>OY101434.1:36462113-37062113 GCA_956483605.1 Tuberolachnus salignus
TGGCCGATTTCGGCAATATCGTCGGTAATATTGCTATAAATCCGATTACGGTCCGCCGCGAACCGAACGTGTCCGAATTAATTGTTCGTCGTCTAATCTACGTGTACGGTACACGGCGAAAGGATAAATATCGTTCTGTAACGATATTTGTTTTATTCGGGCGGTTTCCGACGATCTTGCGGGAGATTTATTATTGTATTTCGCCGGGCGGCAGCTGTTCGAAACGCACAAGCCGGCTGCCGCCGCGCAGTGTGTAATTCTGCTGTAAGCGACTGCATTAATTGCACAATACGACTGTTTTCAAAAATTCCCTTTTTCTTTTCATTTTTTTTTCTTCTCCCCGTTTTATCGTCTTTTTTTTTTTTTTTTTTTGTAAAAAACATTGTAATCTGCCACTGCACAAGCACACACATACACACATATATATATATATATATATATATATATATATAATATAGTAGCGGCGGCGGAGACATCGCGACTGAAGGACGTCCTTTTGTGCCCGTTCCCACAATGTCTCTCATTGTGTTTTACTGGAATTTCCAATCGCCCTTCGCGCGTCCTTGTTAACCCGCGCGGGTTTTTAGCGTCTCTTTCTCTCTCGTCCGTCCGGTGACGACACTCGGCTCGGATCGCGAACACTTTCCAATCCGATTTTCGATCGACGGATTCGCGTTATTCGATCCATCGTCAATCGTGCCGTTTGCGCGGCCTGAGACGACGGCCAACTCGACATGCGATATTTCGAGAAAAAATATTTAAACAAACGACTCCGGAAAACGCGCGAGCCGACCGCGGGAGAGACAATCGAAAACGCTCTTTGTTCATCAATCAATTTTATTATCGCCATCTGCAAAACAAAGAAAGTCGTACCGGAATGGTTTACACACAAGTTCACTCGAGATTAACGGGCGATTTCTCGTCTTATTCGGGTATACATGCGGGACGAATTTCTAAATGTGGAGGATTATGAATTTAGGAATTTCATTCATTTCCGCGTAATAAGGCCAAATGTTTAAATATTAAATCCCAATCATTTTCTTCTTCGTCTTCTTCTTCTTGGGCCTTATTCTTATAAATTGCATGGTTTATATTAGATCAGTGGAATCAATCAGATGTAACCCTCTGTAGTAACGAACGGACAAAATGCAATTTGTTCATATTAAAACGATCGAAAACCTTGAGCCAAGCCCTTATATGTTAAATTCTTCTATTGGAACGTCGAGTGTGGTGCAAATAGTTATTTTATCGATAAAAACCGTAGGCTTTACGTAGGAACGAGCCATTTTTCTAAAAAATTACAATTAAGTTACAAAGTCCATTGTTTTTCTAGTCGTCGTAAATTTGATTAGTAAATTGGTAGAGTATAAATACAGTACAAGCATAACAAAATAATGTTCGACGATTGATGCGTATCCCGGAGAGCCGGTTGGTATAGTGGACGGCCGAGAGATTTTCAATTTTATTGGGCCGCAGAGGGCCAAAGCAACAGGTCGGGCGTGAAAACGTGGCCTACACCGAAATACACAGACGAATGAGACCAATGTTGGAACACACAAAAAAAAAGAAAAAATAAAAAATTCTTAAAAATCGACTACGGCCGTTCTCGATAGCTTGTGGGGGGGGAGGTGGGTAGGGGTGACTGCGGACCGTTGCGAAATGTCCACGGCAGGCGAAAATGATTTCGCGACGTGCCGAAAAATAATAATAATAGAAGAACGTCTCGTCGTGGGCAGGTTCTTGTATAATATCGATTAATTTTTATCGGGGACGTTAACGACGGTACACGAAGGCAACGACGCCGTAGCCGTCGCGTGTACACGCTATTATTATAACTATACGTATATAATAATAATAATAATAATAATAATAAAAATAATAATAATAATAGTAATAGTAGTAGTAGTAAATATAATACACGATGTCGAGCACCGTGTGTATACCGTAATAATAACACTACGCGTGGTATATAATGACGGCGATAATATAAAACCACGAAATTAATACGGGCGGACTTAGGCGCCGGCGAGCCGAACGCGACCGATTGGTTACGCCGCGCCGCAATCTTCCGGTTGTTGTCTGACGCCGCCGCCGCCGCCGCCGCCGACGACGTTCACGCTCGTATTTATATTTTTTATTGGTACGCGTTGTTCTTTTGTAAAAACTGCCCGGTGGTTACGATTCGGTTTTTCTTTCTTTTTTTTTTTTTCGTTATTTCATTGTTATTATACTTTTTATATTCTTTTACTTCGTTGTCCGCGACACACGCGCGCGCCGCTCGCATCGCAACCATACCATATCGAATATATATATATTATTAAGGCCCGTCGGCGGAAATTCGCCAATGATTTTTAGAGGGAAAATGTTATTTCAAAAAAAAAAAAAATAAAAAATATTTTACCGTACATAAAAAGCCGTTATAGTACGATTTACTTTTTGACATCTCAATATCATACATACATAATAATATAGTTGAGTATATTTAATTTTAGCTAATTACTATGTTATTTTTAGAAGACTTGGCCTCCTCAAACCCTCCCCTTTAATTTTTTTCCTATTGTGGATTATAGTGGACGTTTGTCCACTGAAATATTTCGCGAAATCATGAAACATTGATTTTTTTTTTTCGATTAATATTAATATTTTACATAATATCGTTGACTGTCGCACGAGAAAACCACCGTCGTCGCCTCAACACAAGCAGGCAACACAAATTAGTATTCAATTTGATCAGTATAATTTATTAACTAGTCGATTAATTGAAGAAAAAAAAAAATATATATATATTTTCAATAACGTAAAATTTTGACAATGCTTTATTTTATGCGAAACAAACGCCTTAATGTTGGCTATACACAAAAAGTATCCGTAAAAATACTAAAAATTTATTTACAGGGTATTATCAATCAGTATACGATATTGTACGCTATATGCATTGGAAATAAAAAAAAAAAATAATAATAATAATATTTCATAAAATTGTTATACACCGGACCGGATTGAGCCGGTGAATTGCGTTACCGTACAAATATATACGCCACAAAATACGGAAAACAGTTCAATAATACGAAAATAATGAAATTGTAAACAAAAAACTATTATGATTTTAGATACACGATGGTATCGATGTTTTTGGTTTTTTTTTTTTTTTTATAATTCGGTGGATTTTGGCAATTTGTAAATTTAGCAAATAAACACGACGTGTCGTTCGAATTGCTGCAAGGGAAAAAATAACTCAATCGACCGTTTTCTGCTTCTCGATCGGGCATCGTATGTTATTTATTACCTATACATATATATAGGCGAGAATTGTTGTCGCCGTGCGAGGTCTTCGTCGTCGTCGTCGTCGGGGTGGGAAAATTAATAAATAATAATGAAAAAAAAAATAAAAAAATAATAATACCGTTTGTGAAATTATCGCCGCGACCCACGCGTTGGCCGTTGGCCGACACCCGATAGTCGTCGTCGCAAACACAAAGCCCATAGACGTAATAATATATAAGAGTCTCTCGTATTACCCGTCGTCGTCCTACGCCTTACCGGCCGTTTTGCAGAGTGAACGAGAAAAAAATAGGGGAAAAAAAAAAAAAAAAATAAAGAAAAGAAAATAATCATGCGAATATATACTCGCGTCGGCTTCCCAGCCCAACCCTTTAACTCCCGGCTATACGTGCAATAATATTAATAATAGACCGTCGACAATCATAAAATAAAAAAAAAAATAAAAAATGACCGTCGCTGGCAGTGGTCCGACTGTGCCTTCGATCCGGTATTAGCGTTCGAAACGGTCTTATATACGTGCACATATGTTTTGGAAATTTCATATTTTCTTAACGTCAGACAGACGGCAATTTATTTATTGGTGATAACACCACAACGCGTGTTAACCGTGAGGTGTACCTTACTGGTTAGTGATAACCGCACAACGTTTTAAGCCCGGGGGGGGGGAGGAGGAAATTACCTTTAAAACGCCGCGTTCGGTGGTAAAAATAGAAAAAAGAATAACAAGTCGTTTTTCGGAAATCTCGCACGGACACTTGTTGTTGCTGTTTGTGCGACGATTTTTTACACAAACGGCGACGTGCGGGACTCGTAACTGATTTGAACCGCGTAAAACGTTTGAGAAATAAAAATATGAAAAAATTATAAAAAAAAAAAAAAAAAAAAACACCACCACCGCATCGTTATAGGCAATAAATATATATATTTTTTTTAATCTCCGGTCGCAATAACGAATTAATTATTTTCGCGTTGTAATGCCCGGGTCTCACGTTATTTTTTACGGTCGGGCAACAACGATCCGAAACGCAGTAATTATTATTATTATTGTCTCCGATTTCGGATTTGCGTATAATGTATATGTATTAAGCTATACGTATACATACTCGTATATATTATGTAAATCGCATTGTTCGCGGACAACGTGCAACGCACTGCAGTAATAATAATGAAATGTGTGTATTTTATTGGACGCGGCGGAAATTGTTCGTAAGCCGAGTCGAAAAGTACGAAAGTTTACTATGTACTCGAAATAGCACCGGGACCCGCGCATTCTGTACTCGCGTGATTAAAACAATAATCGCAGTGCGATCTATAATAACGGGATGAAAAAAAAAAAAAAAAAATCATACGTATTGCGATCATTGCGGAATAGACGCGTTTCTATTATTTATTTGTCCACGCCGTTCGGCTCGTGGGATGGCGGCGTATATGGGCCTTGACGGCGGGAGTCACCCCGTTCCGGCAAAACGAAAAAAAAAAAAAAAAAATAATAAAAAATTAGGATTATGCGATTGCATAATATCGAATACAATGTAATTATTATAACATTGAACGGTACAATAATAGATAGGGCAGCGGCGTAACTGGGTATAAAACTACGAGTGGGAACGGGAGGGTATAATACTCTTTATTCACCAAAATCAAATTCACGAGGGCCGGTGTAAATGTATTTTTATTGAAAATGTATACGGAATAAACGAAAGAATAACATCATTTATTTTTATGTTAGTTTTCTTACTTTTGTAACCCAGATAATGCGATAACGTTGACAATACGTCAGCATATTATAAAACAAGAGGAACGTGAAATATATATATATATAAACTTTTACGAAATAATTTTAGGACAAACATTATATTTATATTATGAATTTAAAAAGTAATTAATGTATTCTTTTTTTTATTTAAGAAGATTCAACGATTTGTACTGTTGTCATGCCTAATGGGTGGGTGGGGGGGGAAAATTATACCTTTGTCCCATTTCCTCTTGTTATCCCAAAATTACGTCACCGGTTTGCCTTTTGCAAGATTTGATAAATCTATCGTTAGATAATTCTGTCATTATTATTGCTATTTTTAAATACTATTACTAATACGATTATTAGAAAAAATGGATTTGTTTGTACTTCTAATAAATCGAATACCTACCGTTTGATATTGTGCAAACGCTATTCTATTAGAGGTTTTTTTTTTTTTTTATCGTTTGGCGGAAACCGGCGCCGATTTTTCGACATTTACTAAAACAGTGTCCTAATCTTGCGAATATTATATATTTGTATGTACCGGTTAAAAAACGTCGTTTTTATCTCCTGCGGAATTACCGGGGGAACAAATTCCCCAAAAGAAAAAAAATACCAAAATGTATAATAACGATCTTGGAAAAAACGAACAGTTTTATATTTGTATACACACACCTGACCGCGACGACGAACGTTTATGTGTTTTTATACATATAAATAATAATATACGGAGACGTAATTAAATTCCCGTCATATGTTCGACGACGGGCCGCGAACAAAAGAACAATAATAAATCTTTGTTTTTGTCAAAAAACCAAAATAATTAAGATTCCCCCCGGTCAGTTAAACGTATTACGGAGAGAGGACGGTACGAAGAGAGTTTAAAGAGCGGAGGAGAGAGAAAAAAAAAAAAATAATAATAATGATAATAAAATAAATACGACTACGGCGGCGGCGGCGGCGGCGGCGGTGGCGGAGACGGGGAGTAGTGTGTCTGCCGGCTATCGTCTCGTACGAAATGATAAATGACCTCAAAAAAAAAAAAAAAAAAAAAAAAAACCACGGCCCGCCGTAATAATATTATCTTCTAAACAAACCGAGCTCTGTGTGTAATATTCTTTTTGGTATTTTACCCGAGTTTATACGCATCATATACGCGCGGCGCGAGCGTACATATATTTTCCTTCTTAACATTTTTTTTTTTCTCCGTTTTTTAATTAAAATATGATTAACGAGCCAATCTAATAAAATTATTATTACGTACGAAGACCGTCGGAGGAGGGTGGTGGGGTGGATTATAATGCACGCGGAGTCTATAATAATATATGTACGTAATGGAATCGTAATTATAGTTTCGAGGGTACGTTAGTGCAGGGGGGTGGACAATTTCGGGCCGCGGCGGGCCCATAGTAGAGATTCGGACGTACGGCGAAATAAATAAATTGTACGTCTGTGTTTGTGTTTTTTTTTTTTTTTTTTTGATTTTCCGGGAACAATGGAGTTTTTCGTTAAAACATATCGTACGGGCGACGGATCCCGTATATTTGTTGTCGTCTACAAACGGTCAAACTGTGTGCAGTCTAACCGGGCCGGGTCTAACCTAAACCTACTGCCGACCTCGGGGGGGTGTCACGGTGGACCGACTCGAGTCACGGCCGTCCTGCGTCGCCCGTGGTAAACTGTTATCAGCGTCCGATTCTGTATTAGCCTCCGGTTTAGAGGAACGTTTAAACGCCAACGACGGACGACTACGGGGTGCAAAGCGAATAAAATACGTAAGTGACTTAATTTTTTTTTTTATTTTCTTTCTGAAGAACGCGCGGTATTTTTTTTTTTTTTTTGCTCGTATTTTCCCGTCAATACAGGCGGAGGCGGCCTCAGTGGCGACGACCATGACTCACACACGCCGCGGTTATATTTTTCGTGCTTCCGAAATCGACACCGGGCTTTAACGCGCCGGACCCGCTTTTCATTAAAAATAATGACTCATATATATATATCTGAATATTATTAGTATTTACGACGACGAGGCGCGTTTTTCCCTTTCTGTTTTTTTTTTAATTCTTCCCCATAGTAAAAAAAAAAAAAAAAAAAATAAATAAATAAATAAAAAATTGAACTCCTCTATTCATATGCAAACACCACTGCTGCGCGGCACACTGCACGGGACCCCGACGATAGTACCCCTATATATATATATATATATATATATATATATATAGCTGCAGAACGTAACGAGTTCTCGAAGAGTATTAAAAAATACACACACGCGCATAATACCCCTTCTATATAGGTATATGATTTTTTTTTTTTTTTTTTTTTCATTATTGCCATTGTGTTTGTTTGTCGGTAACCCTTACATTCTTTTTTCTTTCCCCGATAAAAAATATAATAATATATACACACACACAAACACACATATATATATATATAGTACCCATCGTGTCCGTTATTAATATTTGCATAAGTCGACTGTATACGCGTACGCCGCCATTTTGGAATCACGAACCCGTTTCGGGTTTCCTTTTGTTTTGGCCGCTCGTACACCGATTTTTCCCGAACGTATTGATGATCATCACGGTCAACTCCCGCGTATACGTATATATATATATATTACTTTAATCCCTCACCCTAGGCCGGTTTCGGCGCGTATATCATTTCAATCGAAACCCGAATGTCGTAAAAAACACGGTACGCGAGGACTTAATCGTATTTGATGTAGAGAAGAGAAAAAAACAAAAAAAAAAACTGAAATAAATTCACGGGGTGAAAACTGACCGAAACGGACCGACCGCTGATGCCCGACGAAAATAATTCGTCGCGCAACACTACACGGAATTCGTATAAGTTTTTAAACGTTTTTACCCGCAACTAAAGTAACTCGGCTCGCGGCTATGCGACACGACACCCAACCATTCAAATTTTAAAACTCAGACTTATTGCCGTGTACGGCAATCCGACGACAGTCTAGTTATCACTAAGTCCAGACCAGACCAATTCTGGTATTTCTCTTATTTTGGTATTTTTCAATGTGTAAAACGTACGATTTATTGTCGTTTTTATCTTACGCGTGAAAAACGTTTTCGGAACCGGCAAATTCGATAATACGGAGACGTTAGAATTTTCAATCAGCAATACGGAGACGAAAAATAATAGAAAAATGTATCAATATTATTATTCTTATTTTTATTGTACACCGTCGGCGACGTTTCGGTGTAACGCCGTTCGACACGGTTCCCCCGTTCGGACGCGGAGGCGGCGACGACGGCGTCACGCCGAATCGACGTCGGGCGGCTGCCATTGTGGTTTGTTTCTTCCACAGAAATTCCTTAATTATTCCGTAAATACGAAATTTTCGGCGTTTTTTCAGGCGACCAATAATATGTCGAGTCTGGTATAATATTATAATATACACGAGTGTCTGCGGTTTGGTGAGGCCAAAGGAGAGGCGTGTAGGGGTTACACCCCCTATCCCCCCCCCCGAAATTCCTTTGACGAATTGATTTTTAAGCGATGTTCACATTTATTGTTATTTTTTTTTCTCTTTTAGATAAAATTAAGTAATTTAAACGCGCAGTGTACCGCACCGTTAAAACATACGTTTTTCCAACGATAATAATCGCATTAATATAATTTACTAGACTTACGAGAGGATTGCAAAATTAAACCATCCCCTCGCCCACTCGCCCCCTCAAAATTTTCTCCGAAAACGATAATAAAGAACCGGAACAATGATAAAGATCCGAAAACGAAAAAAAAAAAACTCTGGCAACCGTCGTCAACAAAATCGCCTACAATTGTCATAATGTAGACGTACAATTACTAATCGACAAATGTTGGAATAATATTATATCGATAACTCATGTAACACAATTATCACGTGCGATTGTAAGTGTTATTGTCGTGTAATAACGATCACACGAAATATAATAGCACGTTAATATAAAATAATAATAAGAAGAAAAAAAAATAAAATATATTTTCATAAAACGTCGGGAAATTGTTAGTCGCGCCACAACAACGTTTATCCCCGCGTTCGGCTTTTGCCGTTTTCGGACAATTGCCCGCCGAGTAGAAAAAAAAAAAAATAAAAAACCGACGTACAAATAATACGATAAAATTATTGTTATAGACGGTTAAAAAAAAAAAAAAAAACACCGGACACGTCGAGACCCGAGTACCGAAAAAACGGTACGCGCGGGAACTAAAATAATATACGTTCGGTAAACGTGTATATTTTATTATATTTACAGTTTACACACACACACACACACGATATTTTTTTATTATTATTATTTTATTTTTTTTTTTTTGAATGAATTTGTTTGCGCGCTTGTGTGTGTGTGTACCTATCAAAAGTGAAAGGATGTAACACATTTGTTATGTTAATAAGATTTATTTAATAACCGACGACGATGCGCTCCGCGTGCGCGGTGAATATGTAAATGCACGATTCTTTTGTTGGGTATTTACAATATTTTCGTGTAATCTGCGATAACGAATGCGACGCAGCATCCGACCCTATTTTAAAAAAAAATATATATATGTATATATATATATATGTATATTGTATAGGTGTAGAAGTATAAAAACGCGAGCGATGAGTATATACGTATATATATATATATATATATATATATATATATATATATATTAAAAAAAAAAAAAAAACAAAAAAATTATATATATTTTAAGACAAAAATATTAAAAGAACACACGGATTTTTACTCTTATTTAGACGGTGTACGTTGACGGGCGCACGATCTTTTTAATTTTTTTTTTTTATTATTTTTTAACCGAATCGCGCGGGGGGCAACGATCGTTGTACATTATAAGGTTTTTAACCGCCGTCGTAACTGTATTTTTTATTTTTTTTATTTTTTTTTTTTTGTTTTTGTAGTAAACGGGTTATAATAATAATTATCGCGCGGAAACGGTATACATAATAATATGAAACTATCCCGATTTTATAACTCGTTGGATTTTTAAATCTTTCGAAAATAAAAAAAAAAATAAAAATAAAAATGTTACGCGCTATAAATCATTGCGATCGAAAACCGATTCCGAGCAGATCTCGGTAAACCGGTAGTGGATTTATAGGATTGGTCGTGTGTTTCCCGTCGCGACCCAGAAATCAGCAAAAAAAGTAAAACCAACGTCAGCGTTGTTATTGTCGTTGTTAGTATTTGTATTTTTTATTGTTTATTAATTATTAAATTATTAATTTAATTGTTAATTATTTAAATTTTAGAAAAAACTGTTGCGAATCCTCGCCTCTTTTTATTACAGTAGAAGATGCGATGAATCATTCGGAGCATATCTACTAACCGAAGCGGGTTTCGAGATAAAAAAAAAAAAATAATAATAATAATAATAATAATGAAAATAATATTTTCGTTGTACAACGAGAATTGGAAATTTACGTATATACAATTATATTATTCGAATCGAACATATTGTTATATATGGCGGGAACTACGCGCGAAATCCGATAACACGTAAATACATTTTAAATCGATATTATATAAAGGGCTGCGATAGAGAAGAAAGTTGTAGAGAAAATACGAAAAAAAAAAACCGTCGTTTGTGTAAATAAATAATTATTCGTTGGGATATATAATATCGTTTGAACACGGGGAGCCCAAACTCGGCCCAAACACCGCCGTGATTCCGGGGACGGCACGAGACTCGTACATTCCGACCGACGACGACGTTCGGCTGATTGATCGGACCGGTTGCCGACGGCGCGGCGGCCAAGAAGTATAAGTATACTCCGGGCGAAGGTCGCCGTCGGAACGCCGAAATTTAAAATCGAAATTCCCTCCCCCACCACCATCACCGGGTGTCTGCAGGAAATATTGTTATTGCTATATAAATATATATAGCGAAAAGGCGTGTCTAACGCGAGACGCGTTTTTTGGCAAAAAAATACGTTTACTTCGCATGGGAACAACCTTCGCGTATCGTAAAAAAAAAAAAAAAAAAAAAAAAAAACGTGCAATTTCACCTGTATACAGGCACTCGCGGTGATGTAGTGTTATTTACAACTCGGAACGCGTACAAAACTCGGCTATATACGTATGCCGGAATATTATTTTATCGATTTCTTTTATTTTTTTTTCTTATTTTTTTCCTGACTTTAAGCCAAAATCTATCCATTCGCGGAGGCGTGTTGTACGACGATAATATTTTCGACGCGTCTTGCGTATTGACGAAATTCCGAATAACATCAGAACGTCGAATCGGGCAATTTAATAACATCAATACGTGTTCCCTAAAAATAGACAAATCGTATCGTCGTTAGATTTGAAGTAAATCGAGATAATCCAACTACGACGGCAATTGCAAAATGCCTATCGCTGTGTAGTCATCATCTAACCATTTATCGTGGACGAGTCGTGTGCACATTGCGATTTCCTAAAGGGCTATTATTAATATTCGCGCACCAATTAATGTACCGACGTTAAATTTTGAATTAAATTCGGTAAATCCTTTACCGATTAGTGTGTCAGGGTTTACTCTATTGGCGTTACGGCTGGTTTGAAAGACGGTAGGTTAGGCGTTAGCTTATTATTATAAGCCCGGAGATCAGATAACTGTGGTTAAGCGGACTCGTGACGGATATAATATGGAAATCAAAATATTTGTATTTTTTTTTTTTTCGTCTTGGTCCTGTTGCGCCGTCCGTTTATAATAATAATACAAAATGACGTGTACACGATAATATGTGACCTCATACACGTTTAGTGGGTATCTATCGTAGCACGCTCATCCGTGGCGCATTGCTAAATAATTTTATTACGCCGTTTCGTTAATTAATTGTATATAATTTTCATTAAAATCATTTGATATTTATAAGTCGAGTCGCAAATGTAATTATTATCGTTATATATTATCCCGCGGGGGGTGGGTGGGGGGGAGAATCGGTCAAGTTCAACAATTTCAAGAGACGCTAATTTTGATCAATTCTATTTGAAGTCCCTCTAGTTTTATTTTTCTAGTTCAAGCACAGATTAATACGAATCCGCTCTATTCTAACGTAAGTTGAATACATTTTAATAATCGTTTAAACGAATATTTCGCCATCGATTAAGGGGGAATTTCAATGCGAAAGGGAGGGAACCCTATTAGGTTTTTTTTTTTTCTGTTCTATCCCTCTTTCCCGTGACGTTCTATATTGTATACAATACTATATGAAAGGACGATTTTTTTTTTTTTGTTCTAGTTGTATTTTCGAAAAGAAATTTTTTTTTTAAATGTGCCATTTCCGTCCCCGCGGGTCGTCGGGAAAATTATCGAAATGCGGAAAACCTTTTCTCCTGCGGCCAAGTTTTTACACGGCGTTGTCGACGACCACCGGCGACAACGCGAGAGTTACAACAATAATATGATGTCAGAGTCGTGAACGCGGGGGGAAACGGAAAGAAAAAAAAAAACAAAATCAAATCCGAAAAACACGAAAACGCAATTTTCGTCCGGCCGCCGTCGTCGTCGGTGGTCCATTGTATTTAGGCACTAAGATAATGTATCGGTACGATAAATATTGGAAAATACACGGATCGTTTTTAATATAATAATATGTTGTTTAGTCACTAACGTTATAATAAAAACGTTTGTGCGGCGGAAAACCGTACGTCAAATCGCCGGTTTCTCAGCGGCGGCGGGCGTTTTATGTTTCCGTCTTCCGATAACACGCGACAGATAACGCGACGGTCGCGTGCCCGTCTAGGGCTGTGACGGCCTCGGCGGCGGCGTTTGCGGCGGCGGTGGCGGCCGCCGCGGACAGGGTGCGCGTGGGAAGAACCGGTTGATTCATTCACGGTCCGCCGCGGACCACGTGGTGGTGGTGTTTGCGCGCGCACGCCAAGCCTAATTTTTTTTTTTTTTTTTTTGTTCTATCTTTTTATTATCTTTTTCCCCCGGTCATCGTTATTCATAGTATTATTACGAATAATATATATATATATATATAGAGGCACTTACGTTATACGCCGTTTACATTATTAAACGTAATAAAATATTATTATAATATCGTAAATTATCTCGTCGCGGCGAGTGGTCCGCCGCCGAAGTTATGCCCCGTCCGGTCGCCGGCCTACACCGCCACGACCGGACGAGTATTACCATCGGTCAAGTGTTTGTAAATATTATTCGTAGTGGTGTGAGCATCGGCATAATTCGATATTGGGGTTTTTGTTTTGTCGTTGTCAAAACCGATAGTTTCGGAGAAAACACATCAATAATCTCATTGGAATACGTTGAAAAAAAAAAAAAAACGAAGTTTTCAACCGGTTGATTTCAGTCTCGTGGTATTCTATTTCAAATATCGGTAGCAAGTATCGGAATATCGGATATGGGACAAAAAAAAAAAAAAAAAGAAAAAAAGTCATATCGGCTCATCGGTTTCATTTATTTGATTATAAAAAATATTATTGTAATATTCAGCCTTTTCGTCTTTCGTCTTTTGAATTTTCGCGTAATCCGGCCTCTCTTGTTGCGCATTTTAAAATTATATTTCGTAGTACAACAACTCTTATAACACGATTGATGTCACGTCGCAGATCAGAGACAAAAAAATAAAAAACAATACATTTTATGATTTTTGTCATGAGGATTTAAAAACGACTCTTACGTGAAATCGTTTACGGGAGAGAAAACGGCAATATTACGGTTAACGTTTTCTTGACGTTATACGATTACCGAAAACATTCCGGCGTCTTTCGAAGTGTATTATAATATCTCCTAGTGTTTTTTTTTTTAATTTTTTTTTTTTTTTTTTTTTACCGAGTGGTAATTTATTTTCCGATCAGCGTTTCGAGTTCGAACTCGTACGTTGAAAAAACCCGTTGGCATTTGACGTTAACGATTTAGCATATGATATTTTGCGTTATCGTCGCGTCAGATTTTTACCGACAGTCGGCTATTTTTATACGACTCCCGGTGTCGTAATAATATTATTACATACCGCGCGGTTTTCGTCTCCGGGCCTCCCCCGGAGGTTTCCGTCGGTCTGTCTCCGCCACCGCCGCCGCATTTCATACGTATACCGCCTCACTCGCTCTTTTTATAGATATATATATATATATGTATGCGGGCGTATTAAAAAAAAAAAAAAAATAATAATAATAAAATAAATAAATAACATAATCGTAATCGCCGGGCGCGTCGGGTAACGAAAACGGCCGTCACCGCGCTTTAACCTTTCGGGATTATACGACTCCTCTCGGTGTACATATGCGCATAGAGAGGTGCGTATAATAATTACGGGGTTTTAGAAGCGGACGGGAGGCGAAATAATAATATTTTATACATCCATTAACACGTTTTTTTTTTTTTTTTCTTTTTTGGTGTATATATATATATATATATGTAGGCGCGGCCGCGCGTACATAATAATATTATTATATTATATATAGGTAAGGTACGATATAAGTTTTTTTTCTCTCTCTCTTCCTCACCCCCCCCCCCTCCCCCACAACGGTCTTCCATTCTTTTATCGTACGACCGTATAAAAAATATATATATATATATGTACGTATAAATGTACCTACACCGTATATGTATAAATATAGGTATACGAAACGATCAGTATTCCTGGCGCTTTTACAATAGCTCCGGAGATAATAATCACATCACATCGCGCGCACAAAAACCACCGTACGTATACGAGAGTGTACAACAATCTTTTTTCGTGTTTTTTTTTTTTTTTTTTCGTTTTTGTTCTGTGCGCCCCGCGATCAAGTGGTTCTCAGCGTGAAACGATATTAATTATACGTTAATTGCCTCTTTTTGTGAGTTCGCCGCCGCCGCCGCCGCAGCCGCCGCCTCGATCCCAACGCCCCCCCACCGGCCTCGCGCGAGGTAAAAATCACGAGACAGTCGGACATAATACAGTGTAATATGCTCACGGCCGGGCGAGTTCACAATTTTTTTATTGTTTTTTTTTTTAAATTTTTTTTTTTTTTTGTTCGACTAGTTCAAGTCGAGTTATCCCGTAGAAAATAAACTTAGCCAAGACAAAGTTAATTTTTTAGAATATTACTCTTAACCACACCCGTCAACGCACTTTGTACTTGATAGTACGACGTTCTGTATAAACGAAATGACAATGTAATAATTTCCTGTTTTTTTTTTTTTTAGGTATTTGTAGTGGGAAGGGCAAAGTGTGCATTGATATCGTATCCACGCACGGTAAACAGACGAGATGCAGTTGCGTTTTTTTCGCCCAACTAATCGTCAACAAAAAATAAAACAGACGTGTCGGCTTTTTAAAAAATATTTTTTTTTATAAAAACTGTTTAAGAATTTAGAAAAAAAAAAAAAAAAAATGTAAATAAAGTAGCGAGAAATCCGCATCTTTTGAGGTGCGGCACGAAATAAATGTTTACTAACCAAAAGAGTGTTTTCCGAGAGAGAGAGAGAGAGAGAAAGAGAGCGAAAAAACACACACACACACACACACACACACACATCTCGGTAAAACGAATAGCTTTTTCGCTACGTTCGGAATTTAAAGTCGGAAAAATAAAAGTCTAAAATCCCGTTTATTGTAAAGTTTTTTTTTTTAAATTTTCCAAACCGCCGGGAATATAGGAGAAAAAAAAAATAAACGTATAGCGCCGACGTTTTTTTTTTTTTTTTTTTTTTTTTTTACCGACCGAGAAAAATAAAACCAGCACGCGCGTCGTTCTCGCTCCGACACCCGGGCGTAGAAATTACACGGAGAAGATAATAATTATAATTATTATTATAATAATATTTTTCCGATATCCCGTTGCCTGCCGTCGTTTCGGTATTTTCGTTTGCGGTCAGAACGTTTCTAAAATAATAATTCCAACAACCCGGACGACCGCAGAATAACGCGTTTACGTTAAAAAAACGTATAAACCGTGTAGTGCAGCTATACGTAAAATAAAATATAGGATATAATATCACGATTTAGAGTAGGTACTATAATATAGTAGTAGCAGTAGTAGTCGTCGGGGGGAAAAAATTGGCGAAATTACAGCGTATCCGATTTGAATTCGACCTCAGGGCGTTTTACGGTTTTTATAAAAAAAAAAAAAATAATAATAATAATAATAATAAATAAATAATAAAACGGAAAACACACGTATATCTATCGTGATCGCGTATAATATAATATGAAAAAAAAACTGGTCTAGTAAAAAAAACCGGACGGCGATGTGATATTATATATATTATTATAATTTTACACTCGCGGAATGTTTTTTTTTTTTTTTTTTGTTAATGATCAAATATAATAATCATTCTGATGAAATTGAACTGGTTTTCGAAACGGACAAAAAAAAAAAAAAAAATGAATTATAACCGTCCGGTAGACGCGTTTTTTTTTTTTTTTTTTTACATTATGTGGGTCAGTCGTTTCCGTTTTCAGGGTGACCCGCGCTAGCTAGCAAAAAAAAAAAAAAATCAAAAAAAAAAAATTGCACCGAAATCAATTTACCGCGATATATATTGCCAGCCGCCGCATCCGTCGCACCTCACCCGCCCTTATCCCGACCGTCCCGCCGACAACCGTGTTGTAGACGCAATCATTTTCGGGTTTCCATAAGTTTTGACGATAAAACTGTACTTTTACACGGGCAAATGTCGTAAAAGTCTCGACGTTATCGGTTTTTCGCAGACGGTAATGTATTCGTCTGCTGGGGAAAAAAAAGAAATGAAAAAAAAAAAGAAAAAAAAAAAGAACGAAAAGAGGAAAGAAAACGGAAAAAAAGGAAGAAAAAAAAGAAATGTTGCAGTCTTTGTTGTGTGTTTAAACTGCTTTTCAGTATTGATCCGAAAAAGTTTTTCCTCGGTTTTTTTTTTTTATTTATTTTCATTTTATTTTATGGCGGTCGAGTATCGCGCGTATATATACGTACCGGGCCGAGAACGCTAAAGTCGGGGACGCGAAGAACAGGAATTCGCGCGAGCTGCAGTTTTTTTAATTTTTTTTTTTTTTTGTATTTATAATAATAAAAATATTAAAATTTGTTTATATATGTCCTGGGGGGGGGGGGGTGATATAAACAGACATATTTAATAATCTAAATGAAAATTAATAATTTCGCTAAAAAAATAATAAAAAAAAAAAAATAAAAACTGCACGCTGGGGTAGCGGTGGGTAGTAGTAGTTCGCACTGCATAATCGTTCGGACACGACTATTATATATTATTTATCATATTAAAAAAAAAAAAAAAATGTAAAAAGCGCAGCAGTAACAATAGTAATAGGTAATAATTACGGCATATTTTACGGTGATGATAATTGTGCGAGTTATTCCCTAGGCCTCCCCCACCCTCACACAAAGTTCGCATTACGCAATAATCACTAGTGTTACGCAATCTTTTTATAGACGGCAGTGTTCTTTTTTAGACAAAATTCAGACCCGGTACCCCCCCCCCCCCCCCCTAGTGAAAATCACGAAGAAATTCAAACATTATATTCTTATATATGAAAAAAAACGACATAACGTTCGATTTGTCTATGATTCTTATGATGAACAAAGGGTCGAAGAATTGTTGTGCTATTTTATATACATAAAACCGAAAAAAAAAAAAAACGCGATAATTTTAAATATAGAAAGCGCCGATATAAGAGTATTCGGAGAATATTTCACCACGATTATTTTCCACCGAATTAAAACGTAAAACGGTATTGAATTGAAACGAACAGAATCCGTTCACCGTGTTCCGGATTTTCGTCCGGTTAAAAGAAAAAAAGCGTAAAAAGAAAAATAAATCAAAAATTTACCGGTTCCGACTAGACGAAATACGACGTTCGCCAGAAATCGCCTGGACCGAGAACTTTTATATTTACAGCCACAGAGAGAGAGAGAGAGAGAGAGAAAAAGCACAAACATATATCACTTAGTAAAACCAATAATACAATTTTTCGCTTAGGTCGGGTTATTGCTTAAATATCTATATAAAATATATTATTGTTTCGTATGTGGGTGGAAGGAAGGGTGACGGTGCCCCCGGAACCGTGTGTAGAGCGCAATTTTTATATATATCGCCGCTACCAGGCAATCGGTAACCGAAGAAAAGAAAATAAAAAAAAAAAAGAGTAAAATAAATAATAATAGCATATTTGGTATCTTGGTATCGGCGTGTACGCGTCCGCAAAACCCGGTTTTAAAAGCGCATATAATATAATAAAACGCGTATTAATTCACATAGATATAATGTAAGTGTATCGCGTATATATGCTAATCCGCACTGCTCCCATTCCAGGCGTGTACCCGCCGCCGTGAATTTATATATATATTATTATTGTGTTTTTTTTTATTTTTTATTTTTTTTTTTATCCGCCGTACCGGTTTTTGCAGTCGCACACACATATATATATATATATATATATATACATACACACCACAATCTGCGTCTATATCGCCCCGGCCGTCAGACGGAACCGGCATTATTAGAAAAAAATAAATAAAATAAAATAATAAAAAATCGGTACGCGAGTTCAACGGAAATTATGCGGATTCATAGATAAAATAACGTTTTTTTTTTTTTTTTTTTTTTTTTAAAACATAAAACGCTTTCGATACGCGTACACACGATACCTTATTATGCACTCGGACCGCGAATTTTTTTTGTTTTTTCTCCCGTATAGTATTATCACCGGCCGGACATTTTTTTTTTCGGGGTCTCCGAATGTATAATATACATTTTGCAATGACAAAATGTACCGGGGTGTTTTTTTTTTGTTTCTTGGCGGGATGATCTGTACGCGTATATGGTATATTGATGTAAAGACGAATCGAGTTTTTAGGTTAGGGTCGGAACCGTTTTAAAAACTCGGCGTTTTCCAATGTTATACGTAAACCTATCCATATACAGTTCACCGTCAACAGCATGATTCAGTAGGTGTTAAAACGGTATCAAAAAAATTAAAAAAATAAAAGATAAGAAAATGTTTATGGGTGGACCACTATTGTATTGTCCGTCTTCCGGGCGATGGTCGGGGCGGGGGACAAAAACACCCCACCAACTTGCCCTCCGGAACAGAGTGTGCTCTTTTATAATTTTAAAATCAATTGAATTCCGCTCAGTACGCGTAATCGTTGTGCTTCGCTAATGTTATAGATATTAAACTACTGAGACAGTTATTGCGGGTATAGTATAGAGAGAAATATTTGTAAAATTTATCTAGATAAAGATACTTAATTCATTTCGGATAAGACAATATAGATACGTGGAATTTATCTGAATTAAAAAAAAAAAAACAAACAAAAAAAGATAATTTCACTATCGATAACATTATAGAGCGATACAGAGAGATAGAGGATGAGATACAGATCTAAACGGTGGAAATAATTGCAGTAAATTCAAAATGACTTTTAAAAGTAAAAGTAGACATATAGATTTTATTTTTGGGCATATTTTGTCGAGATAATTACCAAAAGTATAATTGTACCGGACGAACTTCGGATGGATTTCGAAATGTTCGTCTGTAGACCAGATAAAAGATAAAAAAAAACCAAATGAATTATTATCTAGATAAGTCTGGACGTCGATTATAAACGTACAAACACGTATATATGGGGCGTCCTCTGAAATCCGTTACTGACGAACGGACCGCGCGTACCTTTAAATTATCGTCGTCGTCGTCGTCGTCTCTCGTATACGAGTGTACGAGTGTAATTACCGATTTGTATAGCGCGTTAATTTTTATTTTCCGTCGTCGTTTATTTGTATATCCGCGCGTGCACACACGGTCCGGGGAAAAAAAAAAAAAAAAAAAAAACAAAACATCACGGACGTCGAGTATACATATATATATATATATATAAAAAAAAGAAAAAGAAAAAGATTCGTTATAATTTTTTTTTTTACGATACATAATATAATATTATACGTACGTCACGGGCGATCATCGCCGAGGAGTCGCGCGCCGCCGTCCGGACGACGAAACGACCGGGAATACAGAAAATATCCATTGTGCGAGCGCGGCGGCGGGGGTGTGTGGGTACGGGGAGGCCACTAGTACACATTTCGTATAGAGACGATGGATGATGATTATTACTACTACTACTATTATTATTATTATTTTATACACGAAAAGCCATATGGTTATGACGAGTGTGTATAATAATAACGCGTCGGCTATATAATATTATATATGTGTACGCGCGTGTATATCGAGATGGACGAGGGAAAATATTAATTAAAAAAAAAAAAAAAACCACGATTAATAAATATATATTTATTTATAAAATAGTAATAATAATAATAATAATAATAATAATTCCCCCACGGCTCGAGGAAAAAAAAAAAAAATATACGCGTATAAAAACGGGATAAAAAAAAAAAAAAATACACACGCACAGCTGATTTTTATTATTATTATTATTAATTTTTATTTTTTATTTTTGCCAAAAGAAAGGTTTACGAGTATATGCGTATTTTCGAACAGAGTGAATTATGTCTTTGTTTGTTCTTTAGCCGCGGCCACCGAAACGTTTTTCGACGTTTCGTACATTAGTGGCGGCAGCGGTTTTTATTTTTTATTTTTTTTTTTTTTTATATAGTTTTCATTTCGATATTTATTCGATTTGGCCAATATATTCGGACGCGTACGATTGCGCGTGCCGGACGACAGTAAAAACGGAACGAAATAAAATAAAAAAAAAAACCGATTCCTCTCGTTTATTCACGTGTATATTTATAGGTACACCGTTTGAACGCGTGCTGCAATATTATTGTGGAGAAAAAAGAAAACATAAAATATTTGCTATAATAATCGACAACAGTGTTTACGATACTACCCCATCGCGGTCGTATTTCTAGTTTAGATTATTTAACCATAATCAAATAAAGAAAACAGTTTTAACAATAAAACGAATAATGCACGAACGTCAGAAAATTATCGATTGAATTTTTCATAAATTAATTACAGTAAAATAACGGTTTTGTTTTATTGTTCTTGGACCACCCCCATCCCGCCACACCGATTATCCGTCGTTAAAAAATCCCGGTTGTTCCCCGCCGACGACGATGTATATTATTATAAATAAATCTCGTACGCTAATAATATAGAGTTGATATAGATTATTATTCAGTTTTTTTTTTTTAATTTTAATTTTATTACACGACGACCACTCCCCGGCAGTATGTCCCGCGCAACTGGGTCGACCGACTGGATTCCGGCGCAGCTCTTTTCCCCCTCGTCCCGCCGCCGGAACGACGAGCTTACCGCGCCGCAAACACGTCTCCTGTAATACGATTCATGATTTCCGGGGAAAAGTGCGCTTTTCCCACGCGCATCGCTCCCCTTGTTGTTGTTTTTTTTTTCTTCTTCTTCTAATATTAAAAATACGACAATAATAAATAATATATAATATTATTATAGATTCCGCATACGGCGCACCACCACGCGCACCGCCGGACTGCGCGTAGTACGATACGAATCATAAAAATCGGAAAATTCCGCCGCCGCACCAGAAGAAAAAAAAAAAAAAAAACTATCTCCGCGGGTTTATTAGGAAAGATATGGATAAAAAAAAAAAAAAAAAAAAAAAAATGGAAGTAAAATAATAATAAACTCACTACGTCTATCCGCAAACACAGGCGGAAATACCTATTTTATTGTCGTATACCTATATTATACACGCGCGGGACATAATTTATTTGATTTTTTTTCCCCTCTTTTTTTTTCTTTTTTTTTTTTTTTCTTTCGCCTTTGCCGTACCCGTTATACAGTATAAGTATCGATTCGACATAAAAGTCAATTTATGCTTCGACTTTGTTTTAGGCGTCCCCCGCGCCTATACGCCCGCCCGCCCCGCGGCCCGACCTCCTCCCCTGATTATTGTGTTTTAATTCAATACGTTCAATAAAAGTTTTCGGGCGCGGACGTGGATTGGAGGGGGATGGGGGGGGCGGTGTTGGAAAAAGAAGAAAAAAAAAGAAAGAAAAGTTGTTACGTTCGCCTGCGTAAATATATATAGTTAAAGCGACAGGATAAACAGGATATTAATCATTTTCCCATTGTGATCCGTATGATTTTTTTCCCCCCTTTTTTTTTTTTTTCTTCTTCTTCGGATACGAGCGCGACGTTAAACTTAAACTGTATAGGTATATATATATATATATATATATATATATATACTTCTCTGTGCAGAATATATCGATAAAAAAAATTTGAACGGAATTTTCAGCGGATAGTTTACAGGATTAATAAAAATGTAAATCGCGATGATGCGATTGTCACGATGCCAAAACATCACGAGAAAGAAAAAAAGAAAAAAAAAAAAAAAAACAAAACTTTTCACCGAACGGAATAATTGCCAAATTCTCACTTGGCGGCCGTTATTCGGGCGCGCGCGCGCGCGATAATTGCAGTCAATCCGGCCGGAGTTATGTGCGATGTTTAGACAAAACTGATGATATATGTGCAATTATATTATTGTTTTAGCACAAGAAGTGAATATTTATTAGTCTATATAATATTTATTACTTCCCCGGTAGATTTTTGATGTTTTAATCTAATTCGCGGTTATATAATTATACGATTAAGTGCCCAGACTTATCTAGATAATATTTTTTTATTTTATTTTATCTTATCTTGATGACTAACCTGACACCTACCTGAAACTTATCTAAGATAAAAAAAAAAATGAAAAATAATAATCATCTAATTTTAGTAATTATCTAGATCCACGTAACGCCGTGCGAAATTAAATTTTACCCATAGTTGAACATATTAAACGCCTAACCGTATTATGATTTTGGTTAAAAATTCAAAGTTACTAGTAATTTAAACCCGTTGCGTTTACAGAATTATTTTTACAGTCGACATTTTTGCTCTCTGTTATTATTGTTTTTTTTAATAATCTAGATAAATTCCACCTATCTATTATCTTACCTGAGATAATTATTGAGGTATTTGTTATCTGTATCTAGATGATTTCGTTTAGGTTAGGTTATCTCGGAGCGATTATTTTTATCTTTATCTAGATACATATCGTCTTCCAAAATTCAACTTAATGTTGGTGGATCCGAACGGAAAGTTCGAAAATGGATACTGAAATATTTAGATTACGTATTTGATTTAACGGAACATAACTATGCAATAATCGCGACATTTTCCCTAGGTTATCGAATACAATAGGCACCGCCATAAATTTAAATCACGGCATGTATAATAATAGAAAAATAGGAAATATCAATCGGAACACAATCGGTAAAAAATTGAACGCTGTGTGGGTGGATCTGATGGAAATTCAGTTGGCAACGCCGAATTTCGGAACAAGAACCAACAATAAAATACTATCAAACTTTCGGTTTATTATTATTATTATTATTATTTTGATTAAACATCGCTGAATTTCGGAAAGCCTCCTAATATTATAATATTGTTTCTCCTCTCGTCGACGTTTTCATCGCCGTCGTATCGTGGTTCCCACGGGGAACACTTCTTACGCGCCTTGGAACGCACGCATTAAAAAATCCCGATAAACACGATTTCCGGCTGTAATAAAATCACACTGCTATTATAAATACGGTCTCGAAAAGTAATAATAACAAGGAATTTTGTTTTTTATCGGCCAATTCGTAATAAAAAAAATAACGGGCGACAAACTCGAATAAAATAATTAGTATAACGTCGTTACGGGCGTATTGCGATCAAAACGGAATAAAAAAATAAATATATATATATATATATATTACTTCACTTTGCCATGGGTCAGTGTTGTTTTCTCGTATAACCGGGGCGTCCCAGAAATCGAATAACTCAAGTGTTACGACATAATAATATATTGTATTATGTATAGAATTTGAAATTATTTTAAAAACCGTCAATCCGTTCACATTCTTTTCTCTTCTTATCGAAAATTGTTGGGAATCTATAGAAAAAGCAATTTTTCTAAATATAATAGTTTTCTCCCTCGATGTTCAAAATTTAAAACGAAAATGGTTTATGTTTTTTGCTGATTTTCAATATACGATTATCGATTATTCATATTATTATTGTTTTAAGGCTGAACTTTGATTCTCATCCAGCCCCGCCACTGTCGAAATCGAAAAACTCAAACACGAACAATGTTATGCCATTTCTTTTGTAAAATGTTGTAAAAAATTAAAAAGACAAAATGTATACACCTCATCCCCGAACACGAGGAAACCCGGTTTTATAATGTATGTACTGTTATACCTTTCAGAATATTCAGCGGCGGACTGGGAGTACTTCGGCTCTGGGGGAGAAAATATTTTGAAGTGGTCCATTAATCTTTTAGTTGATATTTTAAGGTCCAATATAGGGAAAAAAAAACGCACGCGGTGACATATTTATGATCATTATTTTTCCGGGGGTTGTCCAAGGTTTTTAGTGACCACTTGGACTCATCATGCATCCATGGAGTATCCCTAAATCTTTGTGTACTTAATGAAAATGTTCGGTATTCAATTTTGAGCATACGTATAACTTCTATTGCTCTAAAATCTTTGATTTGAACTACTTACTGTATACGGATATGTTAGGTCCGTCTATTAGATGAAATACAAATCATTAAAATGTGACCATCGACAAACCACACACCAATGAACATTTTTTTTGAGCAAATTTTGTCTAAGCGAGTAACGATAAAATAGAAAAACCTGGTTTTCTCGGGTTCGCGGAGGTGTACAAATTTTGTTTTTTCTAAGTCCGGATTTGGTTTTAAAGTGGTAGCGCTGGATAAACGAAGCCAATGGGCGGTCAAATGATTTTAGTCACGGGGAGGTAAAAATTTGATTTTTAACAATAATTATTATTTAAATATATAGGCAATATAATTTATGCATATTACTATAAAATATTTAAGGGACATTAGGAGGTCATGTGGGGATAGATCCCCCTCGTCAGCCCCTCTTGTTCGAACGTCCCTGAACCGAGGCAGTTATACAAAAAAATTAAAAATTAAATTAAATATTAAAAACCGTAATTAGGCGAAAAAAAAATAAAAATATAAAAAGCGAGTATTACTGTTCGAGAAAAACCTTGACGGAGCGTATTGAGTACACACACACTACACCGAGAAAACAAACAGTAGCGGGACACTCCTATATCCGGCGTGCTCGTGTATCCTTTACATTTTTTTACGGATACCCTTTCACAAGACGTATTTTAATACTCACGTGTGCGTATGTGTGTGTGTGTATATGGAAAATATCGGTAAATAAAAATAACTGACGAAATATACAAGTTGTTTTCGGTTTTGAGTATAATATATAATATAGCGGTAAAAACTCAAACATTTCAAATTCCTATAAATAGTACAAAAATCGCCAAAATGTTTTGAAAAATTGTCCACACCTACAACTGAGCGAAACCGTAAAAAATTACCGTACATTTTTTCTACGTTTTTTTCACAATTATTAAGAAAACTACAAAGAAAAAACAACCCTCCCGCAACGCACACGTGGAAAATAAGCTACACTTGAAAATCGGACCAAGATTTCTGGTACAATAATGTATTGTAGACGGGGGATAAAAAAAAATCAAAAAAACGACAATTTGTTTATTATTATTATTCAGCACCGCCTTTTATACCTTTTCAACGAGACCGGACGGATCGGCAGCCGCGAGCGATGAACAAAAGTAAAAAAAAAAAAAAAACGAAAAAAAAAAAACCGCGTGACCACGTGTCCTCCGGCTTTATTCAGTCGCGCCGGACGCGTTTGGACGCGGTTATTTTTCGTTTCGTTCAACCTAACGATGAAGTTTTAGGGAAATTTACGCTAAACTATTATTATTACACGTATACCGTCCGACAGGGGGAAAAAATAATAATAATAATAATAATAAATAAATAATAAAAAAAAAAAATAAAAACCTCGACTATCGTCGACTGCCGCGCAGTCCCCCGCACGGTCCGGAAAGTCAAACACAGATATAATACAATAATAGTAATAATAATATAATGGAATATAACGCGTACGTGTGGTATTATAAAAGAAACGCGAAGGCTGTAAAACCGATTTTTATTGGACGGATCTCGACGAGATAATAACGCTCAAAAACGAGAGTATAAAATTTGTCATTTTTAATGGCCACGTGTAAATCAAATCGACCGCAGTACAGTACGTACGCGTTTATTATTATTATTATTTATATATTTTTTTTTTTTCCCAGTTTACTCGGGAGATGGTTTTTTATTTTTATATTTCTATCATTAAGATTTGTAAAATAAAGAAGACAGAGTTTGTAGAGTATAGATGATGATTTTTTTTTCTTTCTTTTTAAAGGTTAGGCTCGAACGTTGTCATTATATTCGATAAAAAAAAAAAAAAAAAAAAAAAAATTCTAAAAGAGCAATAAAACATTAAAACGTAAAACGAACGGAATTTCGTTATGACGAGCCATCTGTGTTTGAAAAACTCACTCGGGGACATATAATATTATAATGGTCTGCGCGGGATTCGTAAACGAAAAATTATATTACACGATTGGCACAGGTAGGTAAGTATAACGTCGAAATATAGTTTAGCGAATAATACTTGTTTACTTTTGTCGGCTTCCTGTGTACAGGTGAGACGCGGACTCCTTTCCGGAAACCAAAAAAAAAAAAAAAAAAAATGTTGAAATTCTACACGAAACAATTGCGTCTGTAAGCATAATTATTACGAAATCGAGACAAGAAAAAAAAAAAAAAAAAAAAAAAAAACGTCTGCTAACCTGACGTTTCCTATAGGCTAGTGTATAAGTATAAAACACGGCCGTGTTCTATTTCCGAAGTCGCCAAATTCGAACGAAAAAAAAAAAAAAAAAACTTTTATATTGCATAAAATTTACGTAATACTGGCGATTAATAAAAGAAAAAATAAAAAATAAAATAAAAGTGTCGATTATTATTTCGACTATACGTATATATTTTATTAGTTCGGTTTTATTCGTAATTATTTTTTAATCAGCAAACGCTCAAAATGAAAAAAAATGTAAAAAAAACTATTTACCATATATCGTTTTAAGAGGGACGGCGGATATAATAGAAGACGAGTACCTATTATATTATATACCTATTTTGTGAGTGCGTTGAACTTGAACTTGATTATATAAAACTTACATATATTATATAATTATACAAGACGATTATAATGAGACACAGATCGGCGGAAATTTCGGCGATAAAAACGACATTATATTAAAAAAAAAATAAAAAATAAAGGAGGAGAAGAAGAAGAAGCAAAATAACAATTAGAGAATTATTGCGATCGATTTGGCTGGAATTTAAACGGATAGGTAAAAATGAGAAAAAAAAAAAAACCTTACAAATATACACGCGGCGGCATGTAAAAACGATAAAAATAATACGCGATCGATAAAAAAAAAAAAAAAAAATTAAAAAAACGTAGTTAAAAAACGGCAAGCGCGTTATTTTAATCGACGGCGTAAGCTTTTTACTCGGTTACGTGGAAAACCGTATTATCGAACTATCGAACGTGGCGGCGGGGGTGAGGGGATGGAGGGAGGGGAAAGAATTAAAAAATTAGAATAAAGAAAAAAAAAATAAATAAATAATAAATAAAAATCCGTTAGATAACAAGGTGTGATAATTGGTTTAGGTCAACTATATAGTTTTCTTATATATATATATATATCATTTAAAAAAAAAAATTTTTTTTTTTTTTTATTATTTCATATTAGGCTTACGTGAATTTATCGTAATTTTTTTTTACTTCTATTTAGATGCCACTTCAGAGCCGGCGATAACACGAGCTCGCTGAATTTGATGAAATTTAAACGAATTTCCTCGTTGTGCAAATATAATAATAATATTATTATAATCACTCGGCCGATAATAATGTAATAACATTACGATGTACACCCAATTATTTATTTAATATATATATATATATTTTTGCTCGCGGAAAGGGAAATATAATAATAATAAAAATAAAAAAAATAAATTGTATATTTTTCATCGCCAATTATTATACTATTGTTATATTTAGAGGTACGCCGTTATAAACGTTTATTATACGAAATTGGGAAATTCGTACGATATGAAAATAATGTGTAAGTAGGCATTTACGTAATAAGCGCAATAATACAACGGGGCGTATTTTCTACAAATTTTTTTTTATAATTTAATTAATCGATTAAAAATGTTATTATAATTAGATTTGTGTGCGGCGTCCGGTGTA
Organism: Tuberolachnus salignus; assembly: GCA_956483605.1. Classification (NCBI taxonomy): domain Eukaryota; kingdom Metazoa; phylum Arthropoda; class Insecta; order Hemiptera; family Aphididae; genus Tuberolachnus; species Tuberolachnus salignus. Next base: position 36,490,276 of record OY101434.1, read on the forward strand.
ATAATAATAATAATAATAATAATAATATTTTTTTTTGTGCGCGCGGTGTAATCGGCGTGCGCGATGGGAATCGATACAATTATTATAAATCATTGCGAAATTTATACATATTTATACGGTTGCCGATCACGATTGCGATTATAGTTTATATTATAATTTTGTAAAAGCAAACAGTTTTCTATTATAAATATATATATTTTTATCTTTTATTTTCCGCAAAAATCACGGCGGAAGCGTGATCCGTTCAGTCCGTTTTCGGCGAGATTATCTTCGACGGGCGAGCTCGGCTCTCGGACGCCGAACGAACATTTCGTCAAATTTATTCGATAGCAAATGAAAAATAATAATAACTATTAATAGTTCGTTTTTCGCCGATTAACAGGTTTTTTTTTGTTTTGTTTTTAACACGCGTTTAAATAATCACGACGATTCCTAGGCGGATTTTCGAGGGTTTTAAAATAAAAAAAAAAATAACCAATCTCACACCGTCGTCTTATACTTGTAGTATTTCGAAAACAGAAATAAATTATTATTATTTTTGTTTCTAAAAGAACGGTGATGGTATATTATGTACTTACAATAACAGCCGATCGTGGATGTACAATCACGCGCACGTCCTGCGTCCACGACACTTGCACAAACAATGACGATAATTTTTTTACACGGTTTACCGCAAAAAAAAAACACAAACACAAAAAAATAACACCAAAAAAAAAAAATAAATTTTTTTTTAAAATAAATAATAATAATAAAAAAAAAAAAAAAAAACCCGTTCGTAAATGTCAAAATTAATATATACAGGTGGCCGCGTGTAACGAGAGTACGGCGTTAACGAGCCGCGTCACTCTTCGGCTGCACTACTGAGCGCTCCGGAAAAACGCACTAAGAATCCGCGAAAATTCGCAAAACACAAAACCGGACCGCACTCGCGTTACGACTGTTCGGCGGCGTCATGTCGCGGCGGTCGACGTCGGCGTTCGGCAATAAAATATTATTATACGAATTTTTTAATATAAAAATAAATTATTTGAGCAAATATTTATACACATATATATTTATAATATATATATATATATATATATATATATATATACGTGTAATTTAGTATAATTATTATTTTTTTTTTTTTTCGTTTCACTTGCTGCGGTACGAGAACGACGGGGAAAAATTCGAAAAAAAAAAAAAAAAACCCAAAATATGCACAAAAAAAAAAAAAATTTTCTTTTATTTTCCCCCAAAAAAATTCTCTCCCCCGCGACCGCGTGGGGGTTCGGCGACGGCGACACGACGGCGGAGACGACACGAACAATAATAATAAAAAAAAAAAAAAAAAAAAAAAAAAAAATCGCGACAATATTATTGTATTATTATTATATTTATATTTGATTACGTATGATACGCGTGTACGTACGTACTGCTGCACCGACGACGGACAACGGCGGACAACGACGACGACGACGACGACGACGACGACGACGACAGCGGCGACGGCGACAGCGACGACGGCGGAGCGACGATTGTATCCCGTGTGCGTGCGGCGTTTTTTTATTATTATTATTATTATTATTATTATTAATACGTATTAATAATAATAATAATAATAATATTATTTTTTTTTTTTACACTCGTTTCGGGCGGCGCGCGAGTGTGCGTCGTGTCGTCGGGTGGCGGTGCCGGTGCGGTGGCCAGGTGACACTGAAATGTAAAAATTCGAAAAGCAGGAAACCCTTCGTATCCCCACCGGCGGCGGACGCGGCGACGGCGCCCGAACGGCCGACCCGGCCCCCGCGCCCCGCCCGTCCGCCTTCCCCCCCACGAAGCCGTCGTCTGGGCGCGGCCCGTCGCGCGGGCGGGGGAAACGGATTTTCGAGTCCAATGGCCACGTCTCTAGCGCGCGTTTCCCTCCAAAAAAAAAAAAAAAAAAAAAAAAAAAAAAAATTCGTAATAATAATAAAATAATATATACGAAATAAAAAAAAAATAATAATAATAAAAAAAAAAAAAAAAAAAAAATTATTAAAATAACATAATAACATTTTCGCTCTATTGTGCGTACCTAGCTGTTGGCTTCGTAGGTATAATATCGTTATTCCATTATCAATTATTTATTACTATTATTATTGTTGTTGTTGTTGTGTTGTGTTGTGTTGTCGTATCCGCGAGTAAATCGACATAACCGACAGCGGTATATATATATATATGAAAAAAAAAAAAAAAAAAAACCGTTTACACGTTCGTTGATTCGGTTTTTTTTTCAATTTTTTTTTTTTTTTTTTCCTATTCGCTCCTATAAACTCGCCAAATATTATAATCCCGGGCGACGCCGTTTTGACGAGAAAACGGCATTATTATTCGGCATGGTATTGCATTCGGCCGCGGCAATAATAAATATTGATTCCGCGGCGTCGGCGGCGGCGACGGTGAAGGCGTGCGGGACGGGACGAAACGTTTTAATGTTATATAGGTGTACGCGTTTTATTAAAAAAAAAAAAAAAATAAATAAAAACAAAAGAAACGATTTTACGCTTTTTTTTTTTTTGTTTTTTATTGAAAACAAATTACAAACGAATATCGTAGAGCCGGCCGGCCGCCGCTATAAAATTATTAATATTTAATGTACGCGGACGGATTTGAATGTGTCGCGCGTTCGCCCGACGATGTAAAACCGATGCCGTTCGGCGTGTCGCACCCCACGAACGGACGTGTAGCGATGGCACGACACGAAATATGGAAAACGATGCGGCGAAATCGACTTTTAATAGTTTCGTTATGTCGCTAGAAATCGATTCGTTTTTCCCCACATGAAACCCCGTTACTTTTGACGTGTACGACGACTCTATATTGTATTTTAGGCTCGAATAATAATGCCGGGCAACGTTTAGCCGGGTCACAAAACATTCACGCCGGAAACACTATATTTTACTATGAACGGAAACCTAAAGATCAATTTTAATTCGTACAACTGTATTTAATAACAAATGAACGAAAGAAAATAATACTAGTACTGCAACACGAAATCCTGCACATTTTCTGAGTAACGGCTCAAAAATCGAATCGTTCGAGTTGTGCCGCTACTCTTTCGGGGGGGTTGCGATATGTATACCTATTTATTTTATAGTTTTATTTTCAGGTTCGTTAGATAATTCATTGGAGTAGTATTTACAAATTTAATCTCCAATTTTTTAATGTTTGAAAAACCATCTAATAAAGTTTTAATCGCCGCACATAATAATAATTATTATAAGACTTTATCTACTGCAGCCCGATACCGTAAAAAAAAAAAAAAAAAAAATTAAAAATTGACATATGTTATTAAGTTTAAGATACACATTTTAGAATACGCGGTCTGCGGGAAGTGTTACTATTTCCGAAAAAAAAATAACCGTCAAAATCGAACCATTCTGTTCATACGAGACACGTTTTTTTTTTTAAGCCTAAAAACGCTCCGGCACCGGGCCTTTACGCGTAGTGGCGTCAAACCGATCTGAAAATGACGATTTTTACTGAATTTCGATAGTGTTGAATTTAAATCAACTCCGAATTTCATCCGTTATATTATATACTTATATGCATATTTTTTTACGGCGCTGGTAAATTACTGTTGTATTTGTTTTTGTTTTTTAAACGTCCATTACATTTACGGCATTAACTTAAACTTATAAATTAGGCCCTGTATTTTATTATAGTATACGCGTTAAATATATATATATATATAAATTGTTTTTTTTTTTTTATGAAAAAACTAATATCAAATCCTAAACTTTAGATAGATACTTATCTTAACAACCTATGCCCCGCCATATACAACTACCAAACTATATAATATACTACTAAACTTTTAATAATAAATACCCAACCACTTACCACCTCCCCCATTCTTTAATAAAGTTGTGATCATCGTGGTCACAACACATTATATATTCTGGTTCCTATGATGGTTTTTTTCTTCTTGTATATCTTACAATCTGCATTTCTGAAACGTATTTTTCGTGGCGTCAATTGCACTATATATTTATCATGTTCTCCCGAAAGATACAAATTAAAATAAAATGCCTCGGCGACTGAAACGATTATAATTAAAGTCGATGCATTTGTACGCATTCACATTTTTTTTATTGGTTGGTCGGAAAAATAACTTTTTTTTTTATACCAAAAGTTGTTTCATAGCCTAACGATTCTGTAGACAGAATTTTATTTTGCATATGATTGAATTTTCAGAGCATATTTTGGGATTTTGTACATTTTTACGATACTTTCAACTCGACGAATATAGGAGAATCACAAAATAATCGCTTAAGATTTATAAATATAAACATTTGGAAGGCTAGCTGGTTTTATATAAAATATTATTTACTAATTTGTTTCACTCAAATGAGTTGCTATGGATTATTTAATTTGTTAATAAATCCGTAAAAATAGATTACGTATAACAATATCACAAAATATTCTTTTCTATATATTTTATCGTACGACTATGTACGACTAGTCATCAATCATCGTTTTAGTTTTTTTTTTTTTTTTTTTTAGAGCATATTTTGATTATTTTTAGTACATATTTAATAGGTGGTTTTTAGAGTATACAATTGTATGCCTTGAATCGAATAAATTCCCATCTGATTCGTTATTTTTTTTCCAAATTCGCGCGTTTATAATATTACAAGTACAATAATTTAAAAAAAAAAAAAAAAAAAAATGTAATAATATACGACACATTATATACAATATATTTTACCCGTGCTATAATATGATGAAATTATATGCGAAATTATATCGTATGCGGTCGGAGATGAATAACTTCAGGACACATTTCACACAAATAATAATCTGTACCGAGACCAACAATATTAATTTATAGACGACATATTATATTATTATAAATTATAATTGTTATTTGACTACTTTCGTGCCCATAGATTAGGGGGGTCTCGTACATTAAAAATTTAATTATATTTCTTTATTCGATTAAACGTTTAGTATATAATATAGGTATAGTAAAATAATATTTCAAATATATAATAATATATTATTAACAACCGGCTAGAGTTATATAAAGTAAAAAAAAAAAAAAATAAATAAATTTAAATAACGTCACAGAAAGATAATGTTATATTATATGTTACGATGATTATGCAAAATGCGTTTTTTTTTTTTTTTTTTTTTTTTATACATGTATAATATTTTAAACGGAGAGGTATTTTTGACATTTTTTGTTTTTTTATTTTTTTTTTTTCGATAATAAATGGATAAAAATATTATTACACAAGGCTATCGTCGATAATATTAAATAGTATTTATTAATATATTGTACGTAATAAAAGCAATTGCATTAGGGAAACGTCGTTCGCCATGCCATCGATAATATCTATACTTTTTTCTAATACAGGTGAAGTTTCTTAATTTTTTTTTTTTAGATTTGAGTGAAGCGAAAAACATACTGGTTTTACTAAGTTTTTTTTCGTCCATGGACCAAACTTTTCTACCAGACATTCTGTTCCGATTTTCAAGTGAAGCATCTTTTCTGAAAGCATTTTGGATCTAATTGGGCGCATTACAGGAATTATTTTTTCGATTTTGTAGTATTCTTAACAATTAGGAAAAACCGGGAAAGTTTACGGCAAAAATGGATTCATTATTTTCGACTTTTTCTTTTTTTTTTTGTAACTCGATAAAAAATAATTGTAGTGATTTAAAATTTTCACAGAAAATTATTATTATACGTTCATAGGCACGGACAAATAAAAAAATAAAAAATACAGGTCATTTTTAAACTATTTAGAGGCATTTTAAGTTTTTATTTTCAAATTAATTGAATAAAACTGTTTCGACCGAACATAAATGCTCGAAAGGTTTATCATAAGTTGTATTTAAAGCTGACAATTTTTTTTTTCTAAGCATTTACCTTGCACATTAATATTAAAAAAACAATTTCAAAACAGGATTAACTGAACTTTGCTCAGAATCGTTTTTTCGCTAGCAATGATTTATCGTTGCGTACGGATATTAATTAAATTCCCCTCTATATATTCCGCCACATTCCCAACTTCCTACCTACAACAGTGGGCCATCCGCGGTGCGAAATATGTGTCTCAGTTTTTATTTTATTAAATATTAGTAACGATAAATCATTGCAACACTCAAAAAACGATTCCGCGAGCGGAACTCTGTACAATAATATTGATTTCGTATCCGAAACGGCGGGTGTGCCTCTAAATTACATTCGTTTTTTTTTTTCGGACATTTTTCGATAGTTTTTTTTTTTTTTTTTGTATACACTGCACAACTATTTGGGGAAATCGAAAAATGACCTCTCAAAGTGCTGTATCTCGGCACTATCGACGGCTTGTGCACCAATAATAATAATAATAAAAAAAAAATCTACCAAATGAAACTTTTCTCCTCAAAAAGTATTTTCAAAGAATGAAAAATTCATTTTTCACATATGACTTGTGACGAGACAAATAGCTATTTCTCGCTCCGACCGCAATCTAATTATGGAATAATATTTTATTGAAAAGTTTAATATAAAAAAAAAGCCGACATACTTCACACCATGCGTGGGTCACTGGTGTAGGTGGGACGTTGGGAATGTAGGAAATATAGTGCAATTTAATTTATATTCGTAAAACGAAAAACGACTCTGAGCGAAGTTCGATCGAACATTTGATAAATATAAATTTAAAATTGTATTACTTTGTAATTACAAAATTAATGTATATAAATAAGTCACACTGCACAAAAATAAGATAATTTATTAATTTGCAGTGTCTATTCAATAAATATAATAATATTGTATATTATCTGAAATGCGTATAGTTATTAAATATTAATTTTAATTCATATACGATTTTCAATAGTTTATTTATCGTGTATATTATAAAAAATTATCAAATATAATTGTTTGTCGTATTATTATTATATGTTTTATGACTTAAAGTGTATATAATAAAATATTATCGATTTATTTAATTGACTTATTTATTTATTTCAGTTTCTGCGTATAGCGAAGAAGCTATTAGTTTTACAAAGAAAAAAAAAAAAAAAACTTTTTCGGTTAGTGAAAACGCTCCGATTTGTTTGTACTATCCGTACAAAAGACGATGATTATTATTCGTCTGGCGGTATTTTTATTTGAAAAAAAAAAAAAATACAAAATTCTTTATCCATACTTTTTCTAGACAATTAAAAACAAAAAAAAAAAAACTCCCGACAACAAATATCGATACATCGGTTCTATTAACGTTTATTCTGGGTTACCGTGGCTACTTTAAATGTCGATAAAAACACGATTAAATACTGTAAATAGCTTCTTTTTTTTTTTTTTTAATTTTCTACGATAATACGTGAATGTTAAATAATTTTAACGTTACTAATAAATTCGATAAATACATAATATAATTTGTTTTATATATTTTAACCAGGTTTGCGGTTTTTAGATACTATTATGCGTTAGAATAAACTCGCTTCATTCGTTTTGGTGCTTTTATACTATTTGACCTTTTTGCTTTTTCTTTTTTTTTTATTTTTCCCCAAACTACTCAGGTGAGTTTTTCAAACGCTGCGGAACACGCATTTTAAAAGCTTTAAAAAAAAATCGTCGAGTTCCGCTACACTATTCGTAGCGAAACGTTCGTTTAACGGTTTCATAACGACAAACATTAAACAATTTGGTTATAAATGTCGAAACGTGGAACATGTGGAATTTTTTGTCACGGTCGTCGTCGTAGCCGAGAAATAATACCATTACAATATTATTTTCGATTCTAGGAAATATTTAAAAAATTAATTTTGCAGGTATGTGGTGACGTCGGAGGAATGTTTTAAAGGCGGAATAGTGGCGGTATTTTTTATTAATTTATTTTATTTTTTTTTTTTTTTTTCCGTTCAAAACGAACTATATTAAATTAATAATGGAAAATGTTCAATTCGAGCGGCCATTATTGAAAAAAAAAAAAAAAATACAAAAAATAGAACACTATAATTACAATGAAAATATGACTTTCACGAAGATTCCCGTTTATGCGATCGGCGGGAAGGTATAACTGCGAGTATATACTTTCGGTTTAAAAAATTCAATATGTATTTTTTCTATTTAATATTTCGACTTGTAGCTACCGTAAAAGAATAACACGCGCGTCTCGAATGCCTATACCTACCACTATATAAATATGTATATTATATATTGAATTAAATTCTATTATTCGTTTATTATCCTGTAAAATTACAATGCGTTCGCGCGTTAAAAAGGATTCAACGGACTATTTTTTTTTTTTTTTTTTTTTTGTTATCTGCCCGCCGCGACCGTGTAGGAAAAGGGTATAGCGCGCATTTTTTATTTTTTTTTTTTTGTTCGCTATTATACGACGGCGGGGCAAAGGAGTTTACGAAATTTAACGGTCTCTACGATATAATAATCGCATCGAATATAATAATAATAATAATAATATATACCTATGCGTAAAATGGGGCGAAAACTGCAGTAGTGCTTATAGGTGTGTGTATGCCAATAGTGCCGCGCCGAGGGTCAAGTGGTCGTCGGGCAAAAGAGAATTAGAAGGAAAAAAAACGCGATTTTTTTTTTTCTTCTATTCTTTCGTCTTGCGATTTACGGGCGCGCGCGAAAAAAAAAAATATATATATATATATAAATTCTAGTTTGGAGTGGCCGATTTTTTTTTTGTTTTTTTTTTTTTTTTTTTTTTTTTTTTTTTTTTTGTCGCGGGGAACCGGGCCCCCTATAGCCCCTCCTTTTGCGTGTACGCCCATCGCGTATGAATATTATTATATATTATAATGGGATTTCTATTGTCATTCGGCGAGTATAACCATCGGCGGCGGTGGGTAACAATAAAAAAAAAAAGGAAAAAAAAAAGATAAAAGAACATACATACATATATATATATATTATTATTATTATTATTATTATTATCTAGAATTATACATGTCTCGAAAAATCATTGCGTTTACGAGTGTACAGGACGACAACGACGCAATAACTGTCGGGTTTACTGGTACACTTGATAATAATATTATAATCGGACAGCATCGCGCGCGCAGATCGCGCGGTAAATCGAAATAATTCGCTCGTAAAACCATCGCGCGCGTATCTTTTATCACGTTTCGGTGTTATTATATGATTTTTTTTTTTATATGTATGTATATATATATATAACGACTACGACTGGACGGCGGTAGGGAATTTTCGAGATTCTTTTTTTCCCCTCCGTCGGGTTTGTTAAAAAATAAAAAATACGGTTCCCCGACTTAATACAACGACACGATTCGGATCTGCGAATTATTATAACGCGCGTGATTAAACATTTTGATGATGTCCGTCGACAGTGATGTGTGTTCGTCTTATATATTTATTGATTTTAGCGACAACTGATAAATAAATACAGGACCTGGAACTTGTTGGCTTTTTTGAAAATCCACAAAAAAACAATTTATAAATTACATGGAAATTTTAAAAAAAATTAAGTTTAAAATTTTTATTTGCTGGTAAAACAAAAATGCAAAAATACAAATCCATCCGGGCCCTATAGATGGAGAATGATTTTTTTGTTGAAATTATTATTAATCAGTAAGAAGTTAAAAAAAATAAACTTTTTTCTCGGTTTCCGATAGGTTTTTTGTAATGTTTAAAAATGATTGTATCGACTTTACTATATGGATTAATAATATTTAACGAATAACTTTTTTTTTCGTTTCCAGAACGTTTCTGTTTTCGTAGTTACGATTTTGCATGGCAATTGGCGGTGGCGTATCCAGAATTTTCAAAGAGGGGGGGGTGGAGGCAATAAATAAATAAATAATATAACTAAACATGTATATTTATGAATATAAAAAAAAAAAAAAAAAAAACAATCGTGTATTACATATTATTATACAGACTGTTGGAAATTTCGAAAAAAAAAATACCCAAGCTCTAGGGACCAATATTGAAGGGGCGGATCGATTTTCAAAAAGTTTCAAAAAAAAAAAAAAAAACTTAATTAGAACATTCGAAATGCCATTTCATTTTAAATATAAACGTATCAACGAAAACGTAAATCGGATATCCTACGTTGTATTATATACTTGGACACGCTGGTGAAAAGTCGCGCGTTTTCACTTTTCCAACAACGTCACAGGCATACATTTTTAATTGTGGAAATATATTGGAAACAATAATACGTTTTGGTAAAAAATAATTTCGGTACAAGACGCTGTGCTTGGGCCTTTCCTCACTCGCCGGAGCCGCGCCCGTCCATACCTGTGGCAAAATGTAATGCGTTTTACAGTTTTCATTATAACGTAATAATCTCGTGACCGCGCAATGTGCAATAATAAATGCGGAAAAAAAAAAAAATGTACGTCGAGGTTTTTTCCCGGGAAACCGTCTAAAAAGTCGTAACAAAATTACAACGCGTATATTTAGGTACCGCCCGGAGTCCGCCGCTTCCGTAAACTTTTTCCCGTTTCGAGTTTTTTTTTTTGTAAATTTTTTTTTCATCATCATTCTCCTCAGTGATTTAGAATATTATCGAGTCTTTCAATAATTCCGCGGTGTCACGGTGCGGGAACGCGTTCATTATAATATTATATATACGGTTACTACTATAATACGAGTATGTATACTGCGCATCGTTTTGAAATGATTTTTATTAAATTATATTCGGCGTTATATATTGTATTTGTAGACCTATAAAATACCGTCGACGACGTGTAATAATAATACAAATTAAAAAAAAACCATTCTAAAACAATTACTATCCGGCGATACGTACTATAAGATACGTTATTATTATGTTATACGTATAGGTTAGCCGCGGAAAGAAAATTATTTTTATTTTTCCAAAACACAGTTTTTATCAAGTCATGGTTGGGGTGGGGCGAAGAACGGAAAAAGAAATAAAATGTTATGGGTTATTTTTTATTTTTTTTTTTTATTTTTAAGAATATTCATAACCGAGTATATAATATAATATACAATATTGTCTATACACGGCCAACGGGAGGTATATAGAAAGGATAATTGATTGATATTGGGCGTAATCGATGGTATCTATCCTCGTATTATTATATACGATATTCTCTTATTTTTTACCCCTCGCTCCTCACTCTCTCTCTTTTTTTCTATCTATCTATCTATGTAGCATTATTATTATTATTATTATTATTATTATATATATATAGTATTATATACTATATCTATTCCGGGCACCGGCATTGTGTTGTACAGTGCGTCTCGTATATATCGCCGAACGATTAACTCGGCGGTTAAAAAAATAATAATAATAATAAAAAAAATACACTGCAGCTAACGTTACACACAATGGGTCCGCCGGAGAAACGAAAAATTGTGCGGTGCCCCGCGCTACGGTCCGATTGTGCGCCGCCGTTCGTGTATAATATTATAATATAAATAATATTATAATAATATTATATATAACTTTGAATAAATATATTTTTTTTTATTTTTTATGTCGAACCCAACGGCGAACACTGTATAATATAATATCAGTCCCCCGGCACCGATCCGTAATATAATATTATAAAATCGGTGTAATCGTCAAAGCTGGGGGACAGTGACTTGTAACTACAGTTATACGTCAAAATTACTATTTTAATTTTCTACTGTTCAAATTTAAATTATTTACGAAATGTTTGTAATGTTTCTGCGTACATGTGTTTTTCGCATTTATTTTTATTATTTTTTTTATAACAAAAAATTACCTATTATTGCATACATTACAGTTAACGAGTACAGTTAAGGGTAATTTTTTTTAAAAAAAAGTTACTTTTTTACTTAACTCTTTCGTCATTTTTTTCCCTGAAAATTTCTAATTTAAATTAGTCGTTCAGATTCATTTATAAGTTAGTTATTAAATTTAAATTAGCTTAGTATGAGTAAAATTATTTTGCTTTTACCTTAGTAATATTAGGCACTACAGTTCGTATACAAGTTCGCTTCGAGTTACTTGTGGGAACAAAATAACGGTAACTCAGAATAAGTATAGGCGGAGATGAGATACATTTTTTAGAGGGCTAAAATAATTCTCAACGAAGTGTATAATATATACCAATTATTTTGATGGGGGGAGCTAAGCCTATGTATATTGGTCAAGTTGTAGTTACTATAATAGGTAAATGTCAATCTATTTTTTTCTCAATAATTCATAATAATATATTACGTTACGATGGTTTTAAACTATTTTCCCTCGTCTAATTACGAACACAATTTATATATCAGGACGTTTAATCGTTGGTTACGATAAAACTAAGGTTGCCGATAGAAGGAAAATAGTAACTTTTTTTTGGTATTTTCCGTAGCACTCTTGTTGAAAACTCCTCTGGTGGTATTCGCTGTAGATCCGCCGAAAGTTTGAACGAATAATAATTTCAACTGGTGAAATGATCACAATACTGTAAATAATTAGTTAACGTATTATATTGCCTGCGATGTCATCACGACGATATTTATTACCGTGTGCAGATACACGCCAAACACACGGCTGGATTTAAATTTGCCTATGCACGGGCATAAGCAAATTTAAATCATGGGCTGTAACGTGCCAGTATTTCCCAAAATATTGTTTAGAAGTACCGAAAAATGAAATACCAAATATGAAAAAAAAAAAAAATAAATAGTATATCTACAACATAAAACTTATCCTCGATACGAAACATACAGTATTTTATAATATACAATAGCATAATATTTAACTGGTGTAGGCGGAAAGTTGGAAAGGTGTAGGGATATTAGGATAATTTAGTTTACATGCAGAAAGCAACGATAATGGCAATAAAATACAAAAAAACGATTCCATACTAAACGACAGAACCCAGAAATCAACATAATTAAAACCTATGTATATATCGTCATTTGTTGTTGGTTTATTAAATTATTATTATTATTATTATTTTTTTTTTTTTTAACTGTGTCTGAGAATCTAGAAAAAAAATATTTCAAATAAAATTCCGTCGGGCGGAAAATCTTTTCAAATGCGGCATTAAAAAAAAAAAAAAAAAAAAAACCAGAGCGTTTTTATACATTTTACAGTTGTAAAATATTATAATAGCTTCTACGCTATATACACTCCGAATGTGAAATCTGAGTAAACGTTTAATGTCACAATTTACGTAATGTTAACAATACAAATAATTGTTTTATTTATTCTTTTTTTTATAAATATTTTTATGCCGGCTATAAACTCATCATCGTATAATAATTCGTTAATGGGATTCCAATAATAATAATTATTATTATTCATATTTATACGAGTAAATTACAATAAAAAAAAAAAAAAATAATCATTATTAGTCATTATTGTAGTAAATAATTTTAACGTTCACTTAATTTCAAAAAAATAGTTATTATCGCGTCGACTGCGGCAGACGACGATTAAGCTAATCGATTAAAAAAACAAATCCGTAATTAAATTATTACCGTTTCAAACGCGTTTTTGAAGCGTGTATACTTCAAAACATAAAATGAAACACATTATGTCGCACTCATGAAATAATAAAACGTCGCTGTGTCCGATTGAATAATTCAGCGTTCGCCAATTGCGCTGGTGCGAAAAAAAACTATACCGAAAACCAGTGGCGTTAAAGAACGCAGGAGGAATTTTTTCCCGAGAAAACTTTTGAGAAAACTACAACGAAAATAATAGAAAAAAAAAAAAATTACCTCTCCAACGCGTCAACCAGATCGAAAATGCTTTCGGAAAAGACGTAACCACTTGAAAATCGGACCGGGATGTCCTGTAGAGAAGTTGTTTACGGATAGGGAAAATAATAAAAAAAAAGTTTACAAAAAACTACACGCGTCGTAATTTGATACGTTATTCGGCTCGCTCGGAATCAAAAATATTAATATCAACAACAACAACAACAAAAAAAAAAAATAAATAAAAAAATTGAGCGGCTATGATTCTATGAATATCCAGAACGGGTATACGATAATATTATTATTGTATAGACCGGTTACCATCGCAGAGCAGAGTATATAAAAGTATTATAGACGAGTGTATCTCCTCTAAATTGATATGTATAATAATAATAAAAATAATAATTATTAAATATCATTTTTTTAACGTGTTTTCAAGTACGTTTTAAATTATTATTATTATTATTATTATTTTACAATATCCGCCGAACAGACGTTAAATTATAAAGCGTACGCGTATAATATAAAACATTATTATTTCGGTTTCGATGATATATTTTATTTTATTTTTTTTTTTTTTTTATCTTATCCCGTCGGAAAATAAAATTGTTTACCTATATTATAACTCTACGGCGATTAACGACTGTTGTAAATTATGAATAATAATAATAAAAAAAAAAAAAAAACTATTAATTTTTTATTACAAATACATTATATATGATCGAAAATACCGAGTGTAAAAATAAAAAAAAAAAAAAATAATAATAATAATATTCCTAGAGTACCTATCCGACCCGTGAATAATATTATTATTATTATTTTATTTTTTTTTTTTTATTCCGTACGAACACTTTTCAATAAAACGTTCGGTTAACACTTAATTTTTATTATTATTATTATTATTTTTTTTTTTTTTTTATGTATTCACTCAAACCTGTTTAATACGACGAAAACTTTGTATAAAACGAAAATTCAAACGGCCGCAAAATTGTACTTCACACGCTTATTACTAAACTTCTGTAAATCGTATAACTGGGATAAATCGACATTTTCTTCGATAGGCACCTCAAAAAAAAAAAATGTATACTCGCAGACTCGAAATGCAAAATTAATTTTAGATTCCGAGCGGAGTGTAATTTTTTCAACAAATTTAAAACGCATAACACTTTTATAGAATTTTGAATTTAAATTAGGATTTTGTGAATTACTCGTTAGTAAGGATACGTTGGAATTATAGTTTTTATTTTAATTCTCTTTGCCACGAGTCGATGACAAAATACTTTAAATATATCTTTGAGGGATTTTGAAAAATACAATCAACTTTGTTTACCAGTAAAACAATTACGTGTATATTTCCAACATATCATAATAAAGAAACTTAAAAAAAAAAAAAAAAATCTGTTTTAAAAATTTGAAATTCGTCAAACACAATTCCCAGAGTTTTTGTGTATGAATCGATTAAAATATTCGCATCCAAACCCCTCAAAGCCGTCCCGCCGAAAACATCAAACTCGAAATTACATCGAGTTCATTACGCGTTCGTTTACTAAATAACATTTACAAAATATTTACAGTACTTACTTGGGCGACGAAATACGAAAATGATCCCGGGCCCAGATCAACGCAAGTGGCACTCGGACCCCGAAATATACGGGCCCCGGGGCATTATTCTCCGCGCCCCCCGCCCTTGAAACACCGCCCAAATTCGTTTTGATAATCGTCGGTATTAATCGGTACGATAATATATTATTGTTGACAGCGACTATGACGGTAGATATTAATTCGTACGTATTATTATTATTATTATTTGTTCGGGCCTATCCGCCGGGATTTCGTTGTGCGTACGCGCGCACCGGACACACTAGTCCCGATTTCCCGACGAAAACCGTACGCCGCGGGCTCGTCGCTCGCGAGCGATTCCGCCGCCGGGTCTCGTCGCGCCCGCGTCCTTACCGCTTTTTGTGCCAAATCCCGTTTGGACGGGAGACGTCGTAATGTACACATTACGATAGTCCGGACAAACAAAACGGTTGATCGAGTACGTCGTTATATAATATTAAAGAAGCGAGTAAAACAATAATAATACTGTATAAAATGTGCCAACGCGGGAATAACGTGCGGGGGCGAACAAGACGGAGACCCGAGCGGTCCAATATAAATTATTGTTACGACTCGTCCGGAGGAGAGCCGAGTGATTATCGGGCGAGACGATCTTTCCGGAAAAAAAAAAAAAAAAAAAAAATATAAAGAAAATAATACAAATATCCGACGTTATAATAGGTTTTTAGCGGATTTTTTGTTCGTCGGTCCGCGGTCTTGTATATTATACATTAATATATATATATATATATATATATTTTTTTTCTTTCTTTAATTTTATCCCTTTTATCCGCGCACGCTCCGGGCCGCCCGTCACCCTTGTCGTTTTCGGTGACCCCGCGTCAATATCGAAACCGGCAATAATTATCGGGACAGAGGGAAAAAACAAAAAAAAAAAAAAAACAACCTCCAGAGAGTGAGAGAGAGAGAGAGAGAAAACAACGGGGAAAATGATAAAAATATTATTATATACATAATAATAAAACATCGCTAGGGACGCCAGATGGCCGCTGACAATGTTTTAAATTAGAACAGTGCGCGCATCTTCTCTATTATAATATAATACGGCGTGCGCCGCCGTTCTTTATTATTATTATTATTATTATTATTATTATATATATATATATATATATAATTTTTTTTTTTTTTTTATCATCCGCCGCCGTCGTACGCGATAATAATAATTATTATTCGAACCGTCGTCGTCGTCGTCGTCCGACAATCGCCGCGGATTATGATATAAACGATCGTGCGGGCACATCGATATAATTATTACGAGTACAATACCGGAATCCGCATCACGAAAATCGGCGATAACAGATTATTATTATTTTCCACGGTATAATCGAATTTCGACGAGACCCAATCGTATTACGGTGGCCGACGGCTGTTTGTATATATGCTTGCCTTACGCCGGCGGCGGATCCGGAGTAACTTTAGCCGTGGGTATTGTCGAAAGGCCACCTTATAGGCCGGTGGGAAGAGGGGGGGGAGGGTTGATACATTTGTAATAATTATTACCGAAAACGTTTCTATTTGTGTTATACAAAAAAAAAAAATCGAACAATTACATCTGAATTCCGGGGTTCAATACGACTGCGGGTCGGACGAACTCCTGAATCTCCGAGGAATAGAATCTCCGGCCCCGTTCGTATACGTCAAAATTGCAAATGAAAGGTCCAAAAAATCCATGTATGTAAGATCATCACTTGAGAACGGCTTTGATTTCTTCTTGTTGTTGTGTTCGTAATTGTCAGGACGAGGTTTGTGTGAAAGAAAATTATTGGAAAATCCACCGGAAAAGTCGGGAACTTATGATGGAAAAATATTTGTCGATTTACCATGGTAACAAAAGCGTAACGCTATATCGGTAATCTTACTCCGCAAAATACGGTTACTTGACTATGGTCGATAATGAAAAAGTCCCGTATTAATTTTAGCAGCTCAACATTTAGGCCCCTAACTTTATTTCTACCGATCAAATCGAGTATTTAGATATATAAAAACACGCGTTTATACGAATGCAACTTGTGTCGACAATTTCAAGTCAATCCACAGACTACTTTTTGAGTTTTGCGAACACAAACATACGGATTCATTTATATATATATATATATATATATATATATATATATAGATGAAGGTAGTGATCAAGCTATCCTTAGTTTTAGATTCTCGAAATGAAGTGAAGCAATTTCAGTCCGGTTGATACATACGCAGACCGGACAATCTAGCAAAAACTTCCGACGGGGGAAACTAAGAATCACCGTCGAATGTTATTCGGGAGTGAAAAACAAAAAAAAAAAAAAACAAATGCCCTTGGCAGGATATATCACGCAGTTCATCCGAATAACAGTGAACGTTTTTTACTTGGGAATGTCTTTATAACGAATCGAGGAATAAAATCTTTATGAAAACTGTCTGTTTGAGTGTGTACGACCCTTACTGGCCACGGAGCTGGAGGGTGGGGAACGGTCTTGATCCCCGGAATACAAATGGTAATCCACCATTCCGGTTTAGACGGATCCGATTTCCCGTAAGAAAGTCCTATTTTCAAATAGATTAGCGACAAGAAAGATTAAAATATCGAGTTGGGCGAGTGATGGGAGTAAGTAAATCCAAGGGGATTTTTATTATTCACGGGCAAAGCCGTGCGGGAACAGCTAGTAGTAAATAATACTATTGTTATTATTATTATTATTATTATTTACAACGTTACGCAACTCTTTCGACATCTCCGATTGATGTTAAAACCTACGTAGCTCGTTACAATATTTGTTTTGTAACTCGTGATAGACGATAAACGTAACCCGACTCCCAGAAACCGTCTTGAGCCTCGGCATTTCGGCAATTGAAAATTACTATTGCTCCAACCAACTTTGTTCAAATAATTGTTTTTAATTATCGTCTATAAACAAATCCATTTGGCGGGGTCTACGCCACTGTTAAGTTATATAGATAGTCGTGGTAAGAGTGTCAGTCCTTATAATTAGATACACCAAATACGCAATTAGATTCGTGATTTTCCGACGAGGAAGCGAATAAATTAGTTTTTTTCCCCACATTTAATTCAACCCCTAAAGGGTTGTGGCTCATGCGAGACTCTGCATTCATAATATTAAAATTGTATTTTTTTTTTATTTTTTTATTTACGATTCCCATTGGTTACTCGGTTGATACGCATATTGATTATTCGAATCCCGTCGCTCGCCGGGCATATTTATTTTGTTTTCTATGTCTATGAAATAAAAAAAAAATTGATTCCATGCAAACCTTAGCTCGTAATATTTATAACGAATTGCATTAAACACATACAGTTCCAATTAAAAAAATAAAAATTATTAACGGGTAATAGAAGGTGAAGGTGAACAAATCATAATAATATTGTTATTATTTAAAATACTTAAAATATAAAAAAAATAATAATAATAATATTAACGTATCGAATTTTTTTTTTAAAAAAATACTAAAAAATATTGATCGGAGATAAGCCGACAA
This sequence comes from Tuberolachnus salignus, assembly GCA_956483605.1. Lineage (NCBI taxonomy): Eukaryota > Metazoa > Arthropoda > Insecta > Hemiptera > Aphididae > Tuberolachnus > Tuberolachnus salignus. The sequence goes on from OY101434.1 coordinate 36,509,024, forward strand.
GGCCTCTCGACGAGTTTAATAATTATCGATATTATAATAAAAAAAAAAAAAAAATTAAAGCCGAATTAATAAAAATAAAATATACATATATTTGTAAAACATTTTAACTTTTTAACTGTTCTGGTTTACTTGTATGCGTCATAATAAACTAAACTTTGTACGATCAATTTTCACAAACAACCGCAGTCAAGTTGACGGGTTATAGAGTTAAATGCGATTGAGACTGACAATATATTTGTCTATACGTAGTCCGATTAAGTTAATTTATACGATTTCTAATTGTAATTAGTTAATTGTACGTAAAAAAAAAAAAAAAAAAAAAATATAACAATAGAAACTATGCTCTATACCGAGTTAAGATTTTCTCTAATTTGTACATTATAACTTATATTAACCGAACGAGTTATTTTTATTTTATTATTGTCCTTAACGTTTAAGCGAAACGCGGCTTTTTTTATTTTGTCGGTCGTCAAACTTAACTTTAACTCGAGGCGGGTTTTATTTTTTTTTTCATCTTTAAATCGTTTCCACGATATCGTTTTGCCCGGCAACGTTATAAAACGAGTATTTTTACTCGAACCCGTAAGTACTTTCGGTTAATATATTTACATTATATTATTTAACAGAAAAAAAAAAAAAAAACCGAGCGGGCCAGTTTGGACGTTTATATATTATTACGAATACTTTTATAAGGTTATTATATATATATATATATATATATATATTTGTTTTATTATCACGTTTTTAATATAATATTATAATTTCCAATAACCTTTTAATTTATAATAATTTGTCGAGTAATAATAATCTATCCGTGCTGGTTGAAGCTCAATAAAAATAAGTGATTAATCACGGGTTTATTATAATACGTGTACGCTGCAACATCTGTTTTTTATTTGTTTGATGAAAATTATAGTCCCTTCTAGAATTTAAGTAATAAATAAGATAAAAAGTTTGAACATCATTAAAATATAACTATTTTTAATCTTTTTTCGTGCATTTCCCTCCACCGTCGCTCTATAATCTGTTCGGAAATGTACGGAAAACGTGTTGATATTGAGCACACACGCGCTTTTATTTTAAAATATTTTTATTTTTATTTTTCTACCAAAAATCGTTAATTTTTTTCACAAGAGTATAATATAATAAAAAAAAAAAAAAAAAAAAAAAAACCGATAATTTTTTTTGTCGAATTATTACTATTATATATAACTGTATGTATTTCGTAACGACAAAACGGTAAATTTCAAACGCGTTTTAACCGTGCGAAATTAATTGTTGGTAATTTTTTTTTTTTTTTTTTAAGTAAACAATATATAATATAATAATTACGCGCGCACAATAACAACGTACTAAAGGTTATAAATAATATTGTACATTTTTAATAATAATATTGTTATTTTCACGTCGTGAACGCGAATATAATTGCATTATTATTTGTTCTTTTTAATTTTTTTTTTTTTTTTTCACCTAATCTACACGTTCCGCGTACGATAATCACTGCAATACCCGCCCGTGCGTATCTATGTCATAAGTCATAGAAAAACGCTAGACCGGTGTGTAGGAAATACACACTTACATACTATATATTGCTCTATAGGATTCGCGGCGATCTATAGATATTTCTGCGCGTTCGCCTTTTTTAATAACAATTATTATTATTATTATTATTATACAGGTATCTATATAGTATATATGGTACAGACGAAATCCGAAATCCGCCGAAACTATTTCGAACTAGTCGAAACTAGTTTCGCTAACAAACCCATTTTGATCACAACTGGTTAGATTGTAAATCGCGTCGAGCGGTTCAATTATCTATAGGTTTAGCGATGCGAGAGATTGTGGCTTAGAAGAATGATTCGCGGCTGGATGAAGCGGAGAAATGCGACAGGAGTGTGGACAAACGACGAAGAAAAGGTGCCCTCTTGAGGATAACAAAGACATTATTTTATACAACTTTGGCGGAAAAAATGAGAATTTAAAGTATGTGGTGTATCTGACCAGACTGCATAGGAATCCAATATATAAGTAGTAGAGTCGACTACCTTAGTAGTGGGTATAGTAGGGAAAATTAGAGAAAAATAGAAAATAGTTTGATATGGTTTGATGGGCATATTGAGAGAAGGAGACACGACGGTAATGGGCGAGTTGATATTTAAAGTAGCCGAGAATAAGGTGTGACAAAGAAAAAAAATGGCTTACGGTAAGGGCAGATTTGAGGTCGTGTTGAGTAGGCGAAAAAATGGTGATGGATACGAGGGGAAAAAGAGTGGCAGACATCACTCGCGAAGGATACAGACAAAGGAGTGGAGAAGAAGGGACCAAGGTCGGAACTTGAACGCAATTTAATTATTTGTCCTATGGAAAACTTTGTAAGCCGAAAATTCGGTTCGATGTGCGATAATTTCCGATATTAATGTAATTTAATAAATTAATGGTTTTGACTATTTACAATACGTAGTTTCAACACACTTTTTTTTTGTCAGTCGGTACTATATAGCTGTGTCTGAAATATAACGACGGCAACTGAAATTTGATTTCCCTATCGTTAGGTGTAAAGTGTTTAACGAGTTTAACACACATTATAATAAGTCGGTAAATTAATTAACGTTCGGGACGGGATAGTCTAATGCCATCGCTATTCGTTTCGGCGTGGCATTTACACGGGAAATGGGAAATGGTTTTTGAAATTAGTTTCGACGGACTGGTCGTTGAAAATGAGCGGTAAATTCTAGTTTTGACCGGACACGCGGCCAGTTTATGACGAAATGCGCGAAATGTGGAAATTGGTTTTGACGGATTTTCACTAGTATTGCACGTGACGTACGCGTATTGTGTGTACCGTTCGATATCGAGACGTGGTGCGGGGAGTTTTGGGTTTTTTTTGTTGGTATTTTTTTTTTTTTTTTTTTGTAACGAATTTCCCACAAAACGACCGAAATGGCGTACACGTCAACCGTTTCGACGGCAATTTTTATTATTGTTTTATTGGTTTATATCAAAACGAGTTTTAATATAATTCACAACACATTAATTATACCGGGTGTACTACGACGAATATGACGTGCGGGCCCGGTCCCATACGGTCGTATTAATCGGTCGGCGGCGGGACAGGAGTTTCGTATTATGCAAATCGTGCTGCAACTCGCATTGTTCACCGCGATCTTCTTCACCCTATTTTTTTTTTTTTTTTTTTTTTTTTTTAATGGTCGTATACCCAAATGCACATGTCGGCGCGGCGAACAACACGAATAATAATTATTATTCGGAAAAAAAAAAAAAAAAAAAAACACGCACAATCGATCTAATAAAACAAAAACAAATAAATACAACTTCCGACCGTCGATAATACTATAATATAATAAATGACGAACCGTTCGGCACGGTATTAAATTTTTTGTTGAATATTTTTTACGTTTATCGTTTGTCGATTGGGCAATTCTTATTTCGATGTGCAGTACGAACAAAATAGTGTGTGGCACGGCCACTTATAACCGCCACTTATCGAACAACAATTTGAAAAAAAAAAAAAAAAACGAATAGTTTTTTTGCATTCGATTATATTATATTACTATATATGATGTTGTTACAATATTTCGATAACTACCGATAATCATATGTTTATTATCTATTAGCCGAGTCCCGTTTATAAATCGTCGCAGCCATATGCCCGGCGGATAAACGTGGAAATGTGTTTTTAAAATGATTACATTTATTATATTTATCAACTAAAGAGTTCGTGTTTAATGTTAAAAAAAAAAAAAAAAATATATATATATTACTTACGGTTTTTAAATTTAAAACAGATTATCCAGAAAGGAGGCGGCGCGGCGGTTTAAAACACCCGTATCGACGCATATCCGTTCGAGGACTCCCAAATCCATTAAAATTATAAAAGTGCGCAGTACGAAATGTTAAAAAAAAAAAAAAAAAAAAATAGAGACCGGAACGTGACCCCGGACCATAGCGGTCGTGCGGTTTTTGTTTGACCGCTCAAAATTACGATTGGGCACCGGATTTTATAAATATGAATATAAAATTCCAAATTGTATGGTAAAATACTTATTTAAAAAAAAAAAAAAAAAAATAATAATAATAATAATAACTTTTTATAAACACATTCAATGTGAATTATAGATAATTCTGAATTAATTAAATATTTATTACATTGTGTTTGTTATTTACCGAATAAAAACGGGTAAATTAATTTCCTTCTAAAAAGAAGATTGCAATGGGCGAGCTCTAGTGGGGTTGTGGCGGGGTATTAGGAGTGTAGGCATTTTTTAAACGATAATTTTCGATAATTGTTGATTCAACAGAAACATAAGTATTGTTGTCCGAATGGATTATAATTTTTGCGAGTAAAAATCGGATCGACGGCCCCGTTTGAAACGTTTGAATATTCATATTACAAGTATTATACCGGTATATTAATAGCCGTATAATTTCAGGGGTGCTTTTTTTTTTTTTTTTTTTTGTATTTTTACGTAAAATAAATACGAACGAGAAAAAAAAAATGTACGAAACCGATGAGAACGGGTTTTTTTTTTTTTTTTTTTTTTTATCATCCAGATAATATTATAATAATGTATGCGCGTTTATCATTTAATTCCGATGACCCCTCCGTTATAATATGTACGCGTATTATAAATGCCGATAATAATTATTTTTTTTTTTATGTTTACCTACGGTAATTACACGATGGTTCAACTCTCGTACATTGTAATCGTATGCATATACGTATATATATATATGTATATACATAAATGCAAATTATTATAATAAATAATATATATATATATCGATATGTTCGCGGAACAAATATTTCCGAGGTTTCTAAACAAATATAACGAATTTAAAATAAAATATTAATTGTGCATTTTTTTTTTTCCTCTCTATTAATTAAGTATATAAATATTATAATAATAATATGTAACGCGCGTTACTGGCGATAAGATTAGAGGTCGTTTAATAATATTATAACATTTTTTTTTTTTTTTTTTATTATTATTATTATTATTATTATTTTTTTTTTTTTTTTATTCCTATACACATGCACAAATTAGAACGTCCGTAGTCGGCGCGCAATAATCGAACGCGTTTCGGGAATAGTGTATCTCTATAAGTACGTAATATTTCGCATCAATCGTTTCGGATAATATTTATATACGGCTAATTATTATTGACGTGATAATATTGTAATAATACAATACGATAACGAGATTTTTTTTTTTTTTTTTTACATTTTCCTATCAAAAGTACCTCCTAATGCGTACCGTGCATTTATTTCGATAAAAGACGAAAGTTCTAACACCCCCACCCCACCCCCCATCCACCAAGAAAAAAAAAATATTTGAAGATCTCTACGGCGGAGCGGGAAGTGATAAGAGAGGACTAAGTGATAAGGATATGTGAACACATACAAAACTAGGAGGGGGCGTCCCTACAAGTTGTATTTAAATATAAAATTAAAACACCCCCCCTTCCCCCCCTGTTTAAAAAATCGCGGTTACGCGCTTGTTTTTCAACGGTTAGGCCACACACACACACTTTGAGGCACAATAGCTCTCCATATAGCTCTTGGATGGATCATACGTAGAAGAAAAAACGAATAGGACTCCGTCGTGCCTGCAAGGATTTACGCGTAAAATATGTAAACGTAAATAGGAAAATAGAAAACAGATTATGATAAATAGAAACGAATGGACGAGAAGAGTAAATAGTATTCGTATACAGAAAGGCGACACCAATCGGAAGACTGAATAGATCAAAGAACAAGAAGAATTGTAAAAAAAAAAAAACAAAAAAAAAAAAAAAAAAGAAACCTTACCCTCAAATAACAGCTATATACACATCACAAACAAAAATAATCCTTTAATATATATATATATATTCGCCCGTCTAATATATTATAGGATAGGTTGGTTCGTTAAACCTGTACGATTCCGAATGAAATACATTTTTTTTATTCGCTTTAGCTTAATCCATCGTGATTTTACACCGACCATTAAATTTTAGGTTTACGGTTTATAGGTTCCTTGGAGGCGCAGGGTGCGTTTTTCCATTGACCCTATTGAGCTTTATTGCTCTATCTAAGCACACGGCGGCATTTCATTGACTAGGTTTTAGGTTTACACTAGGGGCACTAACATCCTTGGACCAGTGTTAATGGATATCAATGGTTTAGGGAAATGGAATAATTTAATAAATTAAAAATGATTAGTGGACAACTGAAATAAATATATTAAAACGACTCTAATATAATAATATAACTTTTTTGTTATTGTTCCAATTTTATTTGCCGGTCTTTCACAAAAAGTTTTATTCAATCGTATTCTTTTGTTTCGAATCATTTTTCCAAATTGTTCCCAATGTCAACGAGCCTCATTCTATTCTCGATGGTTTCAAGTTTTGTTTTAATCAGGGAAAGTTTTCCCGTGGGGGGGGAGGTCCCATTGTCCCCCGTTGTTCCAGCGCCCCTGATTTAGCCAATAAAAATCGATAGTATATATATATATATAAAAAAAAAAAAATTATTTAATTATTTATCCGGCCCTCTGGACCTCGAAATGTCTTAACCCGCGGCCGGGTGGGTCGCTTCTATACGCAGTTGGTAATTTCTACACGCGCGCCGGCATACCGCACCGGTTGGCGTTTCAGAACCGCACGTCCGGGCAATAATCAAAAACCATTAAAAAACATAATAGTATACGAATTTAATTCGCGCGATATATCATACTATACGGCCACAGGACGAAAAGTTACCGTCGTGACATATAACAAATAAGGCGCACACGTATACCGTCGGAAATAATTTACGAGACATTAACAACCGGGCGGTTCTTTCATCCTCCTGTATAATAATAATACGAATATAATGTTTTATACGAAACGATCGTTAAACGTCCGTCCGTCTTTTGGCTTTGCCAATATCCCCGGCGTATAATACCGAAAACATTGGCGTTTCACAGACGTATTATATTAAAATATAATAAACGGTACGAGACGATAGTTAAAAAAAAAAAAAATAAATAATAATAATAAAAAAAGTACCGGGCCCAGAGGCCACACCGCCGAAACTGTAATCGTATAGGCGCGTCTTTTTTTCTTTCTTTTTTTTTTATTATAATTTTGTTTTCACAAAGTGTACGTGTGTTATTTTATTTTATTTTATCTACATTAGTCCAAAGCCTCCACGCCGACGGTGACACACGCGCGCCCGTATATAACATAAAAAAAAAAAAAAAAAAAAAAGAGAAAAAACATTTTCGGGATGAAAAATTACGATTTTCTATTCTCGTGCATATTATCGTGTCAATTCCAATTTGCATTTTGTCCAACTATCGATCACGACGATAATATTATAATACGCGCAGTGTGAATATTTATTATAATATTATACGGCACAACGTCTACATAGTTTGGAAAATATTTTTTCAAATTATTCCACGAGAAAACGCCCGTCCTATTGAACGAAAAAAATAAATAAAACCTAGGGTATTGCTCGTAAACGGCGCACTGTTGCAGACGAGAAATAGATACGATAAATCATCGCCAACAAAAAACGATTCTGAGCGAAATTCATTTAAACGAGTATTGATAAATTAAAATTGAACGCTTTATTCGGTAATCCGCGTACGTTGCATACACAACAGAAATTACGATTGTCCGTGTTTATTCGTCTCGAATTGTCCAGCCAATAACGTTATATCCACATAAATCGAAAAATAGTACGCGAAATGCTCATTTACGGATATTTAATTTGTATAGCTTCGAGAATTTCAGATGTTGCGCATTAGCATACTGTTTAATTATTTTAGTAAATGAGCTTTTTTTGGTTGACTTTGGCTGGTCAAATTGAAAACGTCTCAAATACAAAATCGCAAATTTACTTGTCCCTCTCTAGAGCAACGTCCTCCGTTATATTTTGAGACACGTTTTAACGTTGTCTTAATTAATTTTAACGAAAATTACACAAATTGCGTATAAACGTATATTTGAATTTTTTTGACTTTGAACATTTTTTTCAACGGACATTATTTCCCAGATCCCAAGCGCGTATCCCGTGCTCACCATGTCCGGCTTTTGTGTAGTAAATTTTTTTCTCGAAATGTTTTTAATGTTTGTAGCGAAATTAAAAAAAAAAAAAAATACAAAACAAAACTCCTATTTAGATAACTGTCGGATTTATAGAATCTATCCGTTCGTTTACTACAGTGGCTCCCAGCCTTTTTTTATTCTACGCCCCCTTTGTAGATATTCAAAAATCTCACGCGCCTCCATAAATTGAAAAAATGAATGACTTTGTTTTTTTTGGTATACTCTGCAAATAAACTATATAATATACATAATGACTATTATTTCTGTTTTTTTATTTTTTTATTTTTTTATTGTAAATAATAATTATAATATAAAAATAATATCGTAACCTTGCGCCTCCTCAGCAATGTGTTCACGACCCCCTGTGGGACGCGCTCCCCGGGTTAGGAAACACTGATTTACTATAATAGTAATTATTATTACGATGTAAAAAATTGAAATTATTAAAGTATAATAGCAATTCCATTAACAGAAAAACAAAAAAGCAATACGAGAAAAGACCGACAAAGAAAACAAAATTATTATTAATATTAATTTTAGTTTTCACGGTTAAACGAACGAATAAGTTAAGAACCGGGAATGTCGATAAAAAAAAAAAAAAATTTAAAAAATTTAATATCGAGTGTACTTCGAGTACTGTTCTATAAATCGTTATATCGCGATGAAGTTGCAGTGCATAGATATAGACATTATATAACGAAAAAAAAAAAAAAAAAATGATATCGTTAAATACTGTCAAACAAATATTAATTCACATTATACTATTGTATAACGTTTATATAGGTAATCAGTAAACGCATAATATTATATTTAAATAAGTTGCAACGCGTTTTTTGAACGATATGCGTATTACCTACTTACCTAAATACTTGAAAAACATATATAATTTTTTTTTTTCAAACCGATTATGCTTCGCTATCGAAATAATATTACAACAACCGTTGTTATTATTTCTGCGGATGCCAAGTGTAATAATAATCACTATACCGTAACTATTAAAATTATAATAATATCGTTTAATATTTTTAATTTTTTTTTTTATTATTGTGAATTCAGCGGGTTCGGTTAGTATTAAGAGGATCGGTGACGGTGTATATTTTAGTCGCTTTACACCTAAAAGCCAGAGAAAACTGTGGGAATCGTGTTTGACGGATTTCGACAGTATTGAAAACGGATTGTGATTCATTGGGTTCTTTCCTAGGTTACGTTGGAAATAGAAATTTAATTATTTTATTGGAAATCGTTAAAAAAAAAAAAAAAAAAAATGATTGTATTTTTTAAAATGTACATAAATTATTTTGTCTTTTACCAATGATAATTAGAATTAAAATTAAAAACCGTCAACCAACTGTACGGCTGTTTCTCTGACTTTTAGGTCTAAATATCATTATGTTAGTGTTAATCTATTATTTTTGTTTTCGATTAAACAAATTTTTCACAATAATTACACACACGGAAGGCGGATTTTCGCGTTTAAAATAAATATAATTGTGTTGTTCAACATCCGTATTTTTAAAAAGCGACAAAATTCTTGGTTTAATCGTTTTTATTATGACAGTAAAAACTTTAACATACCTTTAGTTTGTTATGTTTTCAATTAACTTTTAACTCGGTTAAATAACAAAACAATTCGTTGACTTTATTTTCAATTAATTTCAACGTTATGCGATGTATATATTTTTTTCTTTTTTTATAAAACGAAATCTTCGAAATCGATTACTGAAATTATTAAAATACCTACCTTATATGGATTGTTCTGTAACAACTATGAAAAAAAAACACTGAAACGTTTCGCATTTAGGTAATAAAGACGTTATCGACAACAACGACGTTGGCACGTTATAAAAATCGGAATATTTTTTTTTTTAATAAACGTTACTTTTTTTTTTTTTCCTGTATGTAATGTAGAAATTATTACCTACAATAAAACGTTATTAATTCCTATGTAAAGTCGGCGGCTCAACAATAATAATATACGAGGTGTGTTCAAAAAGTACCAGGATAAATGTTATTGCGGCTAATCTACACACGATAACGATTCAAATTGTAAATAGATGTACTCCCCGCGACTAAGTGGATATTTTAAACAAAACCCGAAGTCGCTATCTTATCTCAGTTTAATATTACACGTGGTTAAATCCAGTCGGTTTTTTTCGCTCGCCATTTCGACATGTCCCAAATTAACGAACAACGCGTGTGCATCAAGTTTTGCTTGAAACTTGGTAAAAATTATGCAACGGATATGATTAAAACCGCTTTTGGGGATGATTCGCATTAAGTGGTTCCGTGACTTTCGAGTGTGTTAAACGTTTCAAGGACGGTCGGCGGTCAACTGAAGACGATCCACGTTCTGGACGACCGCCGACGTCGTCCAGAAACGACGGTGTGGCGACAATTTGCGAAAAAATCCGGAATGGCCGCCGATTAACCGTTCGTCAGTTAACAAAGCGAATCTCAATTGAATCTTGTCATGGAATTTTACAGGAAAATGTACAGACGAGAAGGGTCGCGCTGCCAAATTCGTACCGCGATCGTTCATCACGACAATGCACCGGCAAATTTAGCGTGGTACGAATCGTGAATTTTTGGCTGATAAAAAAATTGCTGTGGTCCGGCGGACTCTCCCTATTCCACAGATTATGGCCCGTGTGAGTTTTTCTTTTCCCAAGACTAAAATCTGCGCTTAAATGACAACGACTTCGAGATGTAGAGGAATGAATGCGATTATTAATCATAGCTTTGACATTGGAACAGTTCCAAAGGACTTTTGAAAAATGGCAAGATCGCCGGGACCACTGCATATCGTCCGGAGGAGATATCTTTAAATAATATGTAACTACATTTTTGTAATTATTAAATATCAAATCCTGGTAATTTTTGAACAGACCTCGTTTAAGACAAACAAAAAATAATCTGCCGACAATATAATAATAATATTAGAGACAAGTCTGTGCGGAAAGGGGCCGATAAAAACGGAAGGAAAAATAAAATCAAAAAACCAACATCATCAATATTAAAAATATATATATATATACGTAATACGAAATGGAAATTTGTAATATTAGTCTCCGGACGCGCACTGTTCCGTTATTATAATATTTAAGCATTAAAAATAATTTATAAAAATATTACATTGTGACATAATATTAATGCGTTTCGAACGGGCGCGCGCCCGTTGACTTACAGTGCGTCCCGCGCACCGCGCCGGCGTTTATCAGTGGTGCCACACTAGCGATAATAACGGAAAACGGTATATTATAAAAAAAAAAAAAAAAAAAAAAAAATACGTCTTTGTGGCGTGTAATGAGTGTGTAACAAGTATATTATTATTATTATGTAAATATAATCTCGGTTAGGGCGAGGAGTATTTAGTCGGCGGCCGGCTAAATTACGAAATAATAAAACATCACAATTCTATCATAATATTATGCCGTAACGCCGACGCGTAGAACCGTGTGCGCTACACACACGCTTTATATACGTATGTGTACATAATAATAATAATAATAATTTTTTTAATAATATTCGTAAACGAATGTCTTCATCGGTTCTCATCCCGTCGCCGTGGTGTAATAATATATTCCCGAGTACTTTGTCGGCGGAACTTGAAAAACGTGCGGCAGTCATTTCTACGGTTAAAACAATATAATATTATTACGTATGCGCGTTTTCGGCGTATTATATTCGTCGTTTGAGAACGGGGGGGAAAAAAAAAAAATAATAATATCCAACACTACTCGTTCTCGTACTATTCGTACTATGCGTTTCTACGTAAAACAGAATTGACCCGGGGGATCGTTGGAGGTTGCTCGAAGACACTAAAGCACCCCCCCCTCCGACCTTTAACTCGGCGCCTCGGGTCCTAAAAAAAAAAAAAAAATAATAGTAATAATACCAAAAATAATTTGAACGAAAAGCCGTTTCTTTTTTTTCTTGTTGGTTTTTTTTTTTTAATCTGACTTTTTCTATCAAACATATTAACGGTTTGCGGTGGTCGGATCGACGCAGCCACTCGGCGCTACACACGGTTTAAGATAGTATCTATTTGGCACCTGTCCTCAAATAGGTTTTAGATACCTTTTATAATTTTGATATCTATATTATACCCATAGTCAATTAGATAAATAGACAGATATACTGATCCAAACGAATCGTCTCATATTGTCTCGTATCGTCTAAGACAGCGGTTCCCAACCTTTTTAGTTGTGCGGACCACCAATTTTGTAAACAAATCTTTGAGGCCCACCTATATACGTAAACACATACGGGAGTTATTAGAAATAAAAGAATTCAAAAATCAATTAAGAAAAACACTTTATTCAACTTAATCACAAGATAAAGTATAAAAAAATCTTGTTTTTTGACATTGCTTGTCCTCCACGAGATAGTCAATATTTGGATTAAAACTGGATAGTTTTAGTCTTAAATCATTCTCAACATTCAGTTTATTCCTATATTTGTTTAAAAAAAAAATTAAAGTAGAAAAAGCACGTTCACACAGATTAGTTGTCGAAAAGCCCGTCAAGTTTCTCAGTGAAATTTTAGCGATTGCTGGATAGTCTTTCCGAACATTCAACCACAATGGTACTAATGATGTGCTTTTAAAAAACGATTTTAGAGTCTGATCATATGAAAGTTCAATCAACGAATAATAAACGAATAAACGTAATCTTCTTCACTTGCTGATATTTTCAATTTTTTCAAGTAATCTTCTTCGAAAGGATTTCTGATCCATTGGATTTTCTTTTCAATTTTAGGGAAGTAGTTCCTAAAAAGAGTGTGAAAATGTTAATTAAAAACATTAATATGTTATTAAGAAAAATAAATAGTTAAAAAAAACCTGAGGTTGGAGGATAAAAACTTGAGGTGATCTCTTATAATTGTAGCTGTTTCTTTATCAATGTTGACTTTGTTGGTTTCAAGGAAATCATGTAGGACCGGATATACGTCGAAGGAACCTTGATCTACTTTTAAAGCGCATCGTTGACGCTTGATTGCCATTGCATCAACTTTGTCTTGCGCAAAAATCTTATGAACGTCTTTGCCTTGCAAAGTTGAGTTAAGAACGTTGAGGACACCACAAATATCTGCCAAATATGCCAACCGTTTCAACCAGTATTCATCGGTCACCAATTCTAAGTAGAGACTTACAAGTTTTCCACTTCCATAAGGAAAACCCTAAGTTCGTCGCGGAGTTCAAACAATCGTGACAACACTTCATCTCTCGACAGCCAATATATATATAATATTTAATATTATATGGTTCACGGCTCAGTACCACGCTGTTCGCGGCCCATGGGTTGGGCACCGCTGGTCTAAGACAACAAAATATTATTAAACTTGTTATCCGATTCGTTATAAATTCGATATCTGTGCAGAGCACGGCCGTCTCAGACCTAACCAAATGGGCGCACACGAATTGTCTCCCGAATCCAAGCAGTAAATCTTTATTTGAATTGCCTCTCATAACATATTCAATCAAACATGGATACGGTGAATCATCGATATCTATATTTTCCGATATAGACAATTATAGTGGTTATTCGATAATAAAGGCGTATACTGAAGAGTATTGATGGTATACCACGAGGATTTATTATCAGGAAAATAGTAAGCAATAATCTCAAACGAAAAGTTTTAGAATAGCATTCTAAACGACCGATCAAAATTACTCCGCGAAATAATTAAAAAAAAACATAATGCAAGTGCAAAGTACATTGACGACTACAGAGGTAAATTATATATACAAAAAAAAAAAAAAAAATAACGTTTGAACATCGATATATCCAAAATTTAAACCAAGTACATACAGTTTTGGATTCCATTGAGATTTTCAACACGATTTTAAATGATAATGTACAGTTCTTAAAGAAATTAAATACTTTGTACGCGGATAAAACTATAAATACCTTCAAATTTTATCTATTTTGTACCTTTTTTTTTCATACCCGACGAATTCATTATGTGTTTGAATAATAAATAATATATTATATGTTTTTTTTTTTTTTTGTATTGAGTATTTATTCTTTTATATCGGAGGCATTTCAGGTAAATAGTAAATTAAAAATTGGGAGGCAATTCGAGAAATTTTTTTTTTTTTTTTAATAAAAAGTACGGCAGGCGATTCGAGTGTGCCCAACTAAATCGAGAAAAAGCGGTCCGAGAGTGTGACGGGAAGGTTTTTTTTTTTAATATAGATTTTCTTCGATTTCAGAAGCAGAAATTCCTTCGGAAATAACACATACTATTGAAATTCAACAAACCACACGGTTTTCGTAAAAAAAAATTTCGTAAGTCGTGCGCCGAATCGCCGGATAAAGTTTTGCGGTCGGCTCGAGTTTCCGCGCGATTATGATATACGTTGGCGGTTTGAAAAAGGCGACGAACCATATTTTTTAATGCAAAGAATTCAATACGGAAAAAAATCTAACAAACACTAAGCAAAAACTTTGCTTCACCATAAAGTCGCGTCGTGACCGAATGAACATCGGGCACGCCAGCAAAATCGTTCTGCGCATATGAAACGTGCGAACTCGGACTTGGAACAAACATAAAACCAATGTAAAAAAGAAGAAAATCAAAACGATTTGATTGAAGTTGATTTGTTGGTGATTATAATCTTATCACGTATACGATATTTTGTACATTTATTGATAACGAGTTGAATATTTATAGACAGTTGTAAAACGCCGACGGGATCGTAAAATCGATTTTAAAGCCTTCTCGTTTGATTTACGTCGACGCATTTTTGTTATAATATAATAGTTAAAAACCATATATAGGCATTCATATCTTTAACGTTTTTTCATCCGTGAAAAACTAGTTGACCCTCGATTATCCGTCACCGGCACAGGCGAGAATTAGACGGTTTACAAAAAAAAAAAAAAAAAAACACACACACATTTTTTAATAAATCGTGTATATTCGACGTATTCGACACGTCATTCGTTGTTTGGACATTCGTTCTATAAATTATCGTATAATATTATTTTTAATTGATCTAATTAAACGATTATTCAACCGCAATAAATACGCCGCTCGACGATATACGTAATATAAAAATTATCTAAAGTAACATTTTTATATTCAATGCGCTCGTTAAATTAAAAAAGAAAAAAAAAAAAAAACTTAAACGCACGACTAAATGAATTAAAAACTGTGGGAACTTTCACTCGAGTACTATTTATATTATTATTTTCCGACGACGACGGCTGCCGGAACCAGTCACAACTATTTATATATATATATATATATATACGTCTTACTCGTGATGGCATTACGTTAATATTTTGGAAAAAAAAAAAAAACAATTTAAAAAAAATACTTCGCACCATGGATGGGCCACTGTTGCAGTATACAGGGGAATTTAGTTGGATGACTGTACGCAACGATAAACCACCGCTTACGAAAAACGATCCTGACCACCATTCGGTTTAAATATGTTTCGATAAATTTAAATTTAACATTTAAATGTCTACGCGAAATCCGCGATTTTAACTATTCACGTCGAAATCTGAACTTTAAACGATTATGGACAAAAAACAATTGTGCCTACGGATTTTTGATGTATTTATATTGCCATGAGAATTTAATATTCCATATATCTTGTATCTAGTTTACGAGTATATTTGAAAAGCCAAACTACTAAATTGTAACCAAATAGAATCTATATAACTCGAAAATGTAAAGCACCTATAGTTATAACTAACTCATAAAACGTCCGGATATTTTGCAAACTTTACCGCGTCTAGAAAGCTATTATTATATGAGTGGTGGGTATAAATTTCAGGTTTCTACGATTATTATTTTAACGGAATTACACCAATAAAACAATATCGAACATAACGGAAACCTCGATTGCGTACATTTTATTCCCGTGTTTTTCCTAGACCTTCCACGATTATTAAAGAAACTATAGGAATTAAAAAAAAAAAAAAAAAAAAAATAAAAATAACCTTACCAACGCACCAGTAAGGTTCTACAAAAATATCCCCATAAAATGTTTAGACGGTAGAAAGATTTCTGGCGTAGAAGTCGTTCACGTCTCTACGTTATTGTTCGAACCGGACACAATTGAAATTTTGAAAACAGTCGACGATTTCCCGACATTTTCGTAGTACGAATCGTGTGCGCTATTGTTCTTTTGAGGGTGCGATAGTGTAAAACGACAAATAGCTGTCCCGACGAGCACCGCGGTTCGATCGGACCAGGAGTGGTACGTATAAATTATCGGCGAATATAGAAATATATAAAAAAAAAAAAAAATTAAAAATAGGCCACCGGTGTTTTCCCCCCCCCCCCGTTTGCCGTGCGGTGCCAACGGCGCGGCGGCGGGAAATAATCGTAAATCTGCAGGTCCCGGGGTCTGGTATAATAACGGTAAATACAAATAATAATACTAATATTTTTTTTTTTTTTTACTAATAAGTTTTCGGGAAATGTCTTAAAAATCGCTTATCGTTTACGCAACACGCACGTGGAGTATTATTTTTAACGTACGACTATTACGACATTCCCACGGCTCGAATATAATAAGGTGTAGTATGTATTCGATGCTAATTAAACCGCCGTCAGATAACGACCGCCGAGGTTATTACCGCAATTTATAAAAAACGGTATACCCACATGTAATACACACGCGGAACAAGTAATACGTTTTTGATAGTCCTGTTAATGTACACGCCGTTTTTCGTATAGGCGGTGTTTTTTTTTTTATTATATTTATATTCATTTAAAGCGAATTCCGCAATGTCGGCTGAGTTAACCAAACATTTTTATTTTTTATTTCGTGATTACTTATCAAAAAAAAAATAACAATAATAAATAACGTTAATGTTAATTTCGTTTAGGAAAATAACATCTCGAGTCAAGTCAAAAGTTACGCTTGACATTCGTACTCGGGTGTTTAGACTTGTAAACGACTTCCCTTAGGTCGGAAATGAAGTCATGGTGTAGAAAATATCTCAACCCCCTCCGGTTAATCGTCTGGTGAACCTGAGATAAATGACGTCATCGTTTGTTTTAACAGAGTGTTTCTCGATATTCGATTTCAGTATATTTTCGGTCTCGCCCCTTTGATCGGTGTGTGTACTAAAAACGAAATGTACAAGGAATTTCGGGACAACCCGTGCCTTGATCTCGAAATATGTACTTTTGTAAATTATTCGGCATGCGTACCGACCGATACTTTAGTTGATCAATTTTTCTTGATTTTTTCCCGTTCATTTCGCGGTTTACCCCAAAGTTTGTGTATCTTCCAATCTTGATACAGAATTCAAAAACAACAAAATAGCACACTCGTATTGTATCGACGATATTCAAATGGATTTATCAAGACGATTATTATCCGCGGTGAAACTACGGAAACATATAATCGACATGTTTAAAGCTACAACCCACGGGTGTGAGTGAGGGGTGTGGTGGTCGACCACCTGTCGCCCGTGTCCCATTAACGGCCACTGCCGCCGTGCCGTGCTCGGTCGGGTCCGTACAGAATACGACGGTAGGGTAGAAAGGCCGGCGGTGTACGCGTGCAGTGACAATATATTATTTATAATATTGTTATTCCGGTACGGCACGATAATAATATGGGAAAACGAAAATAACAATAACAATAATAACCTCACGCCGGCGTGGCGTTCGCGGCCAGTAGCCGCCGCCACCGACGACGACGACGACGACGACGACGCCGCGGCCGGTCAACGCGCCGGCGCGCGTACGTACGTGTGCGTGCGCTTGTGTGTGCGTGTCGTCTCTGACGGCACCGCCGACGCGGCGTCCCGTCGACGTCGCGACGCAAGGGCGGGTCGGGGTGGGGGATAGGGTCCAGATTGTGCGTGTGTTTCGTCTCTCACGGGGTCAAGGCCACCCGACGGCCCAGACGGTTGCGTCACCCGTCTGCCCAACGCACAACACCACGCGCGTTCGCAACAGGTGGCGGCGGCGGCGGCGGCGGCGTCGTCGTTGTCGTCTCCGGTCGCCCCGTGTACGAGAGCGAGCGCCCCGAGTCCCGAACCGGGAGTCCGGACGCACGCACGTACACACGTTTACACGCACGCGCCAAAACTCGCGTGTATATTATCATAATAATAATAATAATAATAATAATAATACGACTGGTCGGCGGCGGCGGCGGCGGCGGCGGCGTACACGAGCGTCCCGAAAACTTTTCCCGTACGCGGGGCGCACCCGTTGAAAGCCGGCGACGGCGTGTCCGTCTCGTTTCCGGCGATGAGACGCGGTCGCGCGCCCATGCGGCCGCCCGTATCAACAGCTATTCCGAAAATACACTTTTCGAATACATCGTCCCGGAACCGGATTGAGGCGAACCGCGGGCCACCGCGACGTGTACGATTACGAAGCGGCCCTCATCGAAACCGCCGTCGGTCCGTTTTTTCGCGAACGTTTTACATTTGCCACCGCCGCCGTAGTCGGCAATTTATCATTAATTTCGAGGCACTGGTGTTTCGAATTATTTTACTGTTATAATATACTGGACATCCGGTCTCCGAAAATCGTCTTACCGCGCAAAACCCAAGTGCGATTTATTCTTGACGTCCTATTTTACCATACATATTACACGAATAGGTATTTATAAGGGGCCGCGGGGAAATTACTCTGTTTTTGTACATTTTGTGGAAACTCCGCCTCAATTTTCGTATATAGCCAACTGGCCCACTGGCCCCTTCGCACCCGGAAAAATCCGGATATTAAAATCATTACCACGGTACATTACGTATCGAGTAACAATATAGCGAATTGAAACCGAGCACGGTCATAATAAATAATTCCGGTCCGGATGTCACAGAGCCCCAGGCCCCTTGTTTTCGGTACGACAAACTCTCGCCCAGAGCGCAGACCCTTCGGATTTCGATTCCAATGTACTGTACCGTATTATAGGTTAGGCGACGGGGGCACCGTCTCTCTTGAAATAAACGGATAAAAGACACGAATACCTCTATACATAACATTTGGTTATCGTAATACACATATCTATACTCTATTCGGAATAAGAACGGACCGGGTGGCGGACGGAAAGACGTCGTTGTCGGCGCATCCGTCCCCACTGCGGCTGCCTCCAGAAATATTCGCCCCACGAATCCGCCGCCGGGCGGTCCGGAGCTCAGTTGGGACGCGCGCGATGGCAGTCTCTAGTTCTTATTCCGAATTGAGTATAGCCAATTGATTCCACCACGTACTAATGATCTGCGTTTTTATCGACAATATTTATAACTTTACGTAATTCTTGTCGAAAATAAATTTATCGATTAATTTATACGACTGTATTTAAATATTTAATATGACGAGAGATCACTGTCTAAAATGATTCTAGTTTTCTTGTGTAAAAAAAAAAAAAAAAAAATACTTCAAAATTAAACACTACTACCCGCCAAAAGTTCGATCGCGTCCCACTGTTTGGGAACCTGTGTAGTGTAGTATTAATTGAAATTGAATTGAAAATTATTCTTTATTAATTACAAATGATGGAAATATGTACAATGCGCAAAACATGAAATATTTATAAAAAAAAAAAAAAAAAAAGGAATAGTATAAGTTAACGGGTTTTCCGGTTTGACTCTGCCGGGCTCCCCGGAAAATCATCGCCAAAAAAAAAAAAAACCGTCGCAGAAGTGGTTATGTCACTGGGAATTTTCAACGGTAGGGCGCGGCGTACCGGAACAATAAACGCCGAGTCCGTGTATTCCAAACTTTTTCCCTCGTTTTTAATCGGCCTGAAATTATATAATTACGACGCGTAAACGTTCCGAGATAAAAAAATCAAAAAAAAAAATCGCACACTAAAATACCGGTAAACGTTGTGTTTTTAAACGGGCGGCGGGGGGGTTAACCCTTATAGGATAAATAGGCCGGCGGGGCACGCCGCCGGAATCGAAAATAATAATGCGACGGCGACTTTCACGTGGTTACGCGTAAAAAATTTCGAAAAAAATAAAAGTAAAAATACATAACGCCACTGTTCCTTGCGACTTACGGGCGAGGGTGAGGGCGACGGGGAACGGGCGGTCTTACGAACAATGGAGACGGCTCGTTAAGTAATAAAATAAAATGTTCTACCCGCACGCGTATAGATTGGCCGTATTTATTTATATTTTATTTTTTAATTTTTTTTTTGTATTTATTTATTTATTAAGAGCAGCGAATCGGCCGAGCGTTGGTGCGCCTAACCGCGGTCGGACGACGGCTATTGTACTCGGGATAATGATCGGCGAGTCGAATAATGGCGCGGCCTCGTATAAGGAATACAATTTTTTCGTAATAATAATAATAATAATAATAATTGCTGTATATACCCCGTATAGAGATTATTATAATAAATAATCGCGGCAGTACCGTATTAGATTATAATAATAATAATAATAATAATATTTCTCATTGAAATCAGACTTCCGCCGGTACAATAATATCACATTATCATGTATCTACGGCGCTCTGCGTACGTGTGTTTTTTTTTTTTTTTTTTTATTTAATTTTTTCTTTCTAATATTATATATTGCGCCGTTCACAACGATATAATATAATTGTATCGCCCCGGTAATATATTCGATAGACAATCGAATTATTATCGAACGGCGGACCCGCCGAAACGTTCCGCGCGGCCCTTGTACGCGGCCCAAACCGATCGGCACAATAATTATTATTATCTATCGTCTTTTTCTTTTTTTTTTCTTTTTTTTTTACTCGTTTTCTTCGTCTTCTCGGTCTTCTGTAGAACAACGCGCCCGCGATTACAGTCCGTCGCCGCCGACACAATTATACCGTATTCGTTGACCGATCCGTTGAAAAATTATCGTCTCCGATGATTAGTCCCGAAAGTGCTGCCGTCCATAAAATATTCACCAGTTGTGCACCATCTCACTAATTCTGAAATAACGGTATAATAATTTTTTATCGAATTTATACGATATTTTCGGTATTATTTTTGTTTTGTATTTTTTTTTTTTTTTTTTTTTCATTCAAAGTCCTCATACTGACTATTTCTATTGAGACGAAATAATGATATTATCAACCGCAAAAAAAAAAAAAAAAAAAAAAAAAAAACATGCATTATTTAACTGAGATATTATAAATTAAATAAATTATTATCATATTATCGGTATTATTGGACTTTTGCCTCGTGTAAGTAAGTAATATTTAACCAAAATGTAAACATCATCATTTTTTATATTTATTTTTTATCGAGTTTAAAGTATATTTTTTGGTTTTTGATAAACCGAATTAAATATATACAGTGCTCGAATTGTGGAAAGGGGACCTCTTTTATTATTATTATTTTTTTTTTTTTTAGAATCCCCATACTAATTATTTCTATTGAGACGAAATAATGATATTATCAACAAAAAAAAAAAAAAAACATGTATTATTAACTGAGATATTATAAATAAAATAAATTATTTTTATATTATCTGTATTATTGAACTTTTGCCTCGTGTAAGTAAGTAAATAATATTTAACCAAAATCTAAACATCATCATTTTTTGTTTTTTTTTTTTTTTTTATCGAGTTTAAAGTATATTTTTCGGTTTTTGATAAAACGAATTTAATATATACAGTGCTCGAATTGTGAAAGGGGGAGCTCTTTTACTATTTTTTTTTTTTTTAGAATCTCCATAGTAATTATTTCTATTGAGACGAAATAATGATATTTTCAACAAAATAAAATAAACAAAAATATGTACAGTAGAATCTGTTTAATTGGGACACCGCATAAAGGGGACAACCGCTTAATGGGGACAAATTGGCAGAGTCCTGAATGAATGTATTCGTTTTAGTCGATTTAACTTTGTTTATTGGAGACAAACTGTCGGTTATAAGGGACAAAGATAGAAGTGTCTGCAAAACGAAGAAAGTGACGACGTTCAACCCGTCAAAATTAGCAGAAAATATCATCGGTCAGCTGAGACTAGATTATATTTCATGCAAAATTAAAACGAAAGTGCCCCAATAACTTGGCTAAACGTTTGTGTGGACATTGTCAATAAGCAAAGTCTTAATAAATTACAACAAAAAATAATGGACGATTTTCCTAACAAAGTATGAATTACTTCTAATCAAAGTACGCATTGTTGTGCAAAAATTATTCGGTTATTCAATTAATTTATAATAAATCAATCGATAAATTCTTTGACAATATCATAGAACTACTACTAATAATGTTAGAAACAAAGTACGAATTAAGTATGTACGCATTTTGTAAATTATGTTATTGTGTATATGCACTTAAATAGTTTTTTTTTTTTTTTTTTAATTATTCGGTTAACCGGGTCAGTCGGATAATGGGGAGAAATAGATCACCGCCCCATGTGTCCCAATTAAACGGACTCTACTGTATTATTAACCGAGATATTATAAATTAAATATAATTGAATAAAATAAAATATTATTATTATCTGTATTGTGGACTTTTACCTCGTGTGAAAATAAGTAACTTAACCAAAATTTAAACATCGTTAGTTTTTTTATTTATTGTTTGCTTATCAAAATAAGATACAATTTTATAAGAAATGCAATAAATAAATACGCGAGCACACATTTAATTTGTAGTAGCAAATAACTAATTATCGAATTGTGTCTGAAAAGTGGTGTAACCCGTGGGGGTTAGGTGGAGTTCAATATTTGCAAAAGACGAACATTTTTCTTCAAGTCTCATAGTCCCTCGTGTTTTATTTTTCCAATTTGGGCACTATACATATGTACAGGTGTACATTACTCGTATTACAGACTGCAGTGGCCTCATTTACAGGATGCAAGGGTATGCAAATGCATCCCATGCATTTTTTTTTTTTTTTTTTTTTTAATACGCTTAAAACGTGCAGATTACGTGGAATGATTACATAGAATTTGTATAGCATAACATAATCATTTTGTAATTTTACGAGAATGTATTTCTTTTTGTGGTTTTATCACAATATTTTACCGATTATCACAATACAAAGATATTAACTTCAGTTTAATAACTACGGGGTTATCATCGATTTCGTTAGTGCCCGTTTTGTTATCACGTTTATAATTTGATCATCAGTAATTTTTTAATTATATACATTTTAATATGTTAAGATTGAAAAATAGATTTTTCTATGGAAATCTATTGATTTCACGTCCTCAATACGCTACGCGAGCAGATTCGGTATTGATTTGGATTTTTAAATATTGACTTTGCAACCCATGGAAAAACGCGAAATGACGCCACTGTTACAGAGTACTACTTACCGTATAGATTTACGATTCCCTACTACTACGTGTGTCTCGTATGGAATACAATTTTTTTTTCGCTCTATCTTGATCAACAGTTAGGCCACACACTCTTTAAGGCACAATAGCTCTTGATATAGCTCTAGGAGATATCATACGTGGGAAAAAAGGAAAAGGACGACCAAACAACAAACTCCGTCATGTCGGCAAGGATCTACGCTTAAAATATGTAAATACGTAAATGGGAAAATAGAAGACGGAAATGAATGAACGAGAAGAGTAGTAACTATATATATATATATATATATACAGCAAGGCAATAACAGTCGGAAGACTGAAATGGCCAAAGAAGAATTGCATAAAAAAAAAAAAAAATACCACGTTAGGTTACACTCAAATAACAGCTATATACACATTTCAAACATAAAATTCCATTCAAATATCTTTGTCCGTCTAATATTTGATAGGGTACGTTGGTTCCTTAAACCAGTACGATTTCATATGAAACCCATCGTAGTTTTACATCGACCATTATGTTTTATAGGTTTACACATTCGATTCCTTGGAGAGTTATCGGGTTTGGTCCAACAGGTAGGTTAAGGTTTTTCATTTGTATCTATCTAATCCCGCGGTGGCTTTTCATCGACTAGATATTATGTTTTAGGTCTTTACACTCGGAGCACCGACATTACCGTGGATCAGTATGGGGATTGGACAGGGTGATACAGGGGCGACACAGGGGCGATACAGTGGCGATACAGGGGCGGCCGGACGGGGGATATTAAATTTAGACATGAAAACCACATACGGAATCTTAATAGCGAAAGAACCTGTACTTGGTTTTCAATATATGTATGCATTTTTTAAATTCCGAGCGGATATATTGGCTGTATTATGATGAAAACAGATTTTTGTTGTTGGAATAAAATGAGCTATAGACGAATCTAGGAATTTATTACAGAGTGAGCCCTTACCGCCTTACTTATTACTCGAAGTCCTGAAATTAGTATCGTGGGGCCTACACGCAGGGTAGGTGCATGCGGGTGGTGTCACCCCCCCACATACTGAATTTGTGCATTTCAGTCGGCATAATTGAGTTGAAGTACTAAAGTCGGCAATGTAGTCATGTCTGCGATAGTATTTTAAACGTTTTTGATTTTTCCATTTTTTTTTTTTTTTATCATTAATATTCGATAATATCATCAATAATAAATGATTTGCAACTGTGTTGATAATATTTTAAAACCAATTGTCACTCGTCAGGCAGGTTGTAGTGATTATAGGTCTACGCATAGAACTAATAAGTAATTTAATAATAGTTTTATTATCACACCGGGAGAACTGAGAGTTGTATCTAATATGTTAATAATTTATGAAAGGTATTAGTAAGACTATTATATATGTATATAGTCGAAGTATTGGATTAAACTGGACTAGGCATAGCAATTAATCGAAAGTGTTATCATTAAAAATGGATTATCTCCGCAAAATGTCGCTTTCCCAATCATATTGATTTCGCTAGCAGTATGTCTGGCAAAATTAACGCAACAAAAGCTATCCGAGTGTTTTTTGGTCACATTGTTTTATTTATACCGTGCCCCAGGCCCAATGGACATATCGATTTTTTCATTATTTGTTATTGTGGGATAATTATTGATGTCAATTGAAAAAACGAACAAAATTAGTCGGTATTTCTGCTCTATACATACGGTGGTTGTGGCACGGGGGGGGGAAGGGGTGTATGTATAGTATAAAATACGAGTTCGCGCCGGTCTTGCCTACACGGACTTACAAGAGTCGCGGGGTGTGCCTCGGAACACCCGGGAACCGCCCTAGAGATCCGCCAATGCATAGATACCAGACATTTTCACACTGGTATTGGGCGTTTTATGGACGCGGTGTAATTTTCCAAATAAAATTACGAAAAAATTAACCGATGGCAATGCAAATAAAATATCCGATAATAAACCGGCGTGAAAAACACGCTCGAGAGGAGTCCGGATAGCCCGGAAGTGGGCAAGGTGCCACTGTGCGCTCGGTCGAATCGTGTGCGCAAAACACTACACCCGGTCAACGAAAGTATTGCACTCGGTGCACGTAGGAATCGGTTCGAATTGTCCGCGGCAAACCGGTTGCCGTCGAAAGTCCCGATCACCCGCCAAAAAAAAAAAAAAAAAATTTAAAAAAAAAAAACCCATCGGCATTGTCTACTTATTGTCCAAAAATATTATTATTGTACGTCTTAAAAACGTTTCGGTATGTAGACGAATTAAAGTTTATTTTTTCGAATAAACCGGTTTTATAATGAAACCGGCAACTCCGGTAATGGCTCATTCAATTCTTCTCTTTTAGTTGTTGGTTTTTTTTTTCTTTTTTTTTTTTTTTTTTTTTTTTCGTTACCGGCAGTGGCAAATAACTTTTATGCGCTATAAATGCTCGTGCGACCGGGCGACCGGAGAGAGAATCGACTATTTAAAAAAAATAATAATAATTTTCTTTTTTGCCCAACATTGTTAGACATTGACGGAGCCTAATCGTTAATGAGATATTTGGTAAAAATACAAAAACACACTCGAAAAAAAATAAACAAAATGAAAAGAAGAAAGGTTATTTGCGATTTGACAAAAAAACACACTTAATAATACTGTTAAACGATAACAATAACGAGGCGAAAAACGAGATAAAAACCACATGAATTCGGTGAGATTTTTTTTTTTTTTTTTTTTGGTCGTCGACGATAAAAAAAAATACCATCACGGTCAAAATATTTTAATGAAATATTTTGACGTTTTCAAGTATATATATAAAAAACGAAATTAATTAAAAACCGCAATCAAAATTATTATAATTATATTTCTAATGGTTATAATAAGTACGTACTCGTGTAATATTATAATATTATTATTGTTCTTATCCGATACGAAAAAAAAAAGATATTAAAAAACGGTTTTATATTCCGGGCGTAGCGGAATGATTAGCAATTATAGTTTTACCAAAGTGTACGTGATTTTATCCTCGGAAAACGAGGTTTTGGTAAGTAAAAAAAAAAAAAAAAAAAAATGTTTCAAATCCTTCACACCCGTGCCTTGAAAGATGCGGATTTTTCGCTGGGCGGTATTTAATTTGAAAAATGTTTCTACGTCCCCGGCGGGTTTTACAAAAAGTTAAAATAAAACCGACAACCATCGATTTAATTTTTACCGATGTCCGGATTAAGTTGGCCGCAACGGGCAAACAACACGACTATTAATAGTATACGGGAAATGTGTGGGTAAAACGGGATAAATAAACACCCGGCCGTCCCGTAAAACCGTTGATCCTAACCTAACCGATTTTATTTGTATGTTCGTTAATTTACGAATATTCGCATCGCAATAACGAATTTAATGTTTTTTGTAATTTGTGATAGAAATTTTCCGTCGAGGGGAACATTTTCTCCCGGTCAGACGCGTGCTATTGTACCGGGTATAATAATTACATTTTATAACCATTCGTACTTTACAAACGCATCCATTAAAAAATAATTATGAATAAGTTCTTAAATAAATAATTTGTGGGACAAGTGCGTTTCTGTTAAAACGAGGTACGTACACGTTGGGTAAAACGGTATATCCCCGTGTTAGCTTTCAGCGGTCGCTTATTTCGAGTATAAATAATTTACTATTTCGCAATTTAATCTTATTTTATTCTAAATTTATGTTGTGTTTATTGCATTTATAAGCTATTAAAATAATCAATAAAGATGAATGTTGTGCTTTTTTTTTTTTTTTTTTTGGAGTAATAATTAATCAAATCTTCTGTTCCCCCCCAATAATATGCGTTTGAAATAGGGCAAATCTTAAGTTGTTTAAATTAAAGAACAGCAAAATCGTTATTGTACAAAGAAAACCGAAAACGTGAATATTTATGGAACATAGAAAGTATTCTAACACAAAACAAAAATCTTTTATTTCAATATTTCAAAGCGCAGAAACGAGTTTCCTATATACGAGGTCTGTTCAAAAAGATAACCTACCAGGATTTGATATTTAATAATTAAAAATATGTAGTTACGTATTGTTTAAAGATATCTCCTCCAGACGATATGCAGTGGTTCCGGCGATCTTGCCATTTTTCAAAAGTCCTTTGGAACTGTTCCAAATTTAAAGCTATGAGTTCTGTTGCCGCGTTCGCATTAATTCCCTCTACATCTTGAAATCGTTGTCATTTAAGCGCAGATTTTAGTCTTGGAAAAAGATAAAAATCACATTGGGGGCTTGATCAGGAGAATAGTGACAGTAACAGAATAGGGACCACAGCAATTTTTTTATCAGCCAAAAATGCACGAATCGACAGCGCTAAATGTGCCGGTTGCATTGTCGTGGTGAACAATCGCGGAATGAATTTGGCAGCGCGACCCTTCTCGTCTGTACATTTTCCTGTAAAATTGCATGACAACACTCAATTGAGATTCGCTTTGTTAACTGACGAACGGTTAATCGGCTGCCATTTCGCATTTTCTCGCAAATTGTCGCCACACCATCGTTTCTGGACGACGTCGACGGTCTTCCAGAACGTGGATCGTCTTCAGTTGATCGCCGACTGATCTTGAAACGTATAAAACACTCGAAAGTCACGGAACCACTTAATGCGAATCATCCCCAAAAGCGGTTTTAATCATATCCGTTGCATAATTTTTACCAAGTTTCAAGCAAAACTTGATGCACACGCGTTGTTCGTTAATTCGGGACATGTCGAAAACGGCGTACGAAAAAAACCGACTGGATTTAACCACGTGTAATATTAAACTGAGATAAGATAGCGACTTCGGGTTTTGTTTAAAGTGTTCACCAATTAACGGGGAATACGTCTATTTACAATTTGAAACGTTATCGTGTGTAGATTAGCCGCAATAACAATTGTCCTGGTACTTTTTTGAACAGACCTCGTATTAGCCCCCCATCTCTCCAAACCATTCCGGGTTTACCGAGCTCCGTTCAGAATTATTTTTTTGATTGCAATGATTCACTGTCGCTTTCGGTTTATAAACTAACACGCTCCCCATAGTAGTTCCTAGAACATCTCACCTGTACGACCAAACCATACAGTTGTGCCCTGTCGACCCACGGCCGTACGACGCGGTATGTCCGGCGATTTTTTTATACGGTGTTTACACACGTTCGCGTATATAATGTAAAAAAAAAAAAAAAAATAATAAACTGTATATTATTTTATTATTATTATTACGACGACGACGTCCGTTATTGTTTCGAAACTTCCGGTCGCCCCCCAATTGGGTCACACTACCAGAACAACGCCGCCAGAACGTTGTGCACAGTTACGCCGGAAAAATCGTGAAGTTTTATGACGGCGGCACCATAATGGCCGTTTCTATTTTATATAAATATAAAAAAAAAAAAATATATATATATATATATATATACGTATCGTTTATATGGTAATATATCGTTTTTTATTGTGTTGTTCTCTCCGTTTATATATGTATACGTATATAGAGGCAAAACACAGAAAACGCCATGTATTTTCCGCGCGTATGCTCGAGCCGACCGTATAATGGATCGTTTTGTTATCGAGCGCCGGGCCTAAGTTACCATATTCTTCGGACTTCGGAACATTAATAACAATAATAATAAATATATACATATATATATATATATATATAAAAAATTGATAAATAAATAAATAAAAAACACAATACGCTATCCGGGACAGCCGCACGTTTTATCCGCGTTCCGATCGTCGAGAACGTACGATACCGCGTCGGATACCCCGGGACGCTGTGATTCTCCCGTGAAACTAACCACAAGATTTCGGAACTGACCTCGACACCTAACGTTATCGGCGATAGTTTCGACCGGGTTAGCGTCAAGATATTGATTGAGAATTTGAAAGAGCTCGTCCTGGCCCGATCGCGTGTCGCTTTGTGGCCGTACGACTTTCCAGAGGACAAAAAAAACCAATCATAATTTATATAAAATATAATCAGGAACCGTTTTGCTTTATTATTGCTTAATCGTTTTATTGTTTTTTTTTTTTTTTTTTATATATTTAAATCCGATTCTATGGTACGGGCGAGGGGTCTCCAATCTTTTTAATACGGCGGGCCATACCCGGGTTACGCTTCGGTGCTAATTTTTTTTAGAGCGCGATAGAGAAGGTTACGATGAAACTAAAGAAGATAAATAAGAATTATTTTATTTAACTGTATAATTTTACAAAGGAAAATTGTTACTTAATGAGAAGTTTTGATTATATTTTGTCGTTTAAAATTTCATAGTTGTTTGGATCAAACTTGGTTTTTCCAACTAGCAGCGTCACTCGTAAACGTCCGTCACATAATTTGGTTCTATGCTTTGATTTGACGTATTTCATTTTCGAAAAAGTTGGCTCACAGTTGGGTAAGTAGAGTCTACCATTTCACGTGCGCATTTTTTAAGATTCGGAAAAGAGTCCGCTGGCGAGCACGGCGTAACATTTTTGCAGTCTGGTTTCCACGAAACCGTTTTTTTGAATCGTCTGCGGTGATCTCGATAACTTTAAATCGGTAAAGTTTCAAAATCTACGGTCGAACGGATTTTCGTAAATTCAAACTCAAAAAGCTAGACGGGCCGTATGTTGGGGACCCCTGGTATGGACTATAACGCATTTGTAGATTAGGTGGGATTAGGCATTTTTAGGAAGGCTAGGCGTTACCGAAGTTACAAAGTTTACCCGTTAATGCACATGAAACATAACCGCAAAGCAGTTACTAATGTTACTATCAATAGAAAACTTCAACCCCAACCAATGGCTATATATTGTAACAAACAGTCGTACAAATAGCGGAATTGCCGTATTTGTCTATAAAAACCGCGACAATTCGGCCGTTAAACGGCATACTCCTAGCGTACAACATAGTAAGAAGAAAAGTTTTTTCGTATAAAGTCATGCACTGGAGGGTTAGTTTAATAACATTAAAGTCTAAACCTTTGATATTCCTTCGTGTTCAACGTATTGATCGTTATTTTTGTTTAAAAAAAAAAAAAAAAAAAACCAAAAACTCTAAGTTCAATGGTGCCCGGGTGCACGGTTTTCAAACTTTTTCTAATTTTGTAAAATTTGAAAATTACTTTTACAAAAACGACTTTACGGGAGTAGGTGTAGCGCTTTTTGTCAACGTGATATTTTTTTTTTTTTTTTGTAATTGCTAAACAGCAACAATCAACAGACCGCATATTAACTCCAATTTTTTATTCGATTTCAAATAACGGTATAAAAAAGTTGACCTATTTTTAACAGACATACATTATACATTTTACAATGAGCATATTAAAAAACGGAGTTCAATGCGATCTGTAGGAAGTCTTCCTCTTTTCAACAAAACAAATCTTAAAAACCGTACCATTCTACGAGGCCATTCACTTAGTTTTCCCACTCGTACGTCGTATTTTTTAAACCAAAAAACACTCCATTTGCTCAGTTTTTCAAATTGACTTTAAACTATTACAATTATAGTGTTTTAAAACAATTGCGTTTTTTGTGTAATTAAAACACGGCTACACCAAGTAAATATAACTTGTCGTTGATGTCCGATTTACCCGTCCTTGGCTATTTTGGTTTTTCGTTTCATTCGGGTAATCGACGACAATACTTTTGTCGACGATTCCGATGCACAACAACGACAAAATAAAAAAATAATAATAATAATAAATAAAAAAACGCGTAGGTACCATTATTCACTAGACGGGTTTTTTTTTTTTTTTTTTCGTCGGACGGCAGTTGATCGATACGTCGATCGACCGCCTCGACATTACCACAATAATAATAATAATAATATGTAAATATTGTATACGGAATATTATATACGTGAATAATATTATATTATTATATTACATGTTGGTCGGTCGGTGGAATCATCAATCGCCGGGGGAAAAAAAAATAAAAGAAAAAAAATCCCGAAAACCAACTACGGGCACGGACGATAATAATAGGTATAATATGAAGGAAAAAAAAAAAAAAAAACCCTTGACGGGGGGGCCGCACCGCGCCGCACCTCCCCGTCCGACGCCCCGCTGGCGCGAGCGCCGTCGTCGTCCGGCCCAACCTTACCGGCGGCGTGTGGGGGGTGTGGCAGGGGCGGCGGCAGGGGCCGGGGTACACGATCCGAGCGGGGCCAATATGTCACACACCCAGCGGCCGCATTCCGACACCTGACGTCGACCAATCAACGGTCGCCGATAACCGCGACGGATAGAGAGGAGAGATACTTATCTCGTCCGAGGCTTGTCAGAATGCCACTCAGAAACGAGGCGGCGGTACACAATATTATACACCTCTTGGCCGTCGTCGTCTTCGTCGTCGTCGTCGT
Source organism: Tuberolachnus salignus (assembly GCA_956483605.1). NCBI lineage: Eukaryota > Metazoa > Arthropoda > Insecta > Hemiptera > Aphididae > Tuberolachnus > Tuberolachnus salignus. The sequence goes on from OY101434.1 coordinate 36,540,684, forward strand.
CGTCGTCTTCGTCTTCGTCGTCGTCGTCGCGGTCCCGGTCGTCGTCGAATATAATAATATCGGCTCGCCGTCCGTGTGCGTGCTCCATGTGAATATTCACCGGCGCGTGATTAATGATCGGCTCGCGTATTATATTATATTATCATTATTATTATTATTATTATTATTATCATTATCATACGGAGTCGACTCCGTTTGTGCCCTTTTCCATTTCTATGCTCATAATATCGTAGACGGCGTCGCGAGAATCTAATTACACCGCGCGCGCGCGCGTATACGCGTTCACACTCCTACGGCGAGAGGACCGTGTCGATTCGGTGAAATAGGTTTTTTTTTTTTTTTTTTTTTTTTATCATATACCCAACACTTAATACTCGCGGGCCCGTGTAATTTTTTATTCTTTCCGGCTCGCACGCGGTCCGCGGTCGTGAACTCTCCCGGGCAGAACCCCGTGTTTTTTTAGATCTACAAATATAAAAACCGAGAGAGAGACTCACTCCGCCGGGGTCCCGCGGGGGTCAACGTTGTTAGGAAAATAAAACGTACTGTCCGAGTGCCGTCGCCGATTATATTGATACCGCGGCCCCGCCGGCTGTGTCGGTTTACATGTTTCCAACAACGTTGACACGCGTATATTTTGCCAGGCGTCGGTTACATATATTAATATTGTTGTTAATATGTATCGGAGTCACGTCGAACTCTGTTACTCCCGTAACCCGAGGCGGTTAATCTGCAATCACAACGTACCCGATCGTCTATTAAAACACGACCCGGCACAATCCGTTTTGTAACTTGTAACTGTAGTATAGGCGTTAATCGCTAATCGGCATTTCGGCATAATATTGTCATTATTATCCCGTTGGGACTAACACTGCTGTTTAAACAATTATCGCCGCTAAACGATTATTCGAGAGGATATTCTAAAATAATAACACGCACGTTAGTTTAAACAATTAAATACCCACCCTCCCGCCGATTCGCTATTGAAAGCACAGACCCGCGGGGGCTGTACTGTAATTATTGATTTTTTAAAATATCGATTTCTCTACGATTTCTAACATAATGAAAATACCTATTTTCTAGCAGCCCACCAACCACCGCTGACTAACGTTGAAAACGAAATTGTCGGTTTTTTGATCGTCGTGCCCCGTTGTCCCGATAAACATCGAACGGGACGCTTTTTATCCAGTTTTTAGTCCCATTTTAATTCCGTTATTTCCGTATAATTATATTATATTCGTAAATGAAAAAAAAAAAAAAAATCGTTATGAATTAAACAGTTTTATATTTATAATGTGTAAAATATAAAAATTATTACAAGAGATCTTTTTTTTTTTTTTTTTCAAAGTTAACCGTTAATTGTTTATACCGTTTTTTGTTTTTTTTTTTTTTTTTTTATAAAAATGGGCACCCTAAGCTAACGTCCCAGAATCATTTGGGGTACGTTGATCCCAGGCCGCGACGCGAAATGTTCGGTCTAGGTCGGGCCGCGCCCTACACAAAATCTATACCATCCGTCGGGGCCGTTGCTGGGGCATGGCGAGCGCGGCCCGAGCCCCGTGATTTTATAGATACAATAAAAAAACAAATTCGAGTCGACGAGCAAAGGAAAAATATGTATAGACATTGTTTCGTGTGTTTTTTTTTCCCCCAAATCAAACGTGAAAAACCGCATCGATTCTGTCCGCAGCTTTGCACGGTTTTAGTTTATCGGGGCGTTTTACTTTGGACGGTTATCGCCGTTATCGGTTAGTTTTACCGCATCTCCAGCCATCCATCTCCCCCTTTCCCGTTCATCTCTTTCTTGGTTTACCACGGTGTTTCACATTCATTCCCATCAGCTGGACACGACACGTGCGTTTTTACATCTCGAAATTCGTCACCGCTCCGAGCCCCGCAAATCTTCCAGGCACCGATTTATACGTATTTGCACCGACCACCGTCGGGGCGACCCGTGCCCTTTTCCGCGGTATTGTACGCACTGCACGAACGTTGTTGTAGAATTTTTAACCGGGGACACCGGGCGAGTGCGACAAACGGGAACTATCGGGGTCGTTTTTTTTTTTTCTTTTTTTTTTTTTTTTTACCAGGCGTCGACTATTTCGTTTTTAATCGCGGAAAATCGGACACCGGCCCCCGGCGGACGTTCGAACGTCGTTATATACGTCGAGAGTCTCGGCGACGCGGTCTTAAAATATACGCGGAAAACGCAATGCGCAAAAATCATTGCGAAACGTCATAATATAGTCGTCGTAGTCGTCCCAAGTGTTTTTCGTCTCGAATCCGATTTACAGTTTTGGTGCATTATTATACCGCGTCAGTGTATATGGCTATAACTGTGTTGTAAACGTCCCCGGGACTTACCGAGTGGAAACAGAAGGCCGTTTAGACCGTATAATATAATCTTATATATATAATACGAGTATATATTAAATCAGTCACGGATTATACGTATTCGACGCGTTAATCATTTTCGCCGCGTAAAATACAACCGCCGGAGGAAAATTAGTGTTAAGAAATAACGGCGATTGTTTTATATTATTATATTTTTTCGATATTTTTATATATTAAAATAAAATTTAAAAAAGAAAAAAAAACGCGCATAAACACGATTTCGTTATTGTAATATATTATTGCTTTGTCGCCCGTGCCGTCATTTAGTTACCGCGATAACCACATTAGATGACGTGGTGCCCCCAACAGGGGAAGTTAGTGATTGTACCACACCATCGTTCGCATTGGCTAATAAATACGACATTTACGGGTTCATTTATTATTTAGTGATTTAATCTTGAAATGTATACATTTCAGTCAAGTTATAAGGAAATTAGCTTTAAGCTTTATCGCTCGATTCGTTAAATAGAAATTGGCGTTTTTAGATCCGGTTTAAAAATTCACATTGTCGCGTTAGGATAGAAAAAGATTCTACGATTTGTTCTTGATTATTATCCGTGTAAAACAAATCCCTCTCGTTGGAAATTTCTGGGCATGCCACTGGCCACGCTCACCATTCCGTTTTCTTTATTTTTATTATTATTTATTACTAGCTGATCCGGCAATGCTTTGCTATTGCTAGATATTGTCATGTTAACCAAATAATATATTTCATTCATTTATATTTGAAATTACAATAACTATGAAAATACTTAATTTACATCTTGGAAGTTACCATTTTATCTATTGCGGTGTTTTTTGGTACACAATATTTTTTGTTACGTTGTCTGGCGCGAAAACAAATAAGTCTGATGGTTTTCCGACACGGAAACAGGCGACGTATAGTTAGAACCATACGAAAAGCACGGATTTTCCAGATTAATGCCGCAAACACTCAATGACTGCCTTTGCGATTTTTTTTATCGACATTGCGAATGCAAGCCGCACTAGAAATTGAAACCGTTTAAAGTCAAATGGCATGTCAATCGGAATCATCGCAATGCGTGGGATAAAATGTCTTCTCCTTTGTATTTTCCCTTAAGAATTATAGCTTCGGAAGACGTTGTTCATTAGTTTCTTCACCGGAAGCCGAGTACCATGACCATGATCGCTAACTTTTTTGTTAGTTTCGGCGTCTGTAAATAAATTTGCGTGTTAATAAAATTAATTAATGTCTTATTAATGAAGATTAGTAAAGATAATAGATAAGTTATTTACCTGTAAGTGGATTAAACCATCTTGATCGAAAAATGATGCCCATCCTCACCTTGTCAAAATAAGATGGGATATTGTAACGTATTATATGATCGATGTGTTTCGGTCACAAGCTACAGCTGATCGTTCCGGCGATGTAGAACAATATCACGGTTATGTAAATTTTCACCCACAACGACAATGATGACTTCATCAATTGTTGGCGCATTAATACGTCTTGAGTATTGTCCTGCAGGTGTCTTATCGGCTCTGATTACAATTTTGCGATCATCAGATGGCATGTGGCCCAGTGCGGTTGTTGATAATACCTAACCAATTCGTTGTGCTGATGGCAAAAAGTCTGCAGTTGTTCCACAATTGGCCGTTTCGCCGAACTGTTATGTGCACAACGCTGATTGACTTGTCGTGCCGAGTCGCCCGTGAAATAAATCTGCAGAAATCTGTAGTCTACATCTGGTGGTGACAATAGCGAATTTGTTCGATGGTATATTTGACCATGAATCTGTATAGGTAAATAGATACGGTTAATTGTCTATTATGTGTTAAATGATGGTGAATGGTGTAAAAAAGATTATTGTTTTTTAATATTAAAATATTACAATTATCCCTGACGAGCCTATTCGTCGCACCAAATGATGTCATTTGGAAGCAATTGGTCGTATTGGTGGAAACGCATTGGTGGAAAATGTATGGAATCTGTCCCTGTTCCGGAAACCAACGAACGCCGGTGGCTCCGGTGGCGAGATCAATGGCGTAAATTTGATCCCGGCACAGACGCAACACAATCCAGGTGCTTCGTTTTTGTATTTAAGCGCTTTACAATGTGGACGCACAACGTTCATCGATTCAATGACAACGGATTTATGTGCCCTGTAATTAATTGCCACGTTGTAATAAAATGCAGCTCGATGCGTATTTAAACGCAACACGTGATTCCCGTTCAATTTCATTGCGCTCTTTGCGTCGCTCCGGAATTCAATTAACTTGGTAATTCGCTTGAGATGCGGCATGGCGAGTTCTGCGACCAAAATCGGTCCGTCTTATTGGCGGCATAGCAACTTACCGCACTGTAACACAGAAGCACTTAAATACATAAATTCAAAGACACGTCGATGGCGTTATACGTGTTTTCACTTGTTACCATAGATATCCGCACAGCACATGGATTGCACTAAAATAACAGTTTTTTTTTTTAATTTGTGTTACCAAGGTAACCCCTAAAAACCTAAAATCCGAATTTTAGGCAGATGGTAATCAATAGGGTGTGGATTTCAATAAATGTAAACCTTCTCCAGACAACGCGGACAATTTTACAAAGAGAACCGCGTAAAATTCGCTCCAGCCGTTTTCAAGTCAGCACAAAATATCGCTCCATTTATATATATATATATACGTATAATTTATGATTATACCTATTTTTTTGATTGCCATGGTAAATCAACAAAGTGACCCAGACTTTGTCGGTTTTTTGGTTATTATTTTGTTAATCTCTTATGCGGGTTACATCGGCTACTCGTACAGCTACTTGAGCCAACATGCGAAAACAAAATAAATTTTCGGAGGAAAACTCGAGCAATTTCTTATACCACTATTTTTGCGTTCAATTTGTATTATAAAAATTATTATTTTAGACTCCGAACATAGTGAGGAATTGATTTTCCTATACGCTCGTATATAGTTTTTTTAAATTTTTTTTTCTGTCCGCGAACAACTTTTCTACCAGAATTAATGCTCCGATCATCAACTTCAGAGGCGGTTTCTGATAGTAAATTTTGTCTACTCGGTGCATTGAGTAGGTTATTTTTGTTTGATAATTCTAGTAGTTTTCTTAGTAATATTGGGAAAAAAATGAGAATATTTACGAAAAAACGATTTCTGTTAATTAATAATCGTAGAAATCTATAGTTTTTACTGAATACTTATAGGCGATCTTCCTAGATGTAGTAAAATTTTCAAAACTTTATGAAATTTTTCGAGTTATATATACATAGTTATTTGAAATATTCGAGTTTTTTTAGCTTATATTTGGTTTTATGTGCATGTAATTTATTTGGCTCTAAAAAAATGCTCAACAATTTGACACGAAAAACACGGAATGTTGTATTTTATTTTATAGTTATAAATATTTTATGAAAATTTAAATTTATCGAAACATAATTTAACCGGATTTCGCTCAGAATCGATTTTCGTATCAAACGATTTATCGTCACGAACAGATATAAATTAAATTGGCCTATTTTATATCCTATCTATTATCGATTGTCCACCTAAAACAGCGGTCCACCTATGAGGAGTAGTATCTTACCTTTTTTTTTTTTTTTTTTTTTTACTACAATCCGAACGGAGTATATTAACGTCCGTCTTACGCCGATTTTTTTTTTTTTTTTCACGACGATCATCGTTTTATACTCGCGACCTTCCCGCACGGTCTCACGAGAGATTTTTTAGTATATATATATATTTTTTTTTTTTCATCTAAATAACGTATTGTACCACTGCAGTTATTATACGCGCTATATATAATAATAATAATATAATATCGTATTCCCCGACGACGACGACGACGACGACGTCCCGTTTATTAATCGTGCGTTTTATTCGTCTTATATACTGTTGCTGCGTGTTTCGTAACGAACACACACGATTTCGTTTTATACGGCGGCGTACAAAATAATAATAATATTATATTATACGTCGTAGTCGGGGTTTTTTTTTTTTATTTTTTCTGTCGTTATTAGATCTCGTATATACAACTATTACGATCGTTACCGTACCGCCGCCGCCGCCGTTATTTTTTAATTTTTTTTTTTTTTTCTACTCCGCGCCGTTCTTGTCTCTCGATTCGAAATAATCGAGTTTCGTATTTTTGATTAATTATCGCGGGCTCGGGCGCGCGTATTATAATAATCATAATAATAAGAATATAATATAATAAATCCGATCTCTAACAAATCGTCCGTCGCCGTTTCGGCGGGCCGTGGGTCGGTCATCGTCGGTCGCCGTCGCCGGTTCGGGGTGCCCCGGTACGATTACAATTGTATTAATATATTCAGGTTCGATTTCCGTACCGGTGAAAATCCTTTTGCCGAACGGTGAAACGAAAATTGAATTTTAATTCGAATTCAATACGTTTAGTAATACGAGTTGTTTATTATTAATCCATCGGACGAATATAACGATTTATAACAAATTATAGCCCACAGTGATAAAACTAAATCCGATTCCATGGGCCTTTTGGAAATTATCATTATTATACGGGACTTTTAGTATTCGCATATTTTTTTTTTTTTTTTTTGAACGATTGGAAACAAATAGCAGAGTCGATTATATAAACACTGTTCCGTGGTATAATGAATTTGATTATATATTTGATTAGAGCATATTTCAGCTTAATTTAAATAATTTCCAGAAAAAAAAAAAAAAAAAAAATGTTCAGAGCATATTTTAGTGGATATTTGTTTGTTTTTTTTTTTTTTTTTTAAGAGCTAAGCCTAATCATCGGTTTTGAATGTGAAGGCAATAAACGCCGCGGAAGCTTAGAAAACAAATAACTATCGGCTCGAGACTTGGTATTTTTGTAATTTTTTCTTATTTTTTTATATATATATATATATATAAATACTTAAGATTTTGTGTTAAACAATTGGCGGTGTTAAAAATCACACAGTTGTAAAAAAAAAAAAAAAAAAAAACCGAGTTATTTAGACGAAAACAAACCGTCATTTATCGCGTAAGACATATGTTTGGTCAATTCGGTCCGATATTGAACGTAACGATTATTCCGTTTATCGCGCGTTTTAAATTGTGTCGGATCACGAGTGCAGTGACATCAACTATTATGCGCCGTGCAAGAAAAACCGAAGACAATTTAACCGATATTGTATTTGGCGAATCGAGTTTGTCGATTGGGTTAGGACACCGGAAACGTATTTAGTTATTTTTCCGCGGTGTATACGGAAAAGTACCGAAACACGTCGGCGGAGACCGGACACGCGTATTCCATACCGTTGTTTTACATCGATCGAAATTTCACAAGTGGAAACAAAAAAAAAAAAAAAAAAAAACCGTCTACGGGAGCGATGGGGTAACATTTTATTCCCACTCGTTGTGGCGGTCACCCCGTGTTTTAATTACTACTACGACCCACCCGCACGAAGATCGGATCGAAAACCGAACGCAAATCCCGACCGATGATGATAATAATAATAATAATAATAATTACCGGACACGGTGGCGCGGCGTATATTATCCGGGCGACCGGGCGATTCGGATCAACGAACCCGGCGGCGGCGCACGTTTATCATTATATATATATATATATATATATATATTCGTGTGTATAGTATTATTATTATTGAGTTTAATTAAGAAAATGACCGTTTATTATGCGGAATTGAGAACGGGCGCGCTCGCGCAAGCACACACACACACACACACACACAATCCCATACACACACAACACACACAAGCACACACGAGCACACACAAGCACACACACACACACACAACATTCACACACACACACACACTCACACACACACACACTCATACACAAGCACAAGCACAAGCACACGCACGCACACACACCCCGCTCATTATTATATTATATAGCAGCGCACACGGCGTCTCCGGGATATATTATGTAGCGTTACACAGGTATATATCGCGTAGGTACTTTTTACGAAATAAAAGTGGGGGAAAAAGAAGAAAAAAAAGGAGAAAAAAAGGGGGAAAAAAAAAAAAAAATTATAAAAACGACGCGCGGCGACCACCGCGAGTGCTGCCGAGACTATATTCACTCGTGCGCCGGACCTCATTACCTTATCGGCCGGGCCGTCACTGTAATATTGTTATGGCCGCGGTATACCGTATACCCGGTATACACCCGGTATATACCGCCGGCGGCCACGTGACGGAGCGCTCAAACGTCCCCCCGCGTATTTAATTAGCGTAGAGGCTTTCGCCGCGGCGGACGTTTTTGTAGGTCGTGCGCGCCGATCCCAATAATGTACGCGGGCGGTAATAGTATTGCCGGTCTATCCGAGATACACGACGGAAATAGAGGGAAAAAAAAAACACGGGAGAAAAAACCAATACGACAAACGGCCGCGTGACGGACACGGACACGGGCGCGCGCAATAATAAAAAAAAATAAAAATAAAAAACCGCTCGTGTCATCGCCGCACACGTCGTGTGTGTCGATAACGCGCCCGGTAGTCGACGACGATGGCGTTTTATGTAAACGAGCCACGTAATTTTTGTTTTTTTTTTTTAATTTTAATTGCTAGTGTTGGCGGTGGAAAATAATTTTAATCGCGATCGCGCCCCGCGAAACTAACGTCACGGAGAGCCGGTCGACCCTTGAAATTCGTCCGGGGACGTTGACGATACGACCACGATACTATTCAGTGGCGTTTTATACGCTGGTTTTGAAATGGAATCTTTGCACCGCCGCCGCCGCCGCCGATAACTTTTAGTTTTTCTTCTTCTTCTTCTTCTTCTTCTTCTTCTTGCGGGGCAGTCATAGTTTACAAACTGTCGACGTCGACAACACGTCCCGCGCACCACTCGACTTTATTATTTTTATTTTATTAACAATATTCGTGGACATTTATTTCTTCGGACGCGCGCGATACGTTTTCGAGTCGCGTATACAATAGTACAATTTAAATTATAATAAATCCGAACGGCGGCGCGGTCCGCGGGTTTTTCCCATTCAAGCGAGTCGCGGCGGCGGCGGCGGCGGCGGCGGCGGAACGAGAGTTTCATTCATCCGAAAAGTCCCTCCCGGCCGGCCGGCCGTCCGCACTACGACACGGCGCGTACGAGACCGCGGAGGGCGACGACTGCGGCCGGACGGCGTGTGACGGGTGAGGGAGGAGGGCGGTAAACCCGGTCAAACTTGCGAGGAACAAGATAATAAATATTGGACCGCGTCTCGCGTGTGCGGGTCCGGGTGACAGGTTACGGGCTACCGGACTTGTCGGGGACATTCCCGGCCGCGGAGACCCGCCGCCACAGGCCGCGTTCACCCGGCTCTGGCCGGTGCAGTCGCGTTACGGCGAAAGAAAGACAACAAACACAAAAAAAAACCCGCGTCGACGCATTTCGATTACGATCGGTTAATTATTATTACCGATTTTCCGCATTCGTCTGGCCGGCGTTCACTTCGGTCCAAACGAATATATTTCATTTAAAATTATCATCCGGTCGTTTCGCTCGCAGACACGTGGACGGGCAGCCCTTTAAAATCCCCAACGGCAAAATATCGATTGATTTAGAATTTTCATTATTTATATTACGACATTTAAACGTTTGGAGATTTTGCCACGCAAAATGCGTGTTGCGTACAATTTTTTTACATTCGAGCCGAAACGAAAACAAATATTAAACCCGCCCACGTCCGAAACACGGATGCGTGTTGATTACCTCAAAAAAAAAAAAAAAAAAATATAATAAAACAACATACTTCGGCGCGGCACTGCACGCCCGTGTACCGCAAATATTCCATGCGATTGTACTAAAACGACGTATTGTACTCGTATCTGGTCGTGTCTTCCGAGCAGATGCACTCGGATAATAAATAATATTCGTACCTTATACGATAATAATATTCCGTTACGAAAAATATTACTACGATCATCGTTAATAGCCGATCCCCCCCGAACGGACCCGAGCTAACCCCCACAACTGGAAATTTTAAATTAATCATTTGTTTCCAATTTCATTATAATTAATATTATTTTATACGGCAGCGTTTCTCGAACTGTGGGTCCCGAGAAGTTTTTTTTTAATTATACAGATTGAAAGAAATGTATGTTTTTTTAAATAAATTGTATAGACTATAGAACTATAGAAGTATAATGTAATATAAATCCCGATTTGGCGACAGCTTTAAAATTGTATTATTATTTACAACCGTCTTATAATTATTTATTACACTGTCGAAATTATTACGACGGGTATATTTTCGGCAATGGCGGACATCAAAAACAAGCTCCAATTATCGAACTCCTTGCGTTTGAAAATAGCTGAGATTGCCGTCGACATCGGCGCTGTTATCAACAATAGCAAGAAACAAGCGCGTTCATCATATACGGCCTCGTTATTAAATTAATTATTATACTGTTATAAACTAGTAAGAAAAAAAAAATAAAAAACAATTTTGTTTTTTGAAACTATTTTTTTAATTCTTTAAATGTAATACTATGGGGGAGGGGGGAGGGGTCGCGATAGATTTTTGGAAGAAAATTTGGGTCGCGGTCCTAAAAAGATTGAGAACCACTGTTATACGGTTATACAAATAATACAACCAGGCCCATATAATAGTTAACGAAAAACCCAACAACAAAAGTACAAGTCTATTATTATTTAATTTCTTTTGGCGTTAAACCAACAATATTCATCGATTGTTTCTAAAGACCGAAATAATTATCTCCCGACAACGTTTATAATACGACACGGGCAATTTCGGGGGAGGGGGGGGAGGGTAAGCTGGTATATTGTACCCTCAAAATCACCTCTCGGGTACGGCCTTGGTCCGGGCGCGAGTTAAAGAAAAAAAAAAAAAAAACGACATATTATACAAATAGTAATATTGTTTATTGCGACGACGCGATCAGAAATAATAATTATTATTATATTGTAAGACACTCGGTCGCGATGACGTGCGACGCGTACGCGTTGTAAATAAATAAATATTAATAATAATAAAAAAAAAAAAATATTAAAAAACCGAAATAAAACCCGAAAACCGCCGGAAACGAGCGTAACTCGGTAGCGTGTTTACGATATAATGTACGAGTAGGTATGCGTATTTAATCGGTAGGACGGCACGAATGTTATCACATTTCCGGAATCGGGCGTTTCCTCGCAGAGTATTATATATTGTATTAGGTATTTGTTTTTATTATTTTTTTTTTATTGGGAATAAAAAAAAAAAAAAAATACACGTCTTTAAAGGTTAAAATATGAAAACAACGTCCGGGAAATAGATATATATATATATATCTAACTAATAATAATAATAATAAAAAATCCCTCTGTGAAAACATAGTAAATTATGTTGTCGTCGTTAATTCGGTGAAATAATTTTCGTTCGTTAAGTATATTGTAACAGCCCGAGTACGAGTGGAAATACGTACACGCATATGTTTGTGGTCTTCGACCGTTTTGATTCGCGATTCATTTTTTTTTTTTTTTTTTTTACTTACGTTAGTCGATTAAATTACTAGTCATGAAAATTAAAAAAAAAAAAAAAAGAAAAAAAAAAAAGCTAAAATGACCTGTTTTAATATGCTATTAGCAGTACTGTTATAACTAAATAAATATAAATATAAATGTTTGTAGGTAACATTTAATTATTATTGGTAATGATACAAAAAAACAAAAAAAAAAAAATGAATGTGATATTTTCATATAATAAATTCGATTTTAGACAGTGCAATCCGCAAATAACGTTCGGTTTGAAATCTATTTATTTTTAACATTTACTACGGTTTACTCGTAAATTATTTTATCGGTGTTGTACCGCGTAAAAACGTTTAAACTGTATTCAATTTATTCATTTAGCTTGCTAAGTAAAATTTGTAGAACTATTATAATTGTATAACCTAAATTTGTTTTTAATTTAAAAAAAAAAAAAAAAAAAACTCAACGCGACTTATCGCGACCCAAAATTGGGTCGTGACCCACCGGTTAAAGATTACCACTGCGTTAGATTATAGACGGAGAGGGCAAATGGACGTGAATCGTTTCACTAATAATTATTTTAAGTATGTCCTTAGTATGTCGGATAATTTGCTATACGGAATTATTTTCAACGCTATTGTAAATTCGTAGTCGACTACGGTATTATACGGGGTGTTGGGCAAAACGGTCCGTGTCCGCGAGATGGTGTTGCCAAAAACGTATTACCTAAGCTTTTCCGTTTCGAAAATGGAAATAATATTGAAATTTAAACGCCCGCTCGTAATTATTACAATATTATTTGCTCGTCCCGAACCCGTGTCGCGTGGACTCATCTGCGATTGGCAATTCGCGGAGACGTCGGGAAATTTACCGTGCCCGTGGCCGCATAATAATTCCGCACGCGAAATAAAACCCCGGTGTTGCTCGTTATGCTACACCCGGTATTGCAATTTTCCATATTTTTATCGGTTACCTAACCTAACGATACCGTAGAAAACATTTTATTTTGCATATGTGGGAATTTTTGTATTTTCAGGGCATGTCCTAGGATTTTGTACATTTTTAATACATTTTCAACTCGACGAATCAAGAATCACAAAATAATCGTACGAATCGTTATAAATAGGGTGGATATTTATATGCACTTCCGTATGTTTCACAGGTTGTTTAATGAAATAGCTAGTTTATACCAAAAATTGTTTTACGACCTAACGATACTGTACACACAATTTTATTTTGCATTTTTAGAGAATATTTTAAGGATTTCATGGATTTTAAGATCATGAATTTAAGATATTTGTTTTATTTTTCATTAGAGCAATTATTGTGGCATAACTGCATTTACATTTATTTCGGACTTATAATTGTCTGCCCTGATTACAACACGGGGTGCCATCGACGTCGGATTTTATTGTTCTTTTAATATTCGGGAGATTCGGTAGAATCACGTATATTATTATTATGTTGTACAGGTACTGCTCGTAATATTTTTACTATTAGACGACTATACGTGTCGCACGCATCGTGTAATAATAATATAGCCGTACCTATTATACAGATCAACGCCCGTACACATGAGTTATTATTATTTTACAATAAAAAAATCGACTTTCGCGGTTTTGTCGACAATATTATCCGTGTAAATATAACGGACGTGGGACAAAATTAATAATAATTGTAATAAACGCCGATACGTCTCCGCACAGAAAACGAGTGATCATTATCATTACGTATTATTATTACTATTATATCATTATACCTATTATCATTTTTTTTTTTTTTACATCTCGACGGATTGTCGCCGTTTGTCGGCGGTTTAACTCGTCGATTATTCGCATCACGAGAATATTTGTGTACTCGAAAATACCGTTTTTTATTGCGCCCATATACCCGGTCCACGGGAGTTTTTCATCGTGTTTAGTCCGATGAAATTTTGATCGGACTAACCGCCGGATTGGCAGTATACTTGTGCACAGACCGCGCGCGAATACAATGCGTAACCGACCGGATTTAGAAAAAAATTATCATTTCGAAACTAGTCGAATATTTCCAATATACTTACTGTTTTTATTATTATTTTTTTTTTCTTATAGTATAACTCGTCCGTGGGGCGTGCAAGATCATGTCGACGTTCCCAGGTATTTTACATTAATGGCGTTTAATATATATTTTTAGATTCTTAGCGTAGCGAGGAATACATTGGTGTTTTTTTTTTTTCTGTCGTGTGAACGACTGTTCTACCAGAAATCCCATCAAAAAACGACAATAGAGATTTTTCGGAGCGTTTTGGATCTAGTTTGGAGTAAATCGTGGTTTGATTTTTCTCGTAGTTTCCTCAATAATGGGTAAACGCAGGGTTTTTTAAATTTCAAATTTAATAATTCAGTTAAAAATAATCGTAGAGACCTGGTACAATTTTTTAATTATTCTGTTGTTTTTTGGGTTCCATATAAAAAGCTGTTTTAAATGTTCGTATTTTTTTTAGTTTTTTTTCGGTTTTATGCGAATAACACTTTTATTGTTCTACAAAAATTTAAGACGAAAAAACATGATCAGTTGTATAATTTATTTTGTAGTTACAAATCAATAAAAATTTTTAATTTTAATTTATCGAAGTCATTTTCAACGGAACTTTGCTCGATGATTTATCGTTGCGTGCGGATATAAATAAAATTCCCCTCTACATCTCACCATGCTAACTTGACACCTACAACATGAACGGTATTATCTTGTCATATTTTTTTTTATTTTTATTATTTTGTTTCAACGATCATCAAACAATTTATACGGCAAAACCTTTGGCTACTGCATAAAATCAAAAATCGTTGCAAACTCGTGTGGAGTGTGGTTACGGTTGTTCGCTCGGAATCAAAAAAAAAAAATAATAATAAAAAAATACAATAATTATTCGAACGCTGCGGGTTGTTGTTTATACCTATAATAATAGGTGTAGTAATCTTACACGTCGTACGGAAACCGTCCGTGTAAGAACACTCTGAATATTCTACGGTTTGAAAAAAAAAAAAAAAATGCGAGTGGTATAGATCAATTACTATTGTAAGACCGACGAGAAAACTGAACCGCCCCTATTCCCAATTTTTTTTATGGTTTTAATAAATGTAATTATATTCGAGAGGCATAGATACGCGGTGTACCAGCGGACGAAAAAAAAAAAGAAAAAAAGTCGTCTGCGAGTAATAATATAATATTATAATCCGTATAAACGTATAATATCTACGACCGATTATCAGCTGCGGCCGTAGCCTATTATAGGTAAGCCAGTTATATATATATATATATATATAAAAAAAAAAAAAATTTAAAAAAAATGTTGAAAACCCGTTTGTTCGTATTATTGTATACGCGACATGGAAACCGGGCAATACAAATAATACAATATACGCGTATATTATGTGGAAAAAAAAAGAAATACTTTTAATTTTGACAAAACGATAAAGATTTATGGGTGGGTTTTTGTTGTTGTTGTTGTTGTTCTTTCTACACCCGTCGTTATGCGCTTAATCGAACTAGGCGAAATAAAAAAAAAAAAAAAAAAAAAAAAAAGCTCTTATACGGTAAAATAATATACGGTTCCGTATAAAAAGACAGAGCAGTGAGGTGGGGGAGACGAGTTTTTTTTTACCGATCGATTAAAACGGTCGCCGCCGTTATATTATACGGACGAGGAGAACCTTAACGGCGATCGCCGGAGATTGCGATCCGTGACGCGTTGACTTCCCGTCGCGATCGTCAATATTCGCAAGTTTCCCGCGCCACGTCCATAAATCACACGGTATTATATAAAAGAGTCGGAAAAAACCGTCATCTTCGTGTTTTTCATTTTCCCCTATGATATTTTTACTATCTCGGTTATCGTTTTTTTTTTTTTTTTTTTTAACCCGCCGAACCGGCACCTTATATATATATATATAATATTATTATTATCTCCGGAGACCGGTCCCGCCGATACAATAAAATATCATCACAGTGGTGCGTTCAAGGGCTGGGGGGCAAGGATATACACTTGGACCAAATTAATAGGCTAGTTACACCACACACCGTCGTTACAAACATTGTATTTTTTTTTTTTTTAAATAATAATAACCAAAAACGTTTTAATTAAAAAATATAATCCGTGTGATTGATTGAAGATCATAAAACTCATAAAGTTCGGAATATATATTCTTTTAATACCAATCAACCGTAACTATCTTGTACGTGATTCTTAACATGTCCGTATCAAAAATCAACAAGGGTTTTTTCTTTTTCTTCAAATCTAAAAAGTGTCAAAACGTGATTTTTAAAAACGAGTGCAAACACGGCGACACCGCAGAAGGCCGGCAAACGTAATATCATTTTCATGAGCGGAAATAGCGGCCATAGTTTTAGAGGGGGGCCCGCCTGATATTTAAAAATATTTTACTGTTCAGCCGTTCTCCACGCTCGCGAAATTCGTCATACCGTGCAAAAGCGAAACATTATTTTGTTTTAGACATCCAATTAGGTATTTATAACGTTCGAGTATATTTTTAAGAGGTGGTGGTGGGGGGGCTGTCTAATTTCTCTGTTTTTTATTTTTTTTTTTGTACATTTCGAGCGGACTCTGTCCCTTCTCAAATTTCCGCCGTTTTTTTTGTAATGGATTTCGCATTGCACGTTATTCTTACGAATAATACTATAATTATTCGTCTAACGGTAGCTACAAAGTCCATCGACCCGGAAATCGATCGTATAAAATATACACTTTTATATTTTGCGCGAACCTCGAACATCCCGGAAACGGTGAAATTGAACAGGGGGGAGGGGGGGTTAATTTTTTTTTCGTTTCTCTCCGTTCGATATATCGTTAAGTGAATATTTTCCGAAGGACGTGCAAAAAAAAAAAAAAAAAAAAAAAAAAGGGAAAAAAGGACGACATCGATTATCGCATTATGGACATTGTTCCCCATATTACTATTATTATAATAAAACGGTCGGTCCGCTCTGCTTAACAGACGAACGCGGACTGGCCGGAAGTGCAAAATCATCATATAATAATACCACTACATCGCCGTGTCGTACGTACGTGTCCCCCCGGATATCTCCACTTTTAATTAAATCGCTTATTATTATAAACTTTATATACGTACGCGTACTATGGCCGCCGCCGCCGCAGCAGTCAATTGATACGGAATATTTTTTTATTAACGCGAGACCAATAATTCTACGACGACGACGACGACGACGACGACGACGCGTCTTTATTGAATTTTCGCTTTTAGATTTTCGTCCGGCGGCGATGTATTCATACTGGTTTTATACTACGGGCTTGTTATAATATTATGCGTTATTTTATTTACGACTTTTCGAGTTTTCCAGCAGAACAAATTCTCGGCGTTCCAATCGAAAACTTTTTTTCGCACGCCGGGATTCCGGATCTAGTTTGTGGGCGTCGCTTTTCGATTTATCCTCGTAGTTATCCTAACGACGGTGGACAAAAAAAAACTCTGGAATAAAAATACGTCGGAAACCGGGTGTATAAATATACGCAGTAACGGTCGGTTTCCGCTGTTAATTTCGATTTGGTCGCGATTCGGTGAAAAACAATATCGAAAAGGCCCGAAATACGTACACCGAATACTGATATCAGCGCTATCTAGACGCGATACGACTTTTTTTTTTATTTTATTTTGCGTTTTTCAGAGGTGTTTTTTTATAACTCGATTTGATAACTACGTGTAATCGTCGAGTCTTGGTTTTGTATAGTTACCGACAACATATTTCGACCAAACCATCTCCGCTCAGAGTCGTTTATCGGTTTGCAATCATTTACTAACACTGTACTGGACGAGCTTGTACGGGGCTGTCTTGTAAAAACACCGACAACTGGTTTTTTCGTTTTGTTTTTAAAACCATCGTTTATTTGTTTTCGGTATGGTATTTTATTAAAATAAAAATAAATAAATAAAAATGTTTATTATAATATTAGTAATAATTATTAACATTAGTATCACGTCGTTCCTTATCTAAGATAAACTTATCATGTACACGCGCATTAATACTATTATTTTATATTTATAAAAGATATAGAAAGACATAGGAGAAAGAAAGAAAGAAAAAAAAAAAATTCGCCAACAATTAAACATTAATAATTTATAAATTATAATTAACTGCTACAATATTGTACGGTTATCGTAATGACGTGTACACCGCGGTTTATGATAGAATCTTTTTAACGCAAAACATTTTGCTCTACACTAACCTTGATTTAAAAAATAAATAAAATAAATTTATATATTATAAAAAAAAAAAAAAAAAAAGCTTTATAACTCAGTAATAATAATAATATCATAATATTAGCTAAAATAACGCCCAGACAAAACGATTTTATGAAAAACGTTTTTTTTTTTTTTTTTTTTTTTATTATTATTATTATTTTTTTAAACTAATGTCCATTCCCAGGACAACCGCGTATGTTATTATATTATACGTATATACTAATTTGTCGAGCGATTTTTTTTTTCATGTGAAACCAACGACCATGAAACGTTTATACATAATATAATATATATTATATACTTGCACATTTTTTTTTTTTTTTATAAATTAAAACAAAGTATATTTATATATATATACATAGTTTTTTTTTTCTATTCAAATAGTATATACACAATGATTCACACGATTTTATATTAGGAAATGTGGAAATAACACGAATTACGTCATATAATTTACGACGCGTACTTTTAATAGCCAATGAAATATAAATGTACCGTTTACAGCACATGAATATCGAAACTGAACCGACGACACGCCGTTAATAAAAGAAATATAAAATCGGATAATAATGTTTTAATGTAATATTTTTTCTCGGCGCGGCTATAGCCCTAGCCATCGTTTATACAATATTATTATATTTTTGTTTTTTATAAACTATACTCTTGCAGAACAAAACGCTTTCGTTATTAGAGTCCGTTATTAAAACTAACGATTTATTTATTTTTTTTTTTTTTCACTTAAATGTTTGCGTTAGTTCTTTTCTTTTTTTTTTTTTTCCAATAACATATATAATACGATTTCTGTCGGATTTCGTATAACAATACGACGTTTATAACAAATTATAACATATACGAATAATCGAATTGCTGATGATACGTTTATATACGGTCCGCTTTCGAAAATCTGCAAAATCACTACTTAAAATAATAAAACGGTTTATTGAGGCACGTTTATTGTTATTTGTTACCCTCAAATCTCAATGTATAGTTATGCGTTTATTTCCGTTACAGCCGTTTTCCAGTATTGTTACTTTCGAATTTCAATACCAACATTTTGTTAAAAAAAAAAAAAAAATGTTGTACAAAATTCTGAACACGCAAAAAACACGTTTTTTATGCGCACGTGCTGGAGAAACGTTTCGCAAGCACTCGTTTCGCATTGCTAAAATTTATTCAAATACAATTTTAATCGAATACAGTATTATGTCAAGGTTTGAAATCCGAAAATGGCAGTGCCGGGAAAACGGAGCCCGGTTTTCCATACGGACCGAATATTAATATAGATATATATATTATATTATATTTTCACGTCCGTCGAGAAGTCGTCAAAAAACGGTTGGTATATTAGGTGTTGGCAGGATCTCCGTTGTTATATTTATTATTTCAAAAAGTTTCCTTCGCGGCGACGACGTCTGCCAAGTCGTCAAAAACGGTTGTTCGGTTTAAGTGCGGCGCGCGGCAACGGGATCACCGTCACCGCGCTTTTAGGCGTTGTCTTTAAATTTATCTCGATAACAATATATTACAGTATATAATATACGGTTTTAAATTATAAAACACCGAAATCGACGTGCCGGCCGGATGTAAGAAATCGTCGGTGTTAGTACAATGGGCCCATGATGAAGGTATTCGCAAAAGACGGTACTAGATAATTGTCAACGCTTACATTTTTTTTTTTTTTTTTTTTATCTCTTTAATCTTCTTTTCAAAACCGGGGCTTTCTTCCCCGTGACATCCGCAAAATCAGATGGGCTGTAACAACTGTTATGTTTTCGTCCGAATCGACATGGAAACCAGAAATCAACGAAAATAATTCGATTTTCGTACCGAAAAAATCCGTTTGGGGGGTAGGGGGGCTGTGGTGGCGGATATCTGGGGATTGAGAGTAGCCTACGACGACATTCTACGGACCTTGTTGAAACGATTGACGCGAATTTGATGAATTGAAAATCGGTCGAGTACGTTTTTGTGTTTATCCCGGACAAATATTGTTGTATGTCTATTATAATATGTAAAGAATGTATTATAAAAACTCGATTGAAATAGTAAATTAATATGAACCGACGAGGGCCGTTATTATAATATTTTATTCAGACAATGTATACTATTTTAAAGGGCGACACTTGAGCACTTTGAGTAGGCTGGCGTACAGAAGTAATTAGTGTACGCGTTAACGAGTTTCTATTTTCCCTACTATGCACACCGGAAATATACGTACGTAGACATTCAGGTGTGTACGTTTTCAATGACGTAGGAATTTCACTGGCCCGGCACGGTGATAGTTGCGGTGGTGCGAAATACAATACCGCCGATAGTAACTGTCGGACTACCGGGAAAGCGGTTAATCACGCGCCGGCACCACAACTACAACCGTGTCCCCGCCACTGTCGTCGCGTGGACACCGCGTATCAACAGGTCTCTTGTAATAGTCGACTGTCGCGCGGTATCTCGATAGTAACTATTGCAGTGCGGACGTTTTGTTTTACTGTCGTGACGGCGCTTTCACAGACGTTTCTATCCGGATTCTATCTCTACTATCGTGTAGTCCTACCATCACGCGGTCGTCATCTCTTGCGATAGTTGACTGCCGTGCACTGTCGCGGCAGTAACATATATATATATCGTCGGGTGGACCGGACTTACAACCGGTACGAAACGCCGGTCTACCGGACTAAAGTAATTCCGTCTCGTACAGTATATTATTATAAAATGTAATAACATCATCATCTGGCAACCGCACAAACGACTGTGCAGACGAAAATATTATTAATTGCCCCGTTTTAAACAGCGTAAAACGCATTAAACAAACACACAGATGAAACAGCACGCGCATTCAATATAATAATAATTATATTCAATAACAAAATACGAAAAATGATTTTAACAAACCTCGACGGTATAATTAATAATGTTCAATATATATATATATATATATATATATAATATTATAATAAATTATAAATCATTATGCAGGTATTCTATTTATGTAGATAAATAAACACGCGCAGGTCGCGCATAGAATGTTTCTTATCTGTAATGATATCGGACATCGGTAGCCGCGCGTACGCGCTGAATTAGAAAATAATGTTATGTTATGTTTTTTTTCTTTTTTTTTTTTGCAAATAGTATAGCCAAAGTTGTTGAAATCGTCGCCGAAAAATTAAATAAAAATATAAAGTTAAGTACAGCAGTTGGTAACTCGCTCAAACGGTCCTCGAGCGTTTTACAACCGGAGTTAATAAATCAAAAAAACCGATACGATTTATACAAATATAATATTATAATAATTTATAAAACTGTACTTTTTTTTATTTTTATCTAAGATCGATTAAACATGCTAATGTTTTTCAGCCGATAAAATATTATTATACATCATATTATCAATATACAATCGTTTTGTTCGCACTAAAACACACAAAGGTGATTGGATGAATTGGTTTACATTTTTTTTTTCTGTTATCAGATTCGATGAAAAAAAAAAAAAAACGATTAGTTTTAAAATGTATAAAATCACAGCATATTTGTTTATGATGTCTTAACGGTACAGCAAAATCGAGAAATACATTTTCGTGGACGAATTGTCGGAAAGTATATTTGATTAATAAAAATAAAAAAAATACTAATTTTACTTAACAACACAAACTAAAAAGTGCAAAAATTACCACACGACGATGTACGCGATATTGTGTATTTAAAATAAAAGTAAACGAATCAATTCGTAATGTTGAATTATAGGATAATATTTAGGTTAAAATAGGTTGTCGTCTTGATTTTTGGATAGCGAATATATATTAGATCACTAAAAAATATTTATATATAATCTACGCGATTCGCTTCTGCGCTATATTGATAACGCAGATAAACGTTCACCCAATAATCATAAAATTATTGTGTACGCCGTACAAATGGTTTTCAACACCCACGATAAACTTTTTTTGTATCTGTGAATTCTGCGTGAAACGAGGCGATATACACCTACGCGTTTCTCTATATTGTACTGATTTTTTTCAACTGCGTTTGCCGATATATTATACCTGTGGACCTGACCTACAAAACTCGTTCGCCGAGCATATGTATTTTAGCAACGGGGGCGTAGGCCCTAGGTTCTCCCGGCGCCACAGTCTGAAATAACGAAAATTTCGTGCGCGTTTATTCGTTTTAGATTCCGACCGAAACGAGAAATGTATTGGATTTACGATTGTGCGTTAACGACTCGTGAGCCCGGAATCTTGTTCCGATAGAAAAACAAAAAGAAAAAGAAAAAAAAAACGGCCGACCAGAGGGCATTTTTGATGCGTTCCGGATGGAATTCGGAACTTTTAACGCGGTTACGTGTAACTCGTAACCGGTTACGTAAAATTACACTTGTATCCTGCGGTTGCAAGTGGTGTACCGTGTACAACACGCCCGTCCCCGATTATTATCGTAATGAAATCGGATCGGGTAGCGAATAAAAATTTAAATTTTTTTTTTCCGTTTTATCGCCGTACACGGCGTCCGGAGAGACCCGCTCCCAGAGCAATGCGTACGTATATGGACCGTATATTATATTGTGTATTTGTATAATATAAATCGCGTTCGTATCGTTGTAATAACGCCGCTATAACGTACGAAACCCGGTGATATTTATAATATTGTACCAAGGCGAATAATTATAATAATAATAATAATAACGTATAATATACAACTGATCCCGGTGCGGCAATAATAATGCGCCGCGTTCCCACGGCGGAACTATCGGGCCGGCACATATAAGTCATTGACGGACAGGTTCGATTCCCGCCGCGATCAATGGGTTTTTGAGTGCACCGGGTTCGAGTGCTCGGGACATTCCGAATTTTTTTTTTTTTTTTTTTTTTTAATATGCCGTTACACACATACATACGAACAACACGTGTATTTGTCTCGTTTTAAATGTTATTTGTATACCTTTATACAGTTTCTGTATATCTCTCCGCCGCCGCCGCCGCCGCCGCCGCCGTCGTCGTCGTCGTCATCGTGGAAACCTCTTGAACCGACACGATTTACTAGTCGAGCGTGGAGAGAATAAAATCATCTCGGCTTCGAAATAAATAACAATATATATATATATATATATATATAAGAAAAAAAAAACCAATAAAAAACTATGGTTAAACCAAGAAATATGCACCGCTACGACCAGTACACGTTATTAGTATTGTACACAGTGATTTTTTTTTTATTTAATTTTTTTTTTTTTATCATCTGAGGAATTTTAATTTAATTCGAATTTTTGTTACACCTTACAAATATCTATTATTTTAGACGGTAACCCGTCTCTCTAACTTCTTCCGGTCTAAATTTTTTACCGTTAATATATTAGAGCTCATCAATCCCATTATCAATGATATGAATATCATTTTTTTAAATTTTTTTTAGAAAAGTATTCTCCGGTTAGAATCTTAATTTACGGTTTTAAAAAGGGTGATAAATGTCGATACGCGTTTATATAATTTAGTGTGCGTGTACAACTATGAAAATATTAACAAAATAAACGTTAGGGACTTTTAACATTTGCATATTTAAAAAAGTAGAAGAAAAAAAATCACATATAAATACCGCTCACTATGTAAGGAATACTAAACTTTATTCTGCATATTTTACCATTTTTGATTATTAGAGCATATTCTTGAATTATATTGCTTTTTAGAGTGTAGTTTAGCTAAGCTTATAATTCTCTAGAGCGTATTTGGTTGTTTCTTTAAGCGTTTTCACGAGTTGCTAGTAGTCCTTATGTCTAATAATCGCTACAATTAATAACGATGGGAACAAATTTAAATCAATTTTACTCGAAATGTTCATTTACAAAATTATTATATAATCGCTGATAAAAAAAAAAAAAAAAAAAAAAAAAATCGCCCTATATACTCAATATAACGAAAAGTCGAGAGGAGACGGAATTATTATATATTATTCCATTTGTTCGTGTGTACAATATAGTTGCGAGTTTATAATAAAATTAGAAAAAGAAAAAGAAAATAGACTGACGACGACGACGACTGTTACGTGTTAAACGGTATTTTTTCTTTTTCTTTTTTTTGCCCGTCCGAATTCGAAAACTCGTTGACGTCGTCGGCGGTTAGATTTTTTTTAACCGCTGCTTCTCGAGACTCACTAAGAAGTTTTTGAAAAGATATAATTTTTTTAATTTTTTTTTTTTTTAATTTATCATCATTTTCGCGGTACACGCCTATCAAAATACAACAATATAATAATATTATCGTAATCGTCGCAATAACGCACGTCGCCGTTTTCGCGAATAAAACAAAAATCCAGCGTTCCCATTACGTCGTCGTACCGCTGATTAATTACTTATCATTATTATTAATATTTTTTATTATTATTATTATTATTATTATCATTATTGCCACTACTACCGCGACGTATACGAATTTGATTTATGCGATTTGTTCCGTGTTCGCCGCCGCCGCCGCGTGTATAATAATATAATAGACGTACAAATTTTTTCCCATTTATTATTTTTGTAGGTTATATTATAATATATTGGATATATATATATTTTTTTTTTTTTTGATTCGAGTCGTACCTATACAGAATATAATAATATAACAAATGTAACTTATTGATGAATCGTTTTTTTTTTTTTTTTTTAAGAACACCAATAGCGGTAATTCTCTGCAGCGAATATAAAAAGAGAATCTTTCGGATAAATCGGAATTAATTGTGCGTGTGTGTGTGTTTAATAAACGTTTTTTTTTATTGATGTGTTCCGCGAATACAATCGAGTAAAACGTATTTGGTAAAAAAAATTTACTGCCAAAATCGTATTTCTATTGTAAAAAAGAAAAAAAAAATACCGAGAGTAAGGAAAATTGTGGGCCAAGGGCTTTTCGAAAACTACTCACACACACGCGCACACACGATCTTATTGTTTGACCTTACGATTATCGAGCAACGTTGGCAATATGTTAAATTAGAAGGGTAAAAAAAAAAAAAAAAAAAAACGACTCACATTGATGGTAAAGCAAATCAATGTCAGTCACGTAATATTATTTACCGCGCCGATGAAAAGACGTACACATGTGTCTTTTTTCAAAATAATAATTATCATCTGCAGTTTGAGTATACACCTATTCGTACATTCTAATATTATAACTACACAACACAAAACGGCTAGCCGGCGTTTTACGAGAATAAAAAAAAATATGTCAACGCGTCGCAATTATCGCAGACACTAAATTTACCGATATATACTTTAAGCGACGCGTTCCCGTATTAATTTTTATTTTAGAAAACGGTTAACAGCATTTACTGTCTCAGTCTGGCTATATATACATACGGAGGCAACATGGTAAAATTACGCGTTACCCGGAACACGAATCGTGGCGTTTAGTTCGCAATTAAAGTTTAAACACAAACGGTAAAATTTAATAAGGATTATGATTATAATATATATTTCGAGGGCAGCGCGTTGCTATTTTTCTAAAAAAAACCGCGTCGAACAAACGAGTTACGGCTATATTTAAAAGAACGACGTTTACTGCCCTCAAAAAAAAAAAAAAAAAAAAAAATTCACCTATTTGAATTTTGTTATCCGCAGTGATCTTACTCATGGCAGTACCTACCTAAACGCCCGCGGTTTATGTTCCAATAGTAACGTAATTTCGCTCAATGCCGGACCCGGGAAATGTCAACGACAGGATATACAGTATCCAAAGTTTAATAACCACGTGAGAATTTTTAAAACCGGCACCGAATATGCCAATTTGTATTCAAACAAATGGCACACATACGTTTTACTAACAAAATCATTAAACACTAGCCAAGCTCAAGTTGCGAAAATTGCATACTGCACAGCATAATATTATATTATTTTCCAGGAGAGACGTGCCCCACCAATGAGCGCTGCTTACGGATACACCCTCACCTCCAACTGATGATTCGCCTTTGTTAATCAACCTAGTAAAATAGTATACGATTTCGATATTTTCGATTTCAAAACAAAAACGGTGGTTTTCAGCATTATACATTATATGATCGTTTCAAACGGCGTTTGAAATGTTCGACGGTTTCATAAACCGAAACCAAACGATTATTACAAAACTATCGTCGACAATAAGTGACGTTTTATATGTATAAGATTATTAAATAATTTAAATAATTATTAATACGCGGCTGTTCGAATCTAATAAATGGTTTTTTTTTTTTTTTTTTTTTTATTTCTTTTTGATATTTTTCAGAATATTTTATTAGTAATTTCGGTATCGGTACAATTATATAAGTAATTAAATTATTCTGTTGAAAACAAAATGGCATAATCTTATCGAATTAATACAGTAAAAATAATTTAAAAAAAAAAAAACTTTAATATAATACGAAATACGAACGCGATAATAATTATAGTACATCTGCAATTACTATCGTTTCGAATGCACACACATACACACGTACAATATACAATACACTTATGTAAATTAGTAGAAACATTTGTTTTAATGTAAAAAAATTGTCGTTTAATAATTAATAATTAAAAAGTATATAAGTATTAATAATAGATCCCACTTAATTAAAATTATTCGATTATAATAATCCCAGTTCGAGACTATATACTCGTATTAACGTATTATACGCAGATAATGTTTTAATTGAATAGTGTAAAATTTCGAACGCGCTATTATATCGTATTTGTTGAATATTATATTTTAAAAGAAAATAATACTGTTATTAATTATACGCTGTGTATTTTTTTTTTTTTTTTTCTTAAATTTTGAACACGACGAAGATGCTTTTGTAGTTGAAATAAAACGTGTTTTTTTTTTTTTTTTTTACAAATAACACTTTTTTCGGTTAGTAAAAAGGCTCCAAATATTGTACGCGTCTTTGGTCGTACGTTGGTAAAACAATACGGATATTTCGTCCAGCAGTACTCTGTTTGAAAGTGTTTTCGAGATTCCCGACGATTTTAATTCTTAAAAAATTCTCAAAAACCGACCACACAAGTGACGGCCCATCGGTTATTTTTTCGTCTTCTGGGCTACGTTGGGCATCGAGGGTAAACACAACCACAACCGATACTATACGTATAACATACCCAGTTTATCACTCAGATCCGTTTTTTGATTGCAATATAGTTAATCGTTGCTCTCGGTGTAAAATAAACTCATTTACCCAATATACGGGTCTGCCCACGGTGCCAAGTGTGTCGGGCCTATTTTTTAAAAAAAAAAAAAATATTATTCTTTACACGTGAGTATTTTAGATTAATTATCACCATTATGAGTATATCGCCTTTGTTTCGCAGCAGGTTATATTTTGAACGCGTACCGCACAGAAATCAACCACCAATAATATAAAATATTGTCGAGTAGTACGTGACAAGAGAACGCCTAAATATTTAATATCGCAATTATTATTAATAAAACGAATAATAATTAACGAGTCCACTTATACGATATAATCGGGCTACTATTAAAAAAAAAAGAAAAATGACAAACTCCTATAAATTCTGAATTTAATAACGTATAATTGCGTGTATTCCTAGTTTTGTTGTGTATTTCATACGCACAATTTACTATTTGATTTTATGTTATACAGTAATATTATTCGGTCGTTACTAAATAAAATGATCGCCACTTAAAATAATATAATAATCCCGTTATCTGTGTTTTGTATTGTTACGCGGCGGCGAATCCGTAGGAAAAAAAAAATATGGTCTTCAGTTTTACTATGACGTGGGTTTTTTTTTCCTGTCTGTAAACAACTTGACTACGAGAAATCTTGTTCCGATTTTTAAGTTTAGCATCTTTTCCGAAAGCATTTTCGATCGAGTCGGTGCAACGGATGCGTCATTTTTTTAATTTTCATTGTAGCTTGCTTAAATAAATCGGCAAAAACACGTAGGAAAAACAGACGCATTTATGACAATGGTTCCATTATTTTCGATTATTGTTGTTGTTGATTTCTAAACGTTCTGGCGATTTTGATGCTATTTATATGCAAATTTTCGAGTTTTTCAACGGTACTATTTTGATAAACTTGTATTGGTTAAGCAGAAATGCCTGCAAATTTTACTCGACATTCATAAGTCGTAATAATTTCAAATAGTAATTTCAAAACATGTATTTAACCGAACTTCGTTCAGAATAGTATTCCGTTGGTAATGGTTTATCGTTGTGTACAGATAAAAATTAAATTCCTCCATATATCGTACCTATTCGTCTTTCCACCTAAAACAGTGGCACACCCGTGAGCAGTAATTTTTTTTTTTTTTTTAATCGATTTTAAATGTTATTTCTAAATTGTATTTTCGTTTTTTAATATTATTAAAGATTATAACGTAGTTTATTGCTCCAAGCCATCAGGCGGGCGTTTAAAAATTAAAAAAAAAAAAAAAAAACCATCATCTAAGGAAATTAGTTTCGATAACATTGTGTGTGCAGTACGAGTCTGTAAATGTTTATTTTACACTTAAAACCATTCAAATAATACGCGTTTGTGTCGTATAATACATGTACTTCAGGGCAAGCCACAACGGTTTTTTTTTTTTTTTTTTTTTTTATATTTTTTTATCGTTTGCTCTCTTAAGTGCCAATTTTCGCACACATCATCGAGGGCCGTTTTTTCGCCGGCGAATACGTATACGTTTTATATATTATAATAATAAACAGCCGCAGATATTCGGAACGTGTAGTATATGCGCGCAATAATAATAGCAAGCGAGTGAATGCGGTCGGGGATATTTTTTTTTTTTGCCCCGTCTTTTTATTGTTTCTCGATTTTTTTTTATTATTATTATTTTTGTTCCCGCGCGTTCGGGTTTTCGTGATTAAACAAATTGTCCGTACTGAAGTACACGGGTTCGGATTTCAACCGCTGCACCTAGCAATGTGCACACGCAGCGCGGACACAACGCGAAATAATTGATTTTTTATACGGTTTTTAGACGTACGTAAGTTTGTACATTGTCTCGGCGAATATTGGATAGTATTCGTGTAATGGACATTCCACGTTTTGAATTATTGGTGTTTTTTTTTTTTCGCCTCCAATACTCATGCCGAAATGACATTCTTTTGATCGTATAATAATTGTAATTCGTTGCCAAAAAAAAAAAAAAAAAAAATTACGAGTAATATTCTTTTGACCGACGACGTCGATAATGCTTTAAAAATTTCAAAACCAGACGTGGGCAATTCGTAAAACGAAAAAAAATAAAATAATAAACACAAGAATTTCATTGGATATAGCGTTAAAACAGTAACAAGTTTTTATTATTATTATTTTTTTTTTACAGATATGTTCGTACGGAGGCAAAATTTTTGTCGGTTTACCGACATCTGAGACGCGAACCGTCGTCTGCGAAGAAAAAAAAAATACGTTGAACGGGAAAAAAATAAAAAAAATAAAAAAATAAATAAATATATATATATATATATATATATATATATATATATATATAATAAAATATAAACCACGTAAAAACCGTACGTATAAGAAAAATCCGAATGAAACAAAAGACTGGAAATATTTTTTTGAGAATCAGACCGCAAAAAAAAAAAAAAAAAAAATAAAAACTAAAAAGAAACTGGTCTTATATTTTTTGGGTGTTTTTTGTCTGTCCGACTTTTTTTCGGTGTATTCGTATATATATTGTCCGAAAAACCGGATTACATACGTGGGTATATATTCCACGTCAAATAACATCACCGAACACTCCGGGCCCCCGTCCGCGTACACGTGTTTTTTCCCCTTAAAAATCCGTTTTCGAGCTCGACAAACCTGTATATGCGTCCGGTGGCCGTCGACTACTAACCGTGTTACCCGTTCCGTGATTAACGGACGACAAGACGTAAAGAAACAAACGGAAAAAAAAAAAAAAATATATACGATAATAATAAGAAATAAAAACCACTCGGAATCAATTCTATTTGTAATTGTATATTAATATATACCCGTATATAATATAATCTGGTCGATCGACCGGACGACAACGGCGGCGATGGACGCAATAGCGATGCGAGGGGTAGGGGAATGAAACCAAAAGACGGGCAATTGAATTTTTTTTTTTTTTTTCCTGTCTAAACTACTAAAAAATAAAGTGTAACACGTAGTCGTGTCGCGTTTATGATAATAATATTTTTTTTTTTTTTTTTTTTACAATAATCTACCCAGTCTGCGATGCGCATAACCACTACGACTGTATTATTATTATTATTATTACTACCTACTAAACTTCTGCTATCGAATTCTGTCTGGGCGTGCAGCCGGCGGGAAAATTTACGACGATCGTTAATCGGTGGTTTGAATTATGTACGCCGCCACTGCCGCGACTGCTTCCACCGAATTCCCTATAAAACACGAATATAATTCCCGTGGTAGACGTTCAAGGCCTTTGGGACTGCCGAAAACGACCGAAAATTTCCTACTCCGTTCCGAGACCGAGTGAGACCGAACGAGAGAGATCGAGAGATAGAGAGAGAGAGAAAGAGAGTGAGAGAGTGAGAGAGAGGAGAGAGGAGAGAGATTGACTCTCGATATAATGACAAAGACAAAGACCGGAATCGTTGTGTGTTATGCGTTGAAAATACCCCGTGCTAAATTATTATTTACAAGAGACAAATAACACAAAATCGAAAGAAAAAAAAAAAACATTTTCTTAAATAGAAAATATTCCTCCTTTTCAATGGGCCCCAACCCATGTAAAATTGATACTGTTTAATACTTTTTAGTATTCGTTTACAACCAATGCGGTTGTCAATCCTGATAAGGAATAAACTCGAATGGACTTGCGGATTCGAATCGGAGAGCCGTTGTTGCGGGCGAGGACCAAAATTTTATTAGACAATATAATAAACTTATTATTTAATCGAATTGTTCGTGGTATACCCAATACAGTTTTTAAAACCGCCGTCCCCCTTTGAAAAAATCTCGGTTTGCGCCACTGATAGGCGATACAGTTAGAAAAAAAAAAAAAAAAACATAAATTTATAATTGATATATCGCGTAATTGTAACAGCTACGAATAGAACACAAATTTGTGCGAGATAAACAGACCGCTTGGCTTACCATAATAATTGAATGCCGACCACGGTTTAAGATAATACCGAACTTAATCGTGGAACTGATTCCATTTTATAGGCATTTAATTATTATTGTAAAAAGTATTACAAAATCGTTTATGAAACTCAAAAAACTTAACTTATTTTGGCAAATTTTAGGCACACATGGGAAAAACAACGAACAAATTGATTAGTCCATGTAAACGTGACGTCAGTGGTGCGCCAAACCGGCACCGCATAATTTGATTATTACTTATATATTATTATTATATCAAATAAATCTTTACTAAATTTGCTTGTTGACCTGAAAACAAATTGTCACGGAGAATAATTTATGTAATTAAACAGCGTTTAAATCAAAATGTTTTGGATAACGTATTAGTTTAGTATTTAAAAGTAGTTTATAGATGAAAAACTAATTCGTGTAAAGTTAAAATATGTACTCAATAAACTAGCCAATAACAATTGTTTCACTTTTTAGTTTGAAACAATATATTTTTGGTTAGGATTCAAGTAATATTTTTGACAATAACAGAAACACTGAATATATAGTATTAATGAAGAGTGTCTGTTGGACTCGGCTGATTGTTTATTATCTTAATCGATAAAACATTCTGAATCATTAAATAAAATAGAACGCCCTAACAATGAATATAATGACTCAGAATTATTAGCTATGGTACAATCTGAATTAGTCTCTACTAGTATACAAATTACTGATGATTCACTAAAATTATAATTAAATAACTTTAAAATGGAGGTAGGTATTAAAAAAAAAAAAAAAAAATTATTTTATGATATTTTACTGTATTATTATGCTAGATCACTGAAATAACGATAAGCGAACTTGTCAAGAATGCATTGGGGAATGGTACTTGGATATGTAATATGTTACTCGGCGGGAGGAATATTGATTTTTAGAGCAGAATACTAGTTTTTAAAACACTGATTCCCCAATTAAGTTTTGTACAGACCACACTTGAGGATCGAGAGCAAAATTCAGTGACTGAGATCAGAAATATTTCTGAATCGATCGTCTCTAATCACCCGCGCATTAATAAATATTGTCTTATTAACCTTTGAACTTGCGACTTTGATTGACTTACGTTGCGTTTTCTTTTATTAATTTTCTATCATAAACGAATTGCAAAATTTGTATGAAAATTGTAAAACTTACGGCATTTTCTATACTGGCGTACTATTTTCCGAATAGTGTGAATAAAATTTTGTTGGCCCAACAGTAATGCATACAAATTTGACCTATAAAGTTCACATTACAAGGTATATTCATTTTACTTAATGGTGAAATAGAAAAATAGAGTAATGTAATTATTTTTTATAAGCGTTTTAAGTAAAAATTATGATTATTATGATTTCAAAACATGATTAACTGATATTTTATCAAATTTATCAAAATCATATTTATATCGTTGCATACAGATATAAATTAAATTCCTACCTACAATAGTGGCCCACCAATTATACGAAATATGTCCGTGTTTTTTTTATTACCATTTTGTACAACTGTGCCACATAACTTTTCGTGTGATATTAAATTACGACGGTACCCAAAAACTTTTTTGCATATATTACACATGATATGAGAAAGCGAAGACATAATTCATTTATGGAAGAAAATTCAAAAAACAAAATGCAATGCATGTCAGATAAAGTCACAAGTTCAAAGGTTTATAAGACGTTACAAATGCGTGGGCGATAAGAGACGATCGATTCAGAAATATTTCTGATTGGTCACTGAATTTTGCTCTCGATCCTCTCGTATAATTATGTCGGCTATTATTGATAAATCAATAATTATTAATATTTAATTATTACCATTAGATTTCCGTAATAAAATCCGACCAATTTGTATTCGTTTACGATTCATAACAATAAGGAGCAAGAACGCTTATAAAATCCCGGAAAAAAATTGCCAGACTGTTGTAACCTGGAAAAAGAAATTCCGAAATGGTTGGAATATAACGTATGAAGAATGTCATACACGCTGAATGTAATGCGCATTAAACACAATATTAGAAGATGGCTATAACCACCTTATGGTGGACTATAAATAAAAAAACACAAATCGTAGGTATAATCTAAAAAGGATATAGATATAGATTCCAAGTTTTAACAATTTGACATAATTAATTCAATGTTTAGAAAGTAAAAATTAAATTTTTATTGACAATTCCGGATGATAAGACGATGGATGAGTCCTTTCCACCGTTCGAAATGTATTCTATTTCAACTATTTAGACTATTTTAACATTTTTAAACAACGGTAATTTTTCAAAATATTTATTTTTATATAAAAAAAAAACCCGGGCATATCGACTTGCCCAGTGGAAAATTGTTTTTTTTTTATCTTAAAATAGGTGTAGTAAAAACTCTTAAGGTTTTTGCTGTGTTGTCCGATAATTGGACTGAGAGGGAAAATGCGTCTAACACGTTCTTTTAAATGACGACTTTTTAAGATATTTTATAATTAAGCTACACGGTTAATGAACTGTAAATATATACATACTTAAGAACATCGCTTCTACCGCAGTTATACATATATAAGAAGAATTATTTATTAATTTGTTTATTATAACAGAATTGTGTGATCTTTTTTGAATGTATTATATCCTGTGGTTACATTTTTCATCCGACAGCATGGCCAATGGACCGGGTTTCCGAGGCCTGACGGCGCAGCCACCGTACCAGCGTACCTACACGTAATTTAACGAACGTTTTGTGCAGAAATTAGCAGACACTAATAATAATTTATTGTCCGTTAGGTTCAAATGCCACAAGCTGCCCAGCAGTGACGAATACCTATCACCGGAATTTCGGCATTACAAATTTTGAAATCCGGTTGTCGCGACGGAATCCAGTTCAGTTGGCCGGACGGACATTGCTGGGACAAGACGTACGACGGGAGTAATAATTGTTATAATACATTTATAGTTGAACGGTATACGAATTAAAATGTTCATAAAATTAACTTTTCCCATATCCAACCGATCATTTTTTTGTTTAATAGAAAAAATAACGAATAACGAATGAATTTTGTGGACGAACCAAACGTACGCAATACATAAACGCGATCGTTTATTAAATATAATTCACAATTATTGTAACGCTCAGCAAATAAATTATAATAATATTTTAATTTCTTGTTGTAAATCGTTATAATATTATAGTTTTATTTTTCTCGAAATCTATATATAATTTTATATAATAGTTTATATTATATGAGTTTTTGTTTTTTTTTATTTTTATTTTTAATCGATCAACAATATCGAGAAATTTAAGTTTCGGTTACCTATATATGATAATATTATTATTAAAATTATAAAACGCAGTCTCGGGGTTCACGTCTTGTATTCAAGTGTCTTGTTGGAAACCGACAAATAATTATTATATAACATATGATATAATATAAGGCCGAGTTCGTCTTAAATAACATATGTGTGTGTTCTGTGAAAACATAAAAACATTTTGTGATCAAATTGATGACGGGAGAGAAAGAAAGAGAGAGAGAGAGAGAGAGAGAGAGAGAGAGAAAAAACGACCGTCATAAATGTCGGAATCTCGTATCGAGACAATTTTTACTGTCAATTTTTAACTATAATCGTTCGGGTCGCGCAGGAGGTCGAGGCGATTATACAGACTACGAGTCGAACACGACGATTATACGGTAAAAAAAAAAAAAAAAAAAAAATGCCCGAGAGATTATAATACACAGTCTAATTATTATTGTGAGTTGTTGGATACTATTATTATTAATTTTTTTTTTTACAAACATTTTTTCCGATTATTTTAATTATTCGTAGTGTCACTATTATATTATATTATATTATATTATATTATTATGTACATTTATAGAAATTCTAAATTATAATAATTTTATAATAGTTCTTTGCCGAACAATTCGAGAGATACGCGCGACGGTGGATTGTAATGTATATTATATATTAAGCTCTAACGACAGGAGCTCATCGATAATAATAATTAATAATTATGTGCTATTATTAGTGTCGCGTTTTATTTTTATTTTTTTATTTTGACCGCACAGTTGCTGTTTTATCGGATTTTCCATTATGCCATTTAATTATATTATGTTTAAATTCTATGCGCAAAGTTCACAGTTGATTCGCACACGTTATTATTAACAAATTAAATCAGAATCGTGACACGTTTACATAATTTAATTTTTTTTTTCAAAGTTTGATTTTGTAGAGTTCAAGGCGAACTCATATTATACAGAAGAAAAAAAAAAAAAAAAGATATTTATATAATGTATCGAACCAATTTTGTTATAGGTACTGATCTTAAAACTAAGGTTAAGTTAGGTTTTAATTTCCAAAAAAATACTGCGCGTTTACTAGAATGGCCAATATAGGTCCCAAATTCAGTTACCCTAACAACCCTCCGTAGGCACTCTTTTGATTATGAACCACGGAGGGGGGATGACGGAAATAGTAAAATACCCACACCTCTACCAATGTAAAAATAACTTACACTAATCAAAAGGCGTTTCTAGAAAATGTGCAGTTTTAATGCATTTAATAAAGAAGAACCGGACGTTCCAATGTCGCTCAATGATCCGGAAAATTTGATTACGGACACACATATTGGAAGGAACGGGATATGAGCTGATTTTTTTTTGAAAATTTCTCTAACAAAATATGTTACACTCTTTAAATACAATTCTAAAAAACTCGTATTAAATCAACGATGTTATCAATGGTTTTATCACGATGATTATTATTTATAAAGCTTGGGTCCAAGGGGAAATCAATATTTCCCCACCCCCCATTTAACCGCCACTGTCGTTGGAACCAGATCCGCATTAAGGTACGTTGCCACCCCGGGGCATATCAAATTATGCCGCCCTTAAGAAAATTACGAATGCATTTTTTTTAAACGAAAATCTTACAATAAATGACTCTTTTTATTCATACTTAGTGATTTTATTATCCCAGTGTAAAGTATAGAACGAAAATTAAGAACAACTTATTATTATCATTGTAAAAAATATACACGAGTATATTTATAGGGTATTAATATCGTTTTTAATACCTTTTTGTCTATCTACATTAGTTAACATTTTGCCGCCCTGGGGCAATTGCCCCCCGTGCCCCCCTTGTTAGATGCGACTTTGGTTGAAAAAAATAACCTATAATACGTATCGTATTTTGGGAACGTTTGTGTAGGGTTTGTAATCGAAAAATCGTTGCTAACCGAATTCGGGGCCTATTCAGCCAGTCCACGTGCAGTAGCTGCCGTAAATACGCAGACGTGGACCGACAAAATACACCATGACGATTTAAAAAATACAGTCGCGACTTGAGATTGTGACTGTATTAGTATAATAATAATAATAATAATAATATTATGATCGTCGCACAGAAGCGCGACCGTTATCGAACCCGACAATAATAATATTAAAAAAAAAAAAAAATCGATAACATGACAACGTATTAATATAATGACAACACAGTCTTATATCATATACGGACGGAATATTACCGCGGTCTTTCGTGATATCGTATTATGATAATATAGCCAGTGGTTAATGTGGACGGGTGGATGAGCTCAGGACCGAGTCCTTTTTCTTATTTAAGGTATAAGATCCTTATATTTAAGGTAAAAGGTCCGTTCGTTTTAGCGTAAGTCTTAAAATTCCCGGGGGTGGGAACCCTCTAACCGTTGTCACCGAAGTGTACGTTAAAGTATCCACATAAAATATAATATTAAAGTCGAACGCTATGTAAAAATTTGATTAACGAAGGAATATAATATATTATGAAACGTTATAAGCGTTTTGTGATACAAGGCAAACATTCGGTAATAACACGATGTAGGGAGATACGCCGTTATTGATAATTATTACACTATTCAGTGTACATCACGTGTTTATTTTCTATCAAAAACGACTTTTTTTTAAATACTATTTTCCTAATTTGTTCGCTATATTACAGATATTTGTTTTACTTATTTTTTGTACGATGAAATACATCAAAGTAGCAAACGAAAAAAAAAAAAAAAAAAAAAAACGGAAACGCTCCTAAAATGTTGCTTGTATAGTTCCCGGTGTTCATCACACTTTAACCACTGAATAATAAATACCACTCGTTGAATACAAATCGTCGCTAATACTAATCGAATCCCGGGTAGATAACAACAATAATTGGTAATAAATATTATTACGGTCGTATTAAACTTGACGACGCGAGTGGCGCGGGTAATGCGCGCCGAGGGACGATTTAAAACGGGCACGATACGGATTTACTGAAAAAAAAAAAAAAACACCCCCAACGACATTCTGTTTTCCGACAAACATACGAGACGAAATTAACAATTCCATGACATTTTGTGTTTTCGTGTTTCCGGAGACATTTTAGCGTATATAATATACGAAAACGGTAAACATCGAATAAAGTTTTTTTTGTTTTTTTTTGATGTTGTGTTCGGTTCGAGAATTGACATTCGATTTTCTAACAAATCCCCCCCCCACAAAAAAAAAAACGTACACGCACGATAATAACCGGCGGAAATATAATTCGCCAGAGGTAATTCCGATGGGAATCGATAAAATAACGGTTTTGTCACGTTTTATCATTCTGGTTCGATCCGAAAATTCGGTCGCGGATCGTACCGGTTGGGTGCAGGGGTCAGGTTCCGCCCCTCCTCCCTCAAACACACACACGTACGTACGTTATAGTGAATATTACGTGGTTTTTTATTTTTTTATTTTTTTTTCTTCTTTACTTTTCCGGACAGTCACGGCTTTAAATTAATCTCGGACCCGCCGCACGTCAGTCAATCAACCCGTAAACATTATTATTATTATTTTATTTTTTTTTTTTCACTCTTCGTACGACGACGACGACGACGGTAAAGGTAGGCGGGTATAAGGAAGACCAAGAAGAAAAAATAAAAAATATTATTCCCTTTTCCACAATATTACTAAATAATATTTTAATTATATTACGTTCATATTTACATTATAGTACTATACGGACGGACACGTACAGCCGTCTCGGTAGTCGTGTGCGCGGGGCGAGTGAAAAAAAAAAAAAACATATTATAATACACTAAAAACGGGTTCTTCTGCATATATACATATATTTTTTATTATTATTATTTTTTTTTTCATCTCGTATTACGATTTTAATATATTAATATAATATATATATAGCACGTCATAATTTATTTATATCGGTAACGCATTGAAATATTGTCGCAGGCGACGACGGCGTTCCAAACGTTTCGCGACCGGCTCCCGCGGCTTATCCGGTTCGTTATAATAAAAAAAAATAAAAAGTAAATATTTTATTTGCACTCCCGGGCCGACGATTTTTCGCCTCTGCCTAACACACGTGCTGATATGGACGCGTTTTCATCATTACAACGTACCGATACGAATTCTGAAAACGGATTTGAATTTGTCGTCGAGTCTACTGGAAATCGACATTGCAGCGATTATGATTTTGTCCCCCTATAAATCAACAAAAAACAAATAGAAAACAACCCCGTACTGAAAAAATAAAGTAATTGAAAAAAATAAAATTATAATCGACACATATCGAGTAGAAACAAAGGCGTTCCGCGTTTTTGCCATTGTCACTGTCCGGTTAAGTTTCGGACGAAAAAAGACGGCTATTATACACTGTCTGTAGAAGACTGTATATATTTACTATATTCTATGTCCTGCGAATGATTTTTTTTGTTTTTAATATTTTCAGTTTTTTAATAAGCGATCAAATATATACATAAAAAAAAAAAAAAAAAAAAAATGGCCGTACGGCACACAATTCTTTAATAATTATGCAAAATAATGCAAAATAAAAATTATACCGTACTATATAGTTACTCGTTGCTAAATATTCGTAGAAACGAAAATTACCACGTATACGTGCAACGTGTTAGAGCAAAAGAAGAAGAAAATAAAAAAAAATAAAAATAAAAAATGCAAATGCATAGAGTTCCGGGCCCTCAGTTTATTGTTGTATTATAGACGAGTATGGACTACTCAGTCAATAATTATTATTTTATTACGTATATTATCGTGTGTAGAAATTTCGAGTGTTCGGAGTCTCGGGCCAGCTGCATCTACATATATATATATATATATATATATAGGTATACTTATATACTTATATTATACCGTGTCTGTCCCTTTCCGAAGAAAAAAAAAAAAAAAAAACGCGCCATAGTCTTAATACGACGGGCAAAACGTGTTTTTATATTATTATTATTTTTTTTTGTTTAATTTTTATTTTATTGCCTTCTATGCGACACACACACACTCGCGGACGACAACGGACACGCGGTTATTGTGCCGCGCGCGCGCCCGTGTGTATGCGTACAATATTAAAAACAATATATATATATATACGCATAAGGTCATTCGACGATCGTTTAGGTTTTTATCGCCGTTGTAAAACACGGATTAGCACAATATATCGTTTCGTAACAAATCCGAATATTGTGTTCTATATCCGACACTTGATGATTTTTTTTTTTTTATTTTCGCTCTCTTACCTACGACATTCGGTCACGTTTCTCGCGAATGCGGAGAATCCACTTGATCGCGGACGTACACTGTACAGACGATAATATTATATTAATATAATACCCATTATATCCGAATCTATATATTATTTATTATCGCATTATCGACTTGTCACGACGGTCCGCCTTAAGCTTGGGCGCTGTTCAAAACGTAAAATATACGTCAAAACGGTTTTCATACAAAAAAAAAAAAAAATAAATAAATAAATAAATCCAATTGTTATTATACAGAGTGATTTTTTTTTTTTTTTTTTTTTTTATCACGATCCAGTGATTATCTACGAAGGTAATATCTTTGTAATTTTGTATAAAAAGTCAATTTATTTTTTTTTTTCAGTCTTTATATAGAATCGTTTAAAGATCTTATTGACAATATTTTATTCATATTCCGTGCATTATAAACACGCATTGCGCGTTGTTGTCGTCTAAAAGTTAATATCAATGAGAAGGTAATCAAAAGTTAATACTCGTTTAAGGTACAAAGGTGTAAACATTTGAAAATTGTGTTGAATTAAACTTATAAAACAATTTCGTATAACGGTTGAAAAACTAAACAAAAATCACCCTGTATGTAGCGTATAGGTACGACGATTTAATATAATCTGGTTTAATGACTGTATATTGTAGTGTTTAAGTGAGGTATCGTATATATTTTTATTGTTCGTGTATAATATCTGATATAAAACGGTTTTTTTCGTCAAAAATTATGTATACGGTCTATTATCTAAACTCCTTGAACTTTGAGTAAACCCATCGTTTGTAATTATTATGATAAATTGTCGTCGTCTCAAATTTATACGCAACCACAACGGCGTTATTGTATATTCGTATTTTATTTGGCATATTATAATCGAATATATTATATTAAATGCACGGCTGCGGACAAGGACGGTATTTAACACCTTGATAATTATTATTACATTGTTGTAATATCATCCGTGAGATAACAGTTTGCTAAATTGCAATAACAAAATGAAAAAATCACATTCAAAATACATTAGGTGTAATATTTTTTAAAGACTGTAGTTTTTTTTTTTTTTTTTGTTTTTGATTTTAAATTATTATATTATAATATCGATATCGGACCGTGTATATAATATTTCGTCATATTCACCTACTCGAAACCGCACGGATCGGTAAATAACGCAACGAATATTTTACTCGACGATGTATAATACAAAATAAAAATATAGAAGTTTTATGATATAATATTAAAACAAAACAAAAAAAAAAATATAAAAATTTGCCTTACACGCAAGTAAGAAGGATCGAATTCATATATAAAAAAAAAAAAAAAACTACAATTACGCGAATTTGTTTTTATTAATATATTGCTTTGGACGGCCGTTAAGGTAACTATATTATAACATTATACTTTTCGAGAAAGACGCGGAATAATTCGAAATGTTATATTTCAAACGTAATATAATTTTACGAGCGTATACGGGCAGGTGAAAATTGATGAATCGATGGGAAAGAAAAAAAAAAAAAAGAAATGTATTTTTTATAAAATGTGAAATAAAATATTATTCCTATACGTTTGTGCACATTTCGTATATTATTTACGAACGTCGTTCGTACAACAGTGTCAACGACTTATATAAAATCGTATCACAAATTATTAATATCCAGAACGACGAGAAAAAGAAAAAAAAAAAACCTCAAACGATTTAATATTTATAATAAGTAATAATAACTCGAATGTTTTCGTTCTGACGCATGTGCACACTAAAAGGCGTTATAAATTCACTGCGTTATCTATTTTTTTTTTTAATAACAGCAGTTTGTCGGTAGTACAGCCCGAGCCCGTCGTTATGACGTATTAATATTATTTTATATTATTTATTGGTTACTGGTTATAAGACAACGTGATACCCGCATTTGTACCGAGGCCTATACTAACAACCAGGGCCTATTCCATGTCATTTTGCGTACTACACACTTTTTTTTCTGAGCAAGCAGACCCACATTAGCCCCGAAATACAATGTACTCTCTCACTTTTTACTACCGCACTATTCATAAAATTAAATACAGTAAATATGTTTTTGTTTTTTTTGTTTTTAATATCGTTACATGTTTTCACCTAGAATTTAGCTTAAAAATAATATCAAAGTGAAATGTTTGGATTTTATTATCCGTCTAAATCTCAAAGATTCACTACATTATCGTTTTAGGTATATTAGATTAGTATTATCAGGGACATTTTTAAAAATTTGTTTTTATTTTAATTTTGAGCGCTGGAATAATTTATGGAAATTAATCTTTAACCATTATGGCTCCATACTTTATAATTTCAGGTTGCACACATTGGATTTTGTATTACACACGAAAATAGGCATGGCTAATAATAACGGACAACATTATGTAATTCGGGATTAAATTCGTGGCGTTTGGTTGAAATTGGATAGATTTGATGGATATGATGAGAACAATCGCCATGGAAGAGGGGGGAACTATATAATATTCCAGGCTAAGTGTTTTTCTTCATACTTTTCATTTATATTATACATAAATATAATTTTTACATTTATGTAATTGTTATTTTATCGAGTTAGTATTAATCTCTAAAACGATTTTTGTTATTTAAATGTTATTAGTGACACGAAAATGTAAAATGATTAACCGTTATAAGAAATGTTATGCTATTTGATCAAATACCAATATGATTTTGTACGTTGAAAGTATAGTATTAACTATCATGAGCACCAACACCTACCGTCCGGTGATTTCGATATTTTTAAATATATTTTTACTATTGAAGTAATTTTACAAAAAAAAGAAATGATTATGACCACGAATTTTGTCAAAATCTGAACAATTGACCATAAATGATATTGGCGGGTTAAAAACCCAAACTTACTTTATAGTGTATACCTATATAATGTTATTGATCTGTTTATCAAATAAAAAAAAAAAAAAAATGAGTCGCCCTCTTCCCCGTAGATAAGGTCACAGAATAGTCTCCTCTTACAATGTTGTCGCCCGTGGGCCGTAGTTAATGTTTGAAGTTTGAAATAAATCATGTGAAATATTGGATTTTTATTAATTATTTCCTACTGACTTACAAATATAAATTTCCCGTCAATTTAAGAGATAATTAGATTATATTATTATTTTTTTTCATAGTGCAATAATTTTTTATATAAATAAATAAATGTTATCAAGAACAAGAAAACCATGATCCGAATAATAACGTAATAAACATATTTTACATTTTGACTGATTGTAACGAAAACAAATATCTACAGCAAATGGAATATGTTCAATATTGGTAAATACAAATTGCGTGTAATAAAAAAATATTATCAATTAAAAATGTATGTCAATGAAATATTTTATTTGTATTAAATGCCCGAACATTAGCCGTAGTGATTAGCGAAGCGTACTTAGACTTGAATTTTTTTTTTTTTTTTTTTGCGCGCACGCGGGTGGTGGGGGGGGGGTTAAATTTACGTATTTGGACGACCCGAACAAAACGAAACATATCGTTAATTTTAATCGATGATTATCCATTATTATTAGTTATTACTGATTAATTGACGTAATACTATTAACGTGTACTAAAGTTTGAAATTAACAATTTCTGGGCGACGGGGGCGTAGGGTTTTACTAGCGCGGCCATTATAATTATTCCAAGTTGTACGCAAGTCGTGCGTTCGTTAGACGGATACAACAAATGTGCGTGTGGCGTCCTCATAATCGGTAACAGTGTAATAATATTATAATAACTTTCGTACTAAACAAATCGTGTACCGAGAACAAACATTAAAAAATGGTTTATTTTTCCGTCACTCTGATTATAATATTCTCGCGCACATAATATTTCGAAATCTGTAAACGATTAAAACGCGTTATATAAAAAAAAAAAAAAAAAAAGATCACCGAGAACGGACAATATTGTGTTATCGGAATACAGATTATAATATATTATATTATAATTTCAGGGAACTTCTTGATCCCGTATAATTACAGCAATGGTATTATAAATGTGTATAATATACTAACTACCGAACGGGTTCCTTATAAATCCGTTATCGGTTTTTTTTTTTTTTTCCATTTTTTTTTTTTTCTTTCATATAAATCACAAAACCGATTTGCGTGTATGTACGTGTACGTCTTCTATACGTCGTTTCACGCGTTCGCGTTAGGTTAAGGCGATCACGGCAATAAGTGCGGTTTATCCCGGTAAGTGGTAATCTGCAGTGCGCGGTGTATAATTAAGGGAGCCTAAACATAAATTATTAGCAAAACTCTACAAATATAGCCGCGTACGGAAAATACAATTATCGAGCGCTGGTTTTTTTTTTTTTTTTTTTTTTTTTTTTATTTTGTTGCACGGGTTTAATTTAATTTAACTATCCGTCGCGTATTTAGCGTTCCAGCCTTTTATAGGAAATATCTCCAGAGATATTTGACGATATAGACGTTTAGACCCGTCTGTATATAACTGTTAATACGCCTCACTAGCTCCTGGAAAAAAAAAAAAAAAAAAAACCTTAAAAACCGTTTGGTGCAGTGGCGGTGATGACCGTCACGGAAAAACGAGATCGGTTCCTTGGCGTGCGTTGTGCAATCGAAAATTCGCAATAACCTCTCATCCAGCCAGCCAATCGGCAATTAAAAACAAAACGCCGCCTTAGTTTTATAATTTATAATATTACATACGCGAGCGCTTGTAATAATATTACCTTGCCCGTCACAGCGATCGTCTAATTATTATTTGTCGTATAGAAAACATATTGTACAGGGTGCGGCAGAGCCGACTGACGAGTTTTGATGGGCTATAAATAACGAACAGTAAAACTTAGAGAAAAGGTCATTTTTTTTATTTAAAACAGTATTCAATCCTATTTTTAAAAATTATTTTTTGAAAATTATATCTCCAAGATGGCGGCCGTCAGCATGTTGCAACACTGTTGTAG
Source organism: Tuberolachnus salignus (assembly GCA_956483605.1). Classification (NCBI taxonomy): domain Eukaryota; kingdom Metazoa; phylum Arthropoda; class Insecta; order Hemiptera; family Aphididae; genus Tuberolachnus; species Tuberolachnus salignus. The sequence goes on from OY101434.1 coordinate 36,585,307, forward strand.
ACGATCTCTGAAGCTCTCGTATGATTTTCGGCACATTTCGACTGGTATGGCCTTGACTTCCACGATGATTTTCTGTTTAATTTCGTCTGTGGTATGTGGGCGATGTCTGAAAACCTTATCTTTTAGGTAGGAAAAAATCACACATGCTTAAATCTGGGGACCGTGCTGGCCAGCCTATGTCTCCTCTCAGAGAGACGAACGGCCCAGGGAACATTTGTCGCAAGGCAGCAAGTGAAATTCTACCTGTGTGCGCTGTACGTCCGTCTTGCTGAAACCGTACATCTCCCAAATTATGTTCTTCAGCCATGATAAATCTTCGTGAAGAATTCTCCTCAAAGAACGGTCTGAGATTCCCAAAGCTACAGCGTGTTTCCGGGCTGAGCGTCTTGGTGACTGCTCAATCGACTCTTTAACCAACTGCACATTTTCGGGGGTTCTTACCGTTCTGGGTGCTCCGTGTCCAAGTCTATTTAGGGTACTTCCAGTTTCTTCCAAATGCCGTGTCCACAATTTGATAGTGTTAGCAGAAGGAACAGATTCAGCACGTGGAATGCCGAAGTGTATACGAAAAGCCCTTTGTGTAGCGATCACAGAATGATTATTTTCGTAATACGCACGCACGACGAAACCACGATGTACACCCGTCCAGACCATGATTACGAATAAAAACGGCATTACCGTACAATTCAAAATATACCACTTATTAAGGCCTGCTCTTATCTTATCACAGGCTAATGACCTCATTAAGCTCGTCAATCGGCTCTGCCGCACCCTGTACCATTCAAAATCGTATCTATACTCGATCCGTAAGTTGATATCCAACGGCGTGCAGTGCCGCAACTAGCGGGGAGTGGGAACCGGAGGTTCATGAATTGAGTCCCCAAAATGCATACAAGCCTAAAGAGTAGATTTAATAGTTGGCAGTTAACAACGAAAGCCAAAAGGTAAATTAAAAATAACGTAAACTTGTATTGGCTGTACATATTATAACATGTTACACACCATAATAAGACGACCTTTTTATTGATGATTTTCTCTGTTGCGCGTACACTGTCTTTTCGGTTTTATATTATTGCATTGGTTTGGTAGCCGTGTGTTAGTTTATGCTGTCAGCACTCGGCAGTGGTGCCTGACCGTAGCGGCGGCGACGTGGGGTACGTGGTAGAACAATTTTATTTTACTTAAGAATTATTTGTTGAAAACCTGATAATATTTCTACCGATAACACAGGTGTATACTTACAATACATTTCCATTAATTCGGTTCAAGGGAGCCGCCAAGACACTCAAATCACCCAATCCCCCCTTGGTTGCACCACTGTACATGGATACAAGGTCCCCATAAAGTTCTTCGTACCGGGGTCCCAATCAGATCCAGTTGCGGCACTGGCGGCGTGCCGTGTTTTTCCGAAGCAGTTGTTCTGGATTTTAAAATATTGGTCACTTGTTCGCTTGTTGAAGAATAGCGTACATTTTAGGTTCAAATTTAGCGTAATTCACGGGCCTAAAGTGACGAAAATATTGGCGAGTTAAAATATTTAATACGTCACTACGTGTCGCCCATGGTGTTCCCATGGACGCGACGGGTTATCTCGGTTTCGAACCACGACTTCTGATTTGAAAATAGCAAACGTAAAAACGGTCTGTTTAATACTATATATCGTTATATTATTATGATTTCCACAATGGTTTTGTTTAATATTGCATCCTGAGAAAATATTTAATTTAAAAAAAAAAAATGAACTAATTATATTTACATATTTAATAATTTCAAATGTTGTAACATTATTCGTTGTCTGGCTCACGGCTATCGTTTACTTATGGATTCAGAAAAAGTAGTTGATCGTCCCTTTATCTGCTGATAATCGATATCAATATCGATGTACTTTCGATAAGTTAGGCACATCGATATATTTGTCCGATATCAATATCGAAATCGTTGTACAATGTCCATCACTAGTACGCATATCAGATTGACTGCTATATGCGGGGTGAATATACCCCGCAGTAACTTTTATGAGATAACCATGATAATTTTTTATGTATTAATTGTTGTAATCAGTTATTCAATTAACAATTAAAACTATCGATTTTAGAATAAAAAAATTCAACGAGCAATATTTCGTCGTATTACTTTCTAATATTATTCGACCGTGAATCGAACGCATGGTCTACAACATCCCGTAGGGTTTGAATGTCCAACGTAATATGGTGGTGAAAGTACGATTCGCGGAGATATTAGACACCAAAAAGCGATAGTAATTAAAACAATGGTTTTTAATTTTTTTTAATTTATCTCGTTTTCGGGGGGTGGGGGAGGATTAAACATCCCACCCCCAATTTGTTCGTCACCGTGTTTAATGTAAGGTACGTACAAACAACAGCTCGGCAATATATAATTTGTATCGTCGTTTGGATACGAATTACACAAAGATAAATTCAAATTACCTAATAATAATAATAATTTTCTTATTATTCATTTTTTTGTTTTGCATAGGAATCTTAAAGGGCGAGGGGACACGGGTGCCAATGTCCCTCTCCCCTGTCCCATAGCGTCCGCGTTTTTTTATTTATTTTTTTTTTTATTCCGATAAACGGAACCGAAAGGTTTTCGGAAGGGTAGAATAACGGATTTCTCCCAGCGTCCAGATGAAATTTATACGATCGTAAACACGGCGGCGGATCGTGAACGTCGTTATACCATTATTAATATAATATATTGTACGTAAATACGAATACGATATCACCGGTAGGTACACTATAATATTATATAATAATATCGCCGCCGTACGTATATATTATTATTTTATCTACTTTACCGCGGTATAGGCAGAGGTACTACGGTAATACTATTAAACCCGTACGGCTACGGGGGTGGTCCGATATATATCGCCGCCGCCGCCGCCGCCGCCGTACGTGTGCCGATCCGAATAAATCATTTTGCGAGATTTTAATTATTGCGTAAGAAGTCATGACGTCGTTTTGCGTGTGGGCCGGCCGGACGACGCCGGGGAGCCCCTCGCGTTCATTAGAGAGACCGCTCGGCCGTTCAAGCCGATGCACACGTCGCCGTCGTCGTGTACACTCGTTTTTTATTTATTTATTTTATTATTATTATTATTATTATTATATACCTAGGTGCCTCTATTCCCGTCTACACACCCGGCACCGTCGACCGCATGCCCGGCAACGGATATAATATATTGTAACAATATTATATTATATTGTTCTGGGCCGCCCGTCCGATTACCGTACGAAATTGTACCGTTTCCGCAAAACGGTTCGGTACAAATGATATTTATAACTATTAAATTATTAGACCGGGCGTCATAATATAATAATAGGTACGACAATTACGTCACGTCGGTTATAATAATAATTATTATTATTAATATTATTGTGCCGCCGCGGCGGCGTCGTCGTCGCAGAGATCGCGTGTTCCGCGCTGCAAACGAGTACGGCATACACATATACGTACGTACGTGCGTTTATATTTATTACTATTTATCGGAGTAATTATTAATTTTAAGGGGCTATGCGGTTTTATTGTAATTGCACGCCGGCGGGTGCGCACCGACAGCGTTCGTTTGTCGTAACGGCGACATTTCCAAACATATTTGCCCCGGTCGGGAGGAGACGCCGGAGACCAGCCGAAGACTCACGGTCAGTGAGGGCGATAAGCGGCCGCCCGAAAACGATCGGCGAGGATCGGGTGCGAAAAAACGACGGTTATTTAACAATATTTTGTTGCCAACATGAAATTCCCCGACATTTTATGAAAACAGTATTGTTTCGTTTTTAATTAATGTACGCACACGTTGTTAGTTAAAAAAGTATCGAGTGATTTGTATTGTATAAAGGCTGGATATACCCCCTGTGGCCAACCCGACGTGGTTTCGCATAACAATTAACCGAGTTGGCCGGAGGCGCTTGCCGGCGAATTTTCGTGGGGAACGGTTGGCGGCACTTTTTCGTTTCCGCGTCGTTATCATTTGCCGGATCCTTATCGTTTTCGGACATCCGCCCTCCCCCCCTACCCGATCGGTGTTGTTGTGCCATAGACATAACTAGACCAGGAATCACGAGCGTTATGAGGTTTTACCAAAGACTGTCTAAACGTAGTACCTATATATATATATATATATATATATATATATACTCTTTGGATTAGTAAAGCAATGATATATCACGTCTCGTGAACCGTAATCATTTCTGGATTACTTTGGGCATCCGCCGAGTGAAATAAATACTACGACAATAACAATACAATTACATTACCGTTTTACCGAGCAGCTATCAACAAAAAAGTTTTTCGATTGCAATGATTTATCGTCGCTTTCAGCGTATAACTAAATCGTTCAATATCCTATACCTTTCCGAATAGTCCCCAATCTCAACATGATTGGCCTACCCTGCCCCTGCACCTCGCTTTTTAATATTATTTTAACCAAGTGAGTGGTTTGATCGTATACTAAAATAATTGTACACAATAGAATAAATGCGTTTTATGAAGGAATAAACCTGCAATAAGATGTGGCCTTGTTAGGCTTGTTTTAAAAGATTTTAAATTATTGCAGTTGTGCCGGAGAGTTGTGCAGAAAACCGTGTAAATTAAATTAAATCCCATAGCGTTTTCGTATCAATATTATTATAATATGTTTTCTGGGTAACCGTTGCCGAGTGTCGTTTACCAGTACCTTACCAGTGACGTGGTGCCATCAGTCCGATTGGAGTATAGTGAGCGATAAGAGTTCTGAAAATTTAGTGCAAAACGTATACGTGAGGTCGGCTAGGCTACATTTTTGAATTTCAGTCCTTAATTTCTAAAAAATTCCATATGGAAATCTATACGAATTCATCATAAAATAACTAAAATTAAATTGAAAAAAAATTTGCCTAGCCGCGATCTCGTGTACACGTCATGCTGAATTCACTGTTTTTTTTTTAAATTTTATAGTTAGGTTAGATACAATAACTGTTGCGAGCAAAGTGATTGATTTCCATGGGTATGTCGGTTTAGAAACGGTATGCAGGTGGGTGAAAATGTAGTAATATAGTTTTCCACGCTACTGCATCTCATTACTTACAGCAATCCTGCAGTAGTGCCGAATCAGTTTTGAAATGGTCTGGTCAATAGTGTCACAGTGTATAGCCATTACCACCATCTAGCTATATTACAGCTACATAATGTGGAACATGGAGGGCTTGATCCCCTCCAAACTTTATTTATATTTATCATAATTTCTTGATATTGAATATTTCGTTATTGTTTTTACTTATTTCATCATTTTTATTGCACACATAAGTATGCGGTAAAATACAAAGCACGCGTTTATCAATTTTTAAGTGATTTTATTATACTGTTATATTGTATAACCACGGAATACCACTAGTACGTTAAATACAGTAAACGCACTAACACATTTTCCAAAGCTCGAAAAAATATTGTAAAATACCATTACTGTGACTATAATGATTGTAATCAATATTTATATAGCCAAAGCTCATACACACACAGGAGAGAAATTCTATTCATTAAACACCACCACTACCTCGAAAGGATGGCCTGGTCATGACCAGGCCCGAACCCCGTGTTCGGCTTCACTGCAGCTACAGCTTATAGCAGGGGTGGCGAACCTTTTTTTTTTTTTTGGTTAAGTGCCAAATTTTTCCATTCAAGGTTTTGAAAATTGTTCGCATGCCCAAAAAGAAAAACAATTTTCTAAGGATAAAAAATTAAGTTATAATACGTATATCTATTATATATATTTTTATTAAACACACAATTGTTTTTATTTTATAAATTACTAGCTGACCAGTGCTTTGCTATTGCTAGATATTGCTGATGCTAGATCATAATGTATTATTATCCTGCCTATGTCACTATTTAAAAAAAAAAAAAAAAAATAGGTGAAAAATGGGTAGTCCGTCTTTGGCAGATTAAATGTGTTTTACATTGTCATTTCAACCACTATATAATCAACAAAAATAATTTAAATCACAATTGAACTAAGTCAGAATTTCATGTCAAACAAATATTTATATTATTATTTTTTTTTCTGTGACATAATCATTTCGTTCATTGCAATGCTTTATGATATACGACAATTTTTGTTTTATTGTCTGGCGCGTAAACAAATAAAGCTGATGGTTTTACGTGTTTTCAATTATTACCATAGATACCCGCACAGCACAGCGATTGCACTAGAATAATTAATATCAGTTTTTTTTTTTTTTCATCTGTGTTACCAAGGTAATCCATAAATCAACAAAAATAATTAAATCGTTGTACTAAAAATACTTCAAAACCGAATAAGGGGTGGATTACAATAGCTATAAACCTTTTCCGGACAACGCGGACAATTTTGCAAAAAAACCGCGTAAAAATCGTTCCAGTAGTCTTTGAGTCTATTAATCTTATACAGACAGACATCCATTTTTATATATATATATATATATATATATATATATATATATATATAGATAAAAGCCAAATACCACTCACTCACTCGCTGATCAACGCCGATAAAGAGATTAGCGAGAAGAAAAAAAAATAAATAAAAACACCGCGATAGAACAGATAAAGTTGAGCGAGTGGTAGGGGGTGAAATCCACGGGCAATTCCAATTTTTCACGGGCGACGCCGTGCGGGACAGCTGGTAATTAATATAACATTTGGATCCCTGCCCGGGATACGTCCAAACGATCGAGATAAACGCAATAGAAAAAAACTAGTAAAAAAACTGCGTAAAAATCGCTCCAGTAGTTTTTGAGTCTATTAATCTTATACAGACAGACCATCCATATATAGAATATAGACGTGTATTGTATAATACCCTTAAATTAGATGTTAAATTATTGAATTTTACGTATTAAAAATGCGTTGGTTATATTTTTGTTGCTAAATTAAATTTTAACGTCAGGATTTTCGTTTGTAATTTTTAGTGAAACACAAGCACAGCACTAGGGTTTCGCCGGTCAAAGCATTTCTTTCGAATCGAATCGATTAAATTCATTATGGAGAATAAACTTTCACGGAACGCGGTTCGTTGACGGCATAAAAAAAAAAATAAAAAAAAAATCATTATTAAAATGTATACAATTCGTTTCTTCGAATTACTTGTAATAAATGAAATAAAAAAAAAAATTAACTAATAAATTCTATTTTTCGCGTGCTATTGGAATCCGGCCAACGTGCCAACGTCCCTGTAAGTCTGTTTACCTCGCGGCCCTCCGATTTCACATGCGATTTCGAAATTAATAAAAAAAAAAACCGTTAAACCCGCAGCTATTATAATAACGCGCCGGTATACAATCGTATATAATATATTATTATGATAATATTGTTCGCGTGATTTTGAAGAACGACGTTGAATCACTCACAATCAAACGATTATTGTGCTATAAAAATTATTACGCACGATCGTTTTAAAATATTTATACTTACACATTATACCGGTATACAGAATGCGACGCGCGGCCGTATTAATTCGGTAGTCGGAACGAGGACACACACACCGGGGGAAACGAAATCGTTTATTTGAAATATCAGCCCGAGCGTGCGCGCGGCCGCACATTTACAGAAGAACGCGCCCGCTTTCGGTAATCAAAACATTATTATTTCGCTGAAGAACATCGGGCCGTTGCCATTATTATTGTACCGTGCCACCAACTCGGATATCGGTTGTACAACAGTAGTTTTTGGCCGGGGAACCCGCCGTAGTCGCGAGATTCAACAAATCGTTTGTGCGCATACGAAATAAAAACAAATTCCAATCAAATAATAACACGATTTTACCGTATAATAAAATAATATACTCGTATATATCGGTAACAATTCGATCCATAACCCGCAGTGCTCAGTCCGTCCGGATACATTAAAATAGAGAGAGAGAGAGAGAGAGAGAGAGACTTGTAAGATATACTTAAAAAAAAAAGAAAAAAAAGTATTTCGAGTATACAAATACACAGATATTTGTTTTGAAATTTGTTTAGAATACGTGTTCGAGAACTCCACTAAACGGTTATTCGAGTACTTTTAAAAGGTATTTATAATTTTTTTTACATAATTATTTTGCCGTAGGTCGTTCGAATAAGGTGTATTTTTCATTTTTTGTACAACCACTGGTTTAATAGTATTGCATATTGAAACGTCGAATCCATTTAACTTTCAACGCGGTGTAATGCGACGCGCTTCAATTTACAACAATATTAAAAATTATAATTGTATTTAAAATACAAATATTCAAACGTTTTACAACTTTTAAAATAGATTTTAAATATTATGTTAACGAACAATTTTCAGATATTGAGACGAAAGACATCATCGGGTCTAATTTGTCACGGGTACTGAACCAAATCATACAAACATCATTCAGGTTCTTGACGAATAATTATTATTTAGTGATCTTTTAGTTTTTTTGATATTTATTTTTTCGAGTTACATGGGGCTATACTAAAATATTGATCATTTCGGTGTACCATCAACTTGTCTGATTGTAATTACTTTTTTTTTTTTTTTTAAATTCTAATCTGTGATTATTTCGAATCGGTATTTTTTTTTGTAAATCACGGTTTAGATGCGCGATAATTCGAAAATTGTCCCGCATAAATTAACTTTTTACATGGTTTAAATTTATTTACGGATTTGGTTTTTTAAAGTTTCATTACGCGTTTCGTAACGTTTCACGGACAAGTTTAGCCCCATTAATTATGATATAATAACTGATTCGTAAAAACGGTTTTACATTTTTAAATTACATAACACGAAATACTTTATTTCTAGACGAATTAAAAACGTACAAGTGCAGGTGAAAGCGGAGGGAGTAAATGAACCTTACCTACGAAATTTTTATTGTTTTCGTTATTTTTTTTTTTTTATTAGTTTTATATATTTAAATAAAATATTACAGCCTTGAGGCCGAGGTCATCTGATAATAATAATCATAATACGATTATTGTTATTTTCGTTAAATCGAATTAACGGTGTACCTACAGAGAAATAATTAGACAATTGTATTAAGTACAAAACTAATATATTATTGTCGACCAATCAGGGCGCATGCTATATGACTTTGTCATATCAACACTAACGACAAAAACTCCTTCTGTTCGATGAATATTTAAAACGTATTACTATGGTATTGTACATCCAGTTATTCACATTCAATCGTTGCCGTAGGTGAGCCACTAGGACTTGTGACGGCAAATATATTTGGAAAAAAAGTTAGGTTTTTCGATAATAATTGGCCGCCTATCGCCACGAACCGGATATTTGGTTTGGATTTATAGTGACGGTAACACGTTTAAACGATAACGTTAATAATTATTGTTTCGTTAAAACCGTGGATCGAAACATAAAGAAAGAAAAAATGCGGATATACTTCACAGGTATAGGATAAATGGTAATTTATTGTATACACCGAGAGCAAGGATAAACCGTTGTAATTATAAAACGATTATGAGCTGAGTTCGGTGAACCGGGAAAGGCCATGACACAGAAATCGACAAAAAACCAATGTATTTATTAATTTTTCGTAGACGCCGTTGGGAATCTAGACGTTCTTTTTCAAATGTAAACGTATCACGGAGCAAAAAAAAAAAAAAAAAAAAAATCCTCATTTTTCCACATCACCGAAAATGTATTGTCTGAAAATACATGCGATACACTCAGAAACTCGAAAAACAGATTTGTAAATATTGCCATGAGAATATATAGATTAGTTAGTACAATAGTTTTAATATTATTATACATTTTTGAATAGGTTCCAATAATATTACATATATACTGTTAAAATATTCATAAAATGCCGCAATATGCCGTGTTGGTTTGGATAATAATATTACAAAAATGATTGTTATGCAATGCTAGTAATATATTATCGTGTATACCATCCGTATATATATATATATATATAAATATTTTATTTTATTTCAATATAATAATTCTGAGTAATAACGCGAGTACGATGTTTAAAAGGCTTTTTGATAAATACACAGTGATCATAATATGCGTTTGGTGAAAAAAAAAAAAAAAAAAGAAAAAACAATCGGAATTCTAACGGGCAAATCATTCTACACAGTTTTTTAGAATTTTATTTAAAATATTACATTTTAATTAATTCTATTTTTTGTAATACGAGGAGCGACGTTTGATTTGAAAATTTCGCAGAATAAATTGCGATTTATTTTTTGGTTTTTCATCGACTGGAATTTTACCGTCTCCCTAAATTGGCTTTTATTTTTCATATTCAAATTGTGCATTCTAATTATTATATTTATTAATAAAATACAGCAGTCTAAATCGCCGAAATTATTTTACAATATTTCTAATGTGTAACAAATATATAATTATAAACTATAAAATGTCGCGAGGGATAAAAGAGATTTGTCCCTAATTATAAATTTAATTATGTATCATAGTTTCGTATAAATCCGAATGAAATGTATTTTGTTTGAATATTTGTACAATCACACCACAAATATAAAGCAAAAGAAAAAAGAGAGTATAATATTTCTGGTCAATGCAGCTTTTTTGAGTCATATACGGGCGTGAGAGGAATATTATAATAGTATGCGAGTATGTCGGTTTTGCAATGTGTTTTTTTTTTACATTTTTTTTTTTTTATTGTGTCTGTGTGAACAACAATTTTTCGATGACGTATTTGATGTATGTATTATACGTATATTATACGCACTGTAAAAGTTTTTATTCACCCTGGCTTCCATATCGATTGTAGGGCACAGATGTTGTAGTTGTCGCATCGGAAAGGTCGCGTGACATCCGCGGAGTTCGAAATTCCGAGACAATTGCAAAAAAAAAAAAAAAAAAACATAAAATTTATAGCAAAAACCTTATTCGCGACGAATTGATATGTACCTATGAGTATATAGGTACATATTAGGATAACAACGTATTTATTTATTATGATACATTTAGTGGGCGGCCAGGTCAGCGCTACTCGGGCCTGGTGTAATTTTATTCATATATGTACTTAACAATTTAAATAATATTATTATCTGTAGAACTAAAATTATTATTATTTTTTTTTTTTGGGGGTGGGGGTGAAGAGGGGGCGTAAAAATATGGTAGGAATCCATCTAGGGCGTACAAATTGTAAATACGGTCCTGCCTATACTTACTTCAGATCGACTACTTTCGTTATGGAAAATTAGAAGAAACACAAACAAATAATAAAACAATAACGAGCAACTTCTGATCGGATTCCCATCAGTCGTATTATCGAAAAAATAATCTGTGCCGCGCCTAGGAATTTTCAATGGGCGGGAATCTTCTACTAAATACCTGTAATGCCTAACCCGGCGGTGGGAATTTTGTAAACCAGATCCGAAAATGCCAATATTCAATTGTGACTTGGCTAAAGTACACCTAGATATTATATGCGTTTCGAGAATGAATTACTAAACGAATACTCGTTAGTTGTTGTAATTTCAAGCCAACAGGGAGTGGTGTGGTATAAATTTTACGCCCTCCCCCCCCGATACTGAAAATAATATCATTCTTGATTTAGTCGGCTTAAACTGTTTAGATTTTAGAGGCGACCGAATAATTGCATTACCAATAAACTTAAAAAAAAAAAAAAAAAAATGATGTCTTTATTATACTTACCGAGTTATAGGGGTGTACCTATAGTAACGATTTTTTTGGACAGACAACGCGGCGTTTAGTATTATATTCGTTCAATAAAAAAAAAAAAAAAATTATAAATAATAATAATATACTAAATGCTGGTTTTACGATTATGGGTACCTAGTGTTTTGTGTTTTAGTTAGAGCAATGCTAATTTACTACAAAACGACCGAACGTTGGTTTGCGTCGTATATACGGTATTTTTTATAATCATAGGTAAAACACTCAAAGACAGCGATAATTAATTCAAATATTATTATCTGAATGTCGAGTAAAGTGACGGGTTTCATAGACAATAGGTACGGTTTTTCGATTATTAGAGCTGACATTCGTATGCGTTCGTATATTTTTATCGGTTAGTCAAAAAAAAAAATAGTTTGTCTACATAAACATTTTTTTTTTTTGCAACCTAAAAATTCTGTATACAAAACTGTATTTTGAGACGAGCTCTAAATTTATCGACGTCAGCTTCTGGTCTCCTGGTATACAATTTTTGAATATTCCTTGAAAATTAAGATCTTATAGAGTTTTATAAAACTTTAATATTAAGTAATTTTATGGAATTTGTATAAAAGGCCGTAACTCGGTTGTTTTTCAACGTATCAGGGTGGGATCTCTACTTGTACATCAGTATAAATAGGACTGTTAGGGGCAATTCATATAAAAAGTTCTCCTTCCCTGATTTTCATTTCAAGGATATCTCTGTGGGATTTGGTGATAGGAGGGTGGTTGTAACGCCGAAAATTTGGCTCGGACCCCCACACAAGTCCCGCTTGTAATTGGATATCATAAAATCCCTTCCTGTACTTTTACGTAGATGATCAGATGAGATATCCTTGATCCGAACACCTGAAAGAGGGGGGAGTACTTTTTATGCGAAGTGCCCCAACGGTCCTATATGTACAAGAGAAAGTCGCCATTTTTAAGTCTTGACCGAACCACTTGGGCGCCACTGGACTTACGTTATCGCTATGTTCGAAATATTATGTAATTATTGAATTTATCGTTTACGGGTATTAAAAAAAAAAAAAAAAAAAAGTCGATGCCGTTTCGGAGAAAGAGAAACTACATAATATAAAATATACGACATACGTAAATTATACACAAATTAAAAAAAAAAAATATATATATTGATTTATCGCGGTTGGTTTTTATTACTAATATGTGTATATATATATTTTTTTTTTTAATGATAAACAGTTTTTCGAGGAACACGTTATGAAACGCGTGTTGTATTATAATAATGTTTACAACAACACAGTATACTTATACTACTGCAAATAATAGAAAATAATATTTGATGGAATGACGGAAAAAAAAAAATAAAAAAAAATAATAATAATAATAATAAAAGGAAGACGATAAACGCGCGTGTATATACTTACTTATAAAGTCACGCCCAAACCAGGAAGTGCTCTACGCACTACAATAAGAATAAAAGAGTTGGGCGTCCAAAAATATGTTCGCGCCTTGTTTGTTATGTTGGAAATATCATTTTAGCGAGGGCGAACTGTCAGGGACGTCATATTATTCGACGGAGAGTATATTTTTTTCTTTCATATTTCCCCCGCTCCCCCTACTGCTACTACTGCACTACTTCCTCCCTGTAGCCGCACACTCTATAATATATCCGTCTTTCTTTTTGTTTTACTTATATTTTTCCCGATGGTTTTCGAAACGAAACACCTGGGCGTTTATTTAAGTGCTAAGTGCTGCGCGCGTTTTCGTAGTTTTAAAAACGAACCGTCAATTCGAATATTTTTGACAAACGCGCGGAAAAAAAAAAAAAAAAAACAAAACAAATTTAAGGCCGCGGTTAAAAATAACCGGCGAAACTATACCGGAGTCCGGTAAACGTATTTGAAATATTAAATTGTAATTTACGTATCAATACGAATATTATGTTGTTATGTTTTTTACACGGCGTCCCGGGCAAAAATGATCTTGTTCCTTGTTATAGGTGGAAGTGCGATCTCGGAATTTTTAAACAGAGACTAAAAAAACGCAAACGGATTACACGTTTCGAGATTACAATGTATAAATATTTGAAGTTTTTTATTCGCATCACGTCGATTTAATCCCGGCGATATTGTACTTACACGGGTAAGCTACAATTAGCTGGAGTTTTTTTTTTTTTTTTTTTTTTTAAATATGTATAGTGTGTAATATTATTGATCCATCCCCGCCGCAATAAATATAGATGACTAAATATTTTTTTTTTTTTTTAATCACGTTCTTAATTTGTTTTAGACACTTTAAACATATTCGTCGGATTTCGTTGAATGACGATAACAATAAGCACGCAATCCGTTGATAGGTGCAATATAATTTTCGTAGTAATCGTTTTTATAGATATTGAAATAATAAATATATCTTGTTATATCTGTGCTCGTTTTTTAAATATAAAACAGATTTTTGTTACTGTTAAATTCGCCTAGACCAACGTTCAACGCGAATAATTATTAGAAATTTATGTCGGGCAAAAAAAAAAGAAGGAAATTTCTCTTGGGTGGGCCACTGTTTTCAGTGAAAAGTTGGGAAGGTAGAATATAGATGGGAATTAAAATTTAACTCTGTACGCGACAGTTTCTAACGAAAAACGATTCTGTGTGAAGTTCGGTTAAAATATAGGTTTTTAAATTCCGTGGTTTGTACGTTTTTCGTCAAAATTTAAACGTTAAACGATTATAAAAAAGAATTGTTGCGTTACGCTCGAACTTTTTCTTTCCATCATTATTATAGGTACGTCTTATAACGAACGTCTGTGTCATATACCGAGTACTTTCAAAAAGCCGAATGAATTTAATCCAAATAAAACAAAAAAAAACTTGATAATTTAAAACGGCAATAAATAGCTCAATTATTATCAGAATGCTTTGAAATTGGTAGTACACGTATACGGTGAAAATTTCAATTTTCTACGATTGTTTCAATTGAATTATATATAAAAAAAAATAAAAAAAACAGATAACTGTTATAGCGTGAATATTTCCATTATTACAGGAAACTACGAGATAAATTAAAAAAATGACCTCCTCAACCCACCGACTGCTTTCGAAGTTCGACAAAAAAAAAGTTTCCTTGTCATTTTTCGATTAGAGCAAGGTTTCCGTTAAAAATTTCGTTAACGAATACAAAATGAAAAAAAAAAAAAAAAAAACGAAAAACTCAAATTCACATCACGTGATATGTCGTGCAGACAATCATTCCGTCGCATTGTTTTTTTTTACTGCAGCCACGGCCGTTTTTTTGTCGATTTTCCGCGGTAATCCCGACTGATATGCGAATATAATGTAATGACGTCGCCGGCGGTTTATCAGTAGGTTAGGATTATTAAGATTAGGAGCAAGTACGGAGTTTCAACAGTAATTTAAAGCCACCAATAAATACTTAAATAATACCCGAACGTGCGCGATTAAGTTTTTACATGTAGCGGACGACGACGACGACGGGCTCTACTCGTTGACGAATATTCATCTCGACACCATTATTATTATCGTCAACGGTTCAGTTCATATTCGAAAATGATTCGTTGCGTTTTGGCGGTGCTGTCGTGGTGCGCAGTCCAGCCGTGGTGCCACCACGGTGCCGCGGGCCAGTCAAACAACCTGCGGTCGCTCAAGCTCGGCTACTACGGGGACGCCGGCGACGGTGGATTCGCCGCGGCCAATCACTCGGCGGACGACGCGATGGACGTGTTCCGGTTGCCCACTTCCGTTAGGCCGGTGTCGTACGAGCTGCAAGTGGCCACGGACTTTGAGCGGATGACCTACGCCGGCCGTGTGACGATCGTCTTCAAAACGTCCGTGTCGAGCACCGACCGGTTAGTGCTCAACAGCAAAGACCTCCGGGTCACCGGGGTCGCGGTGACCGACCAGAAGACCAACACGCCGAACGAGGTCCGGCGGTATTACGCGGTGGACAAGAACGAACAGCTGGTGATCGAGTTGAACTGCAGCGCCGCCGGGTGTCTGACGCGCAACCGGCCGTACGTTGTCGACATAGCGTTCGAAGCGCCCTTGAGAGACGACATGTCCGGCTACTACAAAAGCTCGTACACGGAGGACAACGCTATCAAGTATATACAATTTATATGTTACGGTGCAAGCGGACGAATTCGTCATAGTACTGTAAACACTGACCGGCCATTGTATACAATGCGCGGAATATCTGGAAATTATTAATATTCGTGTCCCTTATCGACTAGTCGAGTTGTGATACAACGCTAATGCTGGTGCGGGTTTACTTTACCAGCACATCGTACGTGAGGAATTTTTGAATTTTCACGTAACTCCAATAGTTCCCATAACGCCAAAACCGCGTACAAATGACTACGTATTTAAACGTTAAACCTACTATATGTATATTATTACAATTTCTATTATTATAATAACTCCACAATAAGTTAGGCATACGATTACAGTGCTGGGCCGTTGTACACGATGTCTAGTCTATGTGTATAAAATTGTTCACGCGACTTGAAAAACTATGCTCGGCATTGCATACAACTGTCCTGGTCAGCAGTGTTTACAATGGCCGGGTTATCCATTTAGACCGTAACGTCATACAGTTAGTTATACGGTATAGTCGTAATTATTATATAGTTGTTTATAATCGTAGATGAACCATTAATTATATATTGCCTTTAGATAGTGAATTTTTTTACCCCGTTCAGGTGGTTGGCGGTGACGAAATTCGAACCTACGCACGCCCGCAGAGCGTTTCCGTGTTTCGACGAACCGGCGCTGAAAGCTCCGTTCACAGTTTCGCTCAAAAGGCGGTACGATCAGATTGCTTTGTCGAACATGCCGTTATTGAATTCGACGAAGGTGTAAGCGTGTTTCGTATAAATATTATGATTGCTATTATCGACCACATACAGACTTGTAAAGTATTTGAGTAAAAGTATTGACAAAAAAAAAAAAAAAAAATAAAAAAATATTCCAATACTGAACGTAACTCACCCGGCGTTGCATTTTAATTTATACTTTGGGTATTTAAAGTATTTGCGTTTTAAATCGAATACTTATTATAAATACTTTTATAATGGTATTATTAAAATTGAAGCGCACCGCGTATATTGAACGTTAAACGGATTCGAAATTTTAACTAGTATTTAACCAGTGTTGTATACAAAAAAAACCTCATGCGAACCAATCTACGTACGAGATAATATGTAAAAAAATGTATTTATAAATACTTTTCAAAAGTATCTGTATTCGTGTTGAAATATTTTTCTAGTCAAGTACTCAAATACGTATTCTAAATACATTTTAAAACAATATCTGTATTCGAAATACAATAATTATACATACGAAAAAGTATATTTTACAAGTCTGACGATACAATAGCGTTTTTTTAATTTATTTATTTCGTATAATATAATAGACAAGGTACGAACGCGTACTGGGACCGTTTTCAAGAGACCCCGCCGCTGTCTACGTATTTGGTCGCCTTTTTCGTCGGCGAATTTTACACCATGAAAACACGCACGTTGGGCATATACACGCATAAAAAATACATTAAACAGGCTGAGTACGTGGCCGACGAATCGGTGAAATTACTCGAAGCTATGGAAAACTACACTGGAATAGGTTACATGCTGCCCAAAATAGATTTACTGGCAATTCCGGATTTCGCCGCCGGCGCCATGGAAAATTGGGGATTGAACACGTACAGGTGACGATAGCGAAAAAAAAAAAAAACAAATAAATAATTTTGTCGACAACGTTGGTTTTCAGAACGATGACACGACGATAAAAAAATCGTATGAAAACTGTGTAACTATAAATTCGTTCCATCGTTCCTACATACCATATATCGGTACGATGGCGAAACAAAACGTTTTCCAAAAATTACAATGTAACTTAAATAATAATAATAATAATATATATATATATATATATATATATATATATATTATATATAAAAAAAACATATGATATTTCGGTTCTGCAGATTGTAATTTTTGAAACATAATCTCCGGGACCTTGCGTACGGTTTACACGTGATTACGCGTTTATTGTTTTTCAGTTAGTGTTTTCAATATTATAATTCTTCACTTTGTCCGTACAATAAATATTATTACCGTAAAATACGCGCGAAATGTCGACTTTAACAGTACATTTATATTGGCATACTAATAACAAGTGGCGCAACCAAAGGGAATGTTTTGGGTGTCCGGACACCCCTCCCCAGAACCGTTTTTATGAGAATGTAATATATATATATTTTTTTTTTTTTTTTTTTTTTTAAGCTATATAAAAATAATTATGCCTCAACATTTGACAAACATATAAACAATATGCGATTTCTAACTTCTACATGATATGCGTTTTTCAGTCTATCGAACGCTGGACAGTACGCGTGTTCAGAAATAAGTAATGGGGCAGGAGTTGCGTTAGGCATAGACGCCCTCCACGAAAAACTCCTAGTTGCGTCACTACTTATAACGCGGTTTGCCGATTAGTTTAACGGTACCTTCTTACCAAAATAATTGTGTACAAATCACTTTAAGTATATAATTACGTAGTAAACATATTGTACGACGGGCACATATAATACATTTTTTTTTTTTTTTTTTTTTTTATAAATACTCCAATTGAAACCAATTAAACGTATTATATAAACGCAATATATATATATATATATATATATATATATATATATATATATATATATATATATATATTTGTTTTATGTGCTAAGCCGAGATCTCGTGTGATTGCAGGGAGAGGTTACTGTTGGCGACGGAAAAATCGAAAACGAAAGTCAAAGAGTTCGTGACGACCGTCGTACAACACGAACTGTCGCACCAATGGTTCGGCGATCTGGTGACGTGCGCTTGGTGGGATTATTTGTGGTTGAACGAGGGTTTCGCCACGTTCTTCGAGTATTTCGCTACCAAAACGGTGATTTGAAACGTTTTAAATTATAAAAATTATAATGTTTAACTAGGAACATCCTATACTTATGAGGACGTCACGTGTTTTCGAAGAGGGATTTTTCGTGATATTTATATCCCATAAAAAATATTCATACTTCAAACTTGAAAAAAAAAAAATGTATCTATTTACTTTTTAAATCTTAACAGAAAATATCGAAAAATCGCTCGTTCGTTGATAATATTACGTGCCTAAATTTCGTCCATCTTCAATTTGGTGGAACAATTTTGTTTTAAGTCAACAAACAGTTTCACTGTTGTAAGAACGAAAACACAATTTTGCTATATTGCCCGAGGATAATGTCAGCATTTACGTTTTTGAACACGAATGAAAAATCGTTTTATCTCGATAGCAGTATAATTTAGCGTAAAACAACTTGCGATTTAAAAACGACGGCTTTTTTTAATTGTAAACAAATACCACTATTTAATCTTGAAAAAAACTCTACAGTCCCATTCGAGTGAATTAAAAATCAATATGACACATTCTGGATGTCATCCATGGATTGTTGTCTTTAATTATTATCATGACGAGGACAAATTTTAAAACCACTTTGAACTTTGGTACTTTTTCCTGTTTTACGCGAACATGTTATTTGAAAAACATGTCACGATTACACAACAGATACCTACGATAAGGATTTGAGACCATTTTGAAATTTATATACGAGAGTAAATTTGAACATTACCAAGTTAATTGTTTTTTTTTTCATCAAAGATTTCATTAAAATCGCCTATACGCAACCTCATAAATAATAACAGTGTGACGTCGTCTTAAAGCGGTTGGAACGAGTTCTCCAAATTTTCTCGAATCTTGTAAGATTTTAATCTTTTGTTTTTTACCTTTCAATGAACTTTAAGAATATGGCTCTTTCACTAATTTACTGTCCGAAAAGGACTCGTTTAAGGGAAAATGGTACAACCATTTTTACGGACGAATATGACGTTTTAGACCAATGAGCCAGATAAAATTGCGGGGCTTGGGACGGACTGATTTGAAAATAGATTATATATTGTATTCTAATTTTCTAGGTTTTGATTGAGGCGATTTATTGATATTCAACTATATCGTTAAAATACTAATAGGTAAAACCTAGTTAAAAAAAAAAAAAAAAAAAAATGAAATCAATTTCTCATTATTTGTACGACACGTTTAATTTTCCGAATAGATATCGGTAATCGCTCCGACCGATGCCTAGAGAACTAGAATACAAAATCAAATCTCTTTACGAAATTCAAATCCGTCAATTCCAAGCCTCGCCGCTTTTGTCCGGCTCTCCGGTCGATTCGCGTGCTTTCATATTCAGTGCTCTTAATGTACGGGACCCGTCGTTTCCGCAGGTGGAACCGGCATGGCGGCTGGAGGACGTGTTCGTGTACGAGGTACACCAGTCGGCACTGGAAACCGACCAGACCCCGATGCACCCGATATCCGGATCCGTGCAGACGCCGGCCGAAATCAGGGGCATGTTCGACGATATATCGTACAGCAAAGCGGGCGCGGTGCTCCGGATGTTACTGTATACGGTGACCGAGGTCAATTTCAAAGGGGCGTTGAATTTTTATCTGGAGAGTAACAAGTGAGAGCGGCCGATATTGCGAATTTTCGGCGGCGAATAATACGCGTGCATGTTATTGTGCCCTAAAAACAAGGTACGCGGCGGCCACGCCCGAAGATCTGTGGACCGCATTCGAAAACGTTCTGTTCGAGGCCGACTTCGAAATGGGCGACAACGTTACCGTCACGAAATTCATAAAATGTTGGACCGAACAGTCCGGTTACCCTTTGATCCGCGTGAGGAGGGCGAACAACACGTTCGTCGTAACCCAGGTAAATGTTCGGGAACGTCGGACAATTCAATGGCACAATTACGAGGCCTCGTACTGTCGCACAGTGACGGTGGTTGCGTCGCTCTATGTAGGGTAATATTCCCATTAAAACGCGGCGAGGTATTTTTCAGGAACGGTTTTTAATCGAACCGACCAACGAAATCGATACGTCCCAATGGATCGTCGGGTTGACGTACACGACGGAAGATCAACGAAATTTCACCGGGGTCGTACCGACGGCGTGGTTGACCGGAAGCGAAACCGTTTTGTCGAATCAAAGCGATACCGGATGGTATATTTTCAATTTGCAATCGATCGGTAATATACTCATATTATTATCGACGTGACCGTTATGCTGTAACTCGACGATACCGATTATTATCGATTCGACAAGGTATTATCGAAATTATTTCCAAAATGTATCGACTATGCCATTTTGTAAACGACACATACGGGGATTCTGTGGAGGGGTAGAGGGGGTGCTTAACACCTCCCCAAGTAGGAAATTAGCACCGCCAATTTATTTCGACCTACAATCGTTAAGATTATTATTGCGTTCACGAAATCGAGTACTTGATCGAGGAAAAACGTGAAAATGTACGGCAATAGCGGTTGCTTCTTTTTCGATTTCATTTCTTTGTTCCGTTAAAAATAATAGTAGAAACCTCACGTGTTCACTGAATATTGGTCCTTTTTCTAGGAGTGGAAACCATTCTGGAGATTTTGATTTAGTTATAAGTATTTCAAATGTAAAAAAAAAAAATATCCCATCTAATCACAGTGCGCGGTAAATAAAAACAGTTAATTATTTTAATTTTTTACATTATCTTGCACATTAGATTTCAATTCGTGAATCGTAGTTTGCTTATTGTAATTTGTCATTAGAAATAACTCTTGACTTGAATATTAGTTTAGATTTGAACAAACATTATAAGCTTTAAAGGCACAGTTTAATTGGACATCATTCTAACGGGCCATGTAACAAAAACGTGTACACTTGAAACAAACAAAAATGCATATAAAATCGGTTTTACATTATAAAATATCCATTATTAAATATCTAGCCTTGTAGAGCACGCAATTTTAAAGATAGCATTGTCGGAATTGTACGATGCTTTAAATATTCAACTCGTCATTGAAAATACAAAGAATATCTTTTTAAAATGTTTTAAAACTTTTATCGGTAACGCTTATTATTATCGATAGCATTAAACAAAAAATAGGTTTATAATTTTAAGAAAAAATATTTTAAGAATAAGGGCACTGCTCGAGTTGTGGAATACAGCCGCTATAATACTGATATTTTTTCAATAAATTAAAAACGCAAATTTTCAAAAAAAAAAAAAAAAACCTTTAGGATTTTATAGAGTAAATTACGAGCCGTACAACTGGAATGCCTTAATCAATCAGCTGTACAACGATTGCACAGCAATACACGTGCTCAACAGGGCTCAATTGATCGACGACGCTTTTAATTTGGCCAGGGCCAAAGAGTTGGATTATATTTTGGTTTTGATGCTCTCGGAATATTTGAAAAAAGAAGACGACGTGATGCCGTGGTATTCGGCCAAAAGCGGATTCGAACATTTACTGCGCTCAATACGGCGTTGTCCCCATTCTTACAAAAATGTTAAAGTTAGTACTTATGTTCCCAAACAGTGGCGTGTATTAAAAAAAAAAAATTAAAAATTGGTGTTATTAAAATAATTGTAGTTGTCCTACCCCTTATGATACTGTTGTATCTGTATATGCGGATTATACGTTATTTGTGTTCTATCAAAACCCACCCTGCCCACATTTAAGGTGTTCCTTGAGCAACACTTAGACCTTATGTTACACGCCACTATTACCAGGGACAATTATGAATAATTAAAAAAAAAAAACCAACAGGTTTTGACATGACGTGAAAATAAATGCTCGTGATCAAACAGTCAAAATCGATGAACGAATCGATATACGAATTTTCAGTTTGATAATATCGTATTATCAAACTGAATCTCGATGTATAACGATGCAAAATTATTTGGTTATTTTTTGTTTGCGTGTGTAGATTTATGTCGGCTATTTGGCCGGATTGATATACGCGAAAACCGAAGAACTGGTCACCAACCACCCGGATGGATTGGCAGCGGCGGATCATTCTGCCAAGGCAGGCTGGAACGCATTTTCGCGTTGGGCGTGCAGTTTGGGCGACAAAAACTGTATGAAAATGGCTCTAGGCTATTTTAACAGATGGAATAGGGGAATAAAGTATAAACGTCCGGTATCTCTAAAACGTAACTTTGAAATGTAAAATTTTACAGGATACCAGCGGACATCAAAGACGCGGTGTTTTGCGCCGGCGTCAAGTACGGCGGTCCGGAAACATGGGACAAAATCCTCGGCGTGTACGTCAATTCCGAATCCGCTTCCGACCGTCAGTCCGCTCAACTTGCGTTGGCGTGTTCCGAAGACCTCGTCATATTATCAAAGTAATAGATTGCAATATACCCGGCTGTATATATTATATTTGTATTGCCATAAATGTATAGGTATTTAGATTTCATGTTTGACGGATATGACGGCCCGATTCGGCCGCAAGACTTCAGAGTCATCTATCAGACGTTGGCGGCGACGCCGCAAGGCATTTCGGCGCTGATCGAATTCTTGACGACCAAACTGGACAAGATCTTGGACGAAATAATTAACGGGAAACAAGTGGCCACGGCCATATATTCTCTGCTGGCTTCGAGGGTGGCCACGAAAAACGAAATAATGAAGGTATACGCGCGCCTCAACCCGTACACTAATACAGCCGAATCGCGATAACTCGAACTTCAAGCGGGATAACCCACATAAAATCGAGTAACAACTGCGAGTAATAGAACGTAATCAAATTTTAAAAGTATTATCAAATACGTGTATGATCTGTACACGTACATGATATTTCGGCCGTTATTAACAAAAATCTTCTAATTTGCCTACTGGAGATTCGGCTGAACAAGTTTGACATTGGTCAGGTTCAGTGGCGGCTATCTTGAAAAATGCTACACTTAAAATTAACCAATATCCAGTACCCACCCACCCCATTATAGTACCCATCACTAAAGATTAATTGACTTGTACGGTTTTGATAAACGTTTAAAGTTAATTTTAATTATTTGTTTTGTTTTTTTTTTTTTTGTTATAAATAATGGGCCATGTAAAAACATATTCATACAAGTTACTTGTATTATTTAATGAATTATTGGGCTATTTGAACTTTTCGTTTAATTAGATACTCCGTTTTATTATGTGTTAGATTATTTATAGGATTATTGATGACGTCTGATAGTAATTCATTACCAACTTGCTACGACCCATCTACCCCAAATTATGAACGGGCGCTTGAGAATCTTTTTAACAGCCTCTATCACAATATTTAAAGTTTTCCTTTGGGACTCGACATTTTCGAAATTCACTACTGCCCATATAATATATATACACGCATGATTTCGTTTACTGGTTAACAGTCCGCTGACTACAACATTATCATCGATTGTAGCGTATAATCGAAATGTAGTGTTTTGTTCGATGTATTAAGTTTGTCAACTACAATCTGATAATTTCGATCAAATATTATATCTTTACAGAATTACCCAGATACAATAGATATATTTTTTTATTCGAGTTAACGAAATACATTTGGCGTTACCAAAATTTCAATGGGAATAAAAATAAACGCCAGTCGTCGAGATTTCGAATTATCGAGTTTCGCGTTATCGTGATTCGACTGTATTATCGCATAATATAACAATGCGGTGTATATCGTATATTAATAATATTATTTTTGAAAGATCGACGAATTGAGAGGAAGCCCTGCGGTACCAAAGTACCTCCAAGTGAAGTTCAACACTTCTTTTAGCGTAGTGGGCGATAATTTGGACTGGTTCAGAACGCACCACAAGAAAATCGGCGAATGGGCCAAGAATACGGTCCACAAACTCGGATTGGACGAAGAACTGACTTCTGTCGACACTACGGAAGTAAATCCGACGACGCAAAAACTACCCGATTCCAATGACACGCCGACGGTGTCCGGCGCCGGTCCGTCGAATCGTCAATCTTTCCTATATTATTTTATTTCGTCAACATTAATTATTATTAGTGTGTTACATTTTGTCTAGACGAAAATCCGTTTCTTATTTAAGTTACGCGTAACTACTATATTATTTTATTTAATGTTTTTGAGTAGATTTCAGTATCTATATCGTCGTCTAATTCGCCATCGTGGACAATCAAAAGTATTTTCCAAATTATCAGAAAGAGCAAAAAACTACTATATAATGATATAGTAGATATTTTCATGATAACAGGCTATTTTAAAGAGACCGTGATGACATTTTTATCTTTGACAGCGAACCTGTCGGTCAAACCTCGTATCTATTGACACGGCCATGGGCGTCTTGAAGAGACGAATACAGATTCGTCTATAGACGTAATATAGATTAGTTTTTCTATTAATATCATAAACGTAATTTTGCATTTTTTGAGATTGGCCGTGATGATCGTTCTTAGTCGACGATATATTATATAATACGTATAATATATTATTATTATTATTAATATTATTTGGTTAGACGTATTTTACGCATACTGTCGATAACGGTCAACACCGTTTTATTGACATTATACATTTTTATTTTAATTACAAATCGATTAAAAAAAAAAAAAAAAAAAAAATCAATGGATCTTTATATGGACACACGCACATAACCTCTTGTACTAGGCATAGCATTTTTTTTTTTTTTTATACTTACCAGTTACCACTGTGGCGGTAAAAACAAATATGAACTAAATTAGGTTAGGGCTTATATTCCTTCCATTGGCTTAAAATTACAAACGATTATTTATTTAGTAATTTATTCTTAAAACTAAAAATTTCCGCCCAAATTCAAGGAATAGCTTGATATATTGAATAAAAGTTGAACATTATTTTGACGGGTTAGGCATGGAAGACGATTTTATACGATGTGATTCGTATAATATTATTCCGTTTACGAGATCGGGAAATAAAAAAATATTGTATAAGTAGTAGATTTTAGTTTCTAACGAAAGAATTACGAACGCGTTATTAGTTATTTGTCTATAGAATAAAATATATGGTTACAACAATAAGGGATCGTAATTGTAGAGTCGATTTCACTTTTACTTTTGCATTTCAACCTGTCTTGCATCTCAATAATATTACGTCGCGTAACTTTCAATAAAACATATATAAACGCATTCACTGCATATGACTAATTTACAAACATAGTACTTTCAATTATGATATAAAGTATATAGGCGCGAACACATACGTATCTATAAATGTACGAAACCACACTTCAAAAATGACTTTCTTCTTTGACAAACCATCACGAATATTTAAAACTAATTTTAATCTTTACGAGAAGTACTCACACGCGTGAGCATATTTTTTCACGAATGAAAATAGTCAAATACAACCTCAGGGTAGTAGCCGCAGGATTCGAACTTCGGTTTTGAGCGTCAGAAAATAACACCACGCTGTCGACAATACTAACCCTGCGACCCACCCCAACAACAATACCCACCCATCAAACAACCTCTCTCCTTCCTATGCCGATCAAATTACGATCACAATAGATTCAAGCATCAAGAAAATACACCCCCCTCCACCCTGAAAAATTATCGGTACCGATATTGTTCTTTTTTTTTTTTTTTTTTTTTTTTTTTTTTTTTTTTTTTAATATGACAAAAATAAAAGAACAATTCACTTACAGTGTTTGGATAGGTTTAATTTGTAATTTATATACTAATATTATTACGTTACCCATTTCAAATCCAAAGTAACACGAAGAAAAATAACTACAAATACACCAAAATATCAATCACGTGATGTCTATAATAAAACGATTAAAAATGGTGCGTACGTGGGTTCGACTATAACGCCACATTTTAGTACTCGATTCGTACCATTGGTTTGTACGACCGTTTTTAAAATGTGTACCTAGTACTACCTTAGTTGTATAAGAGCATACGCACAATATTGTACGGTCAAAAAACTGATAGGTAAAATATATTAACGATTTACCAGGTCACCATTCAGTAATCATTTGAAAAATGTTAAAAATATTCGTTCTGTACTTATACAAATACCAAATTCACCGGAGACACTTGTTCGCCGGATTTGTTTTGTCCCAAAACAATTTTGCAAATAATCACTTCGCACCGATTCACTATTTTAAAATGTATTCTATGCTCGCGATAGGTACTTGCGTGCATATTAGTTTATTTAGAAAGCTCCCAACTTCATTTAACGAGTGATAAATATTATTTTAATTCATATATATAGTTTAAATGATGCACGCAGACGTATAGGTATCCTTATCCTTAATCTGACTAATCGCGCAATGGCCAGTGGCCCCCGCATTTATTTTGTTTATGTCTGAGAAAGTATAAAGTAATTACTTATTGCCCGATAGTTCGAGTTTTTAACAATTGTTAGTTTTCAATAACAGATAACTGTTTAAGTAAGTATAGTAGATGTACTTATAAAAATGTAATTATCAATGGGCGTTGGCCTGTAGGCTGTAGATTGTCAATGTGAAATAGTGAATATCGAAACAGTTTATTGTTGAACGTAGATCTGCCGATAAATGACATTTCACATTTATTTGCGCATTATAATAACACGGATACGTCTAGTAAAAGTTTGAAAAATGTTGGATTGATTCGTCATAATTTCTCTCCAATCGCATATTTTTTGAAGCGAGGTGCGCTTTAACGTGACCATGGAATGATGTCCAACGGTGTTTATTTTTTAAAGACTTTGCGTATAATATTGTCATCCTGTAAAAAATACACTATATATTTAACTAATATTATTGGTAAACGATGCGCGTTTGAATTTACACGGTCGCGAATCGACATAAGTCGGAAATAGTAAATACGTATATACAGCTTCATATATAATAACTATCACTTGTCACTAATATCGTATACTGATAGAAACTGATTATTTGATGTAGTAATCACGAAGTTATGGATGGTACTCAATAAGCTATGATAACGATACGATTACGAAAGTACTTTTCATGGTCGTTCCCGGGAATAGACTATATACAGTATGCAGGGCTATTTTGTTATCACGATCCAGCGATTGAATCATCTATGAAGATTTTGAGTAAAATTGATTTTGGTTTATTTCCGTCATTATATAGATACGATAAATGAAACTTATTTACAATATTTTTTAAAATTCTACACTCGTATTCTGTACTCCACCAACACATATCGACTTTTGCTTTTTAAATAGAACCCCCTCCCCCCTTTTCAAAACATGTTCAAACAGAGAATATTTTTCTAAATTTTAACTGTTAAATGTTGTAACTCTACGAGGTTAGGTAGTATCTATGCGAGGAGTTGCCATTTAATATTCAAAAGTAATTATATGTTTGAAGTATAACGAGCAGGGAAGATATAAGAAATATTAGTAGTGGTAACAAATATAAAAAAAAAAAAAAAAACTTAATTACTATAATCTCTTTATTATTATATTATTCATTTTATCTTTGTAAAAAGTAACATTTCTCGGGGGGGGGGGATTACTCCCATTGTTCCCCTAAAATGTGTCACTGATATATAGTAGGTAGTGAAAATACTGGTTATATCGAAATTAAATGCGATTAATCTAAATTTAATAATGTACAATAAAACACGCGGATTATCTAAAGCTTACTTACTTATTATTTTATTTTTTGTTTCAAAAAACGATTATACAAATCTTGTCAAATACCAACTATAGATATATCTCACCAATAGTCAAACGTTCTTCACGTATAATCTAAACAATTTAAATATAGGCATTATCTGTTGTTTGTCAAGTGAATAATTACCGTTTTACACACAGTAACAATTGTAATTCGTTCATTTAACACTTATATGTATATTATGATATTCGTGTGCATGGTAAACCGTACACTGGCCTAATTAAAAATAAAAAATAAAAATTTAAAACGAAACGCTTGCAAAGATTACAGAAATTAAGCCATATATATATATATATATACGATTGAGACTCCTGCAGTTGTTTTTTACAACTATCTTACAACGATTTTGGACTTGGTTATCGAAAAGGAACAAAACATGGTTGTTTATATTTGTGAAAAAGAATAAATGTGAGGTCCGGAAAAATATATAATAGGTAAAAATGGGCGTAACTGACACTTTCAGCCAAAATTACCTTTTGATATCAAACAATTCAGAAAAATCAGCTTTATCAACGATAAAGTGAGACTAGCTACTACTTTGCATAACGGAAATAGCTCAGTTTTGTTCTAATGTTTCGGCATAAGCGAAGTTATTTTTGATGACAGCGTAAATGGCGAAAACGACCGAGTTTAGAGCGGTAATGGTTGTACATATTTTTATTTGAACTTATTTCAGGTCGAAATATAGGAAGTTAAAATTTGCTAGAATTCATCAAATATTTAATTTTTAAAACGGTTTTTTTTTTTTTTGTGTTTTTCCAAACAATTGTCAAAATGTCGTTTGCCTATTGAGGCTCGAGTTATTTATTAGGTATATGATATGTTCAATACGGCATTGCGGTTGATGAGTCGTTTGGCCAAGGTTAAGTGCGTGGTCCAATATTATCAACATTTATAGCCAGTGTTGCTTAAAACGTATTGAATTTTATCGCGGGCCGTGTGTATATTTATTTACGTAGGTACGCGGTAAGAGTGAGAGATAAGATAGAGCTGTAACACTTTTGATGAAATCGTAGTATTTGGTTTCGGCGACTCTAGGTGCCATATTCCTCTGGGCGTTTCTGAACCGCGCACATTCGTAATATTTTATTGTCACGATGTTCAAATTTTCGGTGTCGATAATCCTGTGCGCGCTCGCGTCCCGGTGTTCTTTCGGACAGCAAAACGATGATAAGCCGATGGACATTTTCCGGTTGCCGAACAACACGGAGCCGGTTACTTACGATCTACAATTTTATCCGATTTTCGACGGCGAAAAGTCCACATTCACTGGGGTGGCGAACATAACCTTCACTTGCATAAAGCCCGACAGACTAATCGTTTTGAACATCAAAGACCTGACCGTGGATAATATTACGGTAACTGACGTGGGCAGCCGGAAAAACATGCCGGTCAAGAATTGGGAGTACAAGGCGAACAACGAACAGCTCGAGATCAATCTGGAAAGTATGTCCATGAAAAACCGAATGTATTGGTTGATCATCAGATACAACGGAAATATCCGAAACGACCTGACGGGTTTGTATTTGAGCTCATACAAAGAGAACAACCAGACCAAGTAAGTTTGCGAGATTATCTGACATAACGGTTTTTGGAGTTTGACAAAAAGAGAAAAAAGAAAAAAACGACAGGTTATTAACGCGACTATTTTGTTTTGTCTCCCCCCCTCCTCTATCCACGCAACAGGTGGATGGCAGTGACGCAGTTCGAGGGACCGTTCGCCAGGAGGGCGTTTCCGTGTTACGACGAACCGCGTTTTAAAACGAATTTCTACATATCGGTGGTGAAACCGAAAAATATGATCGCCTTGTCCAACATGCCAATCTTGAAAACCGTAGACGGGTAAGTAAACGACGTCAAATAATCGACGACCAAATAATAATTGTTAAATAATAACAAAATATAAAATATGTAAAAAAATATATATACTTATGCAATATAAATAAATAAGACATATACGTATAAAAAAAAAAAATACACACACACAACCTATATAATTTGTTTAGGAAAGCAATATATATATATATATATATATATTTATATTTAAATTAATTATTTGTCCTTTTAGTGAGTAATCAATAATATATTTAAAATAATTTTTGTTTTTTTAATTATAAAATGTTATTATACGAGCAGACATACCGTAGGGGTAGGTACGTAACACGCGGCTGTGAAATACCGGGTTTGGTATGTTACTGTAAACGGGACCGTGGCGAATCGTCCGAAATTCTACGGTATATACCGAGAAACGAAATCAAAATTATTGTACGAACAGTATTTTATAATTCGTCCCGTTTCACCCCTTGAGTACGAATTCTATACCAAACTGTGCCGTTCCTCCTGCGCTCGTTTCGAAAACGAAATCGGTATGCGACTGTTCCCATTTTTTTTAGCCCGGATCGCTCGAGAAAATATTATTACTTACGAGTTTCCAGAAGGAAAAAAAACCGAAAATAAACCTCGCGGTGACGCTTATTTATTTCGCTTCCGGTAACTTATACGCGGATAACGTAGCGGTAAAAATTTTACAAACAGTAGTAATAATAATAATAAAAAAATATATATAACATCAATAGGTAAAACATAAATCAAAAAAATTATGAAAAAAAAACCGAATGAGTTGTAATAATATCGTTCTCGTTATCACGCGTCGTCGTCGTGTACGTACACATAAAATACGACATACGGACAAATGTTTATAACTATATTGATTGAAATAGTTAATAATTTTGATATTTTTATTGCACGTGTATGTGTAATAATTTTATTTTATAGACACTTTATCTGCAATACGTACTCTTCAATATTACGAAGCGTAACACGGCCTAAACAATAATATAATAAAGCCGTTCGAGTACTTGGATATTTTTATCTAAAACTTATTAACACTTTAATTTTTAAGTTATATTCAATTGATTCAATATACATCTAATATTCTAGTATATTGTTAACTATATAATTTGCATACGAGTAATATAATATATATATATAAATAATATAATTTATCTCACAATAAATATAGAATCACTAGGCCTGCTATAGCTCTTTCAGTAAGAATTATTTTGACGCCACTCTCCACTATTAAACATATAAACAGGCAGAATTAGGGGAGCTGAACAAGGGCTAAACTCTATTCATAATCAAACACGCCCAAACTTTTTTTTTTAATGTGCATTATATATGCTGTATATTGCCAAAAGAGTAATTTATTATAAAATATTGTTCCCTATCCAAATTTGGTATATATTTTTTTAGCATTATTTCAAATTGCAAAAACAAAAAAAATGTATAAATCTTAATAGTTAAGTAATTGTATTTACAAATAATTTTAATGTTTAACAAGTATTTCAAAGTATGGATATTTGTAAATCACACAGAGAACATGTTATAACACTATGATATAGAAAAATTAATTTTATTTACTAGTCAACTTCAAACAAATTTACTTTGACACTTTCTCTGCAGTTTTAATTGTAATTGTATACAAATTATAAAAAAAAAAACTGGCCCTGTAGAGTCAATAAAAATTATTTTCGTATTATTGGCTATTTCTACTGACTAGGTATTAGACGACTATAATTATACTTTGAGCCGGTGCAATATTATCGAATAATTACAATTAGAACTATATTCACTTGAATTATGAAATCAACATTAGATTTACCCGCATTTAATGTTCCTCTGTATACGGTTCCAAATATTCAGTTTAACGCTACTGATGTGCAGTTGACGATTTGAAGAAATGCGATATGTTTTAAATTTTCATACATTTCTCATTTTCCAGACAACATTATCGGTTTATAATGTTCGTATAGATATTTTTTTCGACTTAGAGTATATTTATATAAAATTCTTAATTTTAATTAAAAAAATGTTTAACAAATGTCCAATATAATATTGCAGTCCTACGAACAACACTGAAGTAGTTTACTTTGATAAGACTCCACTGATGCCTACTTATTTAGCGGCCATTTACGTGGGCGAATTCGTGTCGAACCAAAACAATACGGACTTGACGGTTTACACGCACAAAGAGTACATAGATCAGACTCAATATGTCGCGACCATAGCTCCGAAACATCTCGAAGTGCTAACAAAGTACACGGAAATTCCGTATATGCTCCCCAAAATGGATCTGTTGGCCATACCGGACTTTTCTTTTGGCGCCATGGAAAATTGGGGAATAAACACTTACCGGTGATTATACAACTCGATTAACAATTATTATACTTTTTATTATTTTACATCGCCTCTCCTCCTATCTATTTGGCATCAGTCACACCTTCGGTCCATATATTCTTTCGTAAAACTATACTTTAAACTATACTACAGTCTTTGACTCTTCCCCTATCATCTCATGCTCACACCACCCAGTCTATTTTCCTGCGTCTTACGTTCTTGTTAATTCATTCCTTATACTATTTTCTCTAGTGACTCTACTCATACAACTAAACATTAATATTTCTATTATATTTATCTTCTATTCTATATTTTTAACCTATAGATCTAACCGATCTGTTTTTGAATTTTCACGCGTAGGGAATATTTTCTGCTACTGAACGACGAAGCGAAAACGAAATTCAAAATTCGTTCGTCTCAAGTCATCCAACATGAATTCACGCATCAATGGTTCGGAAACCTGGTGACCTGTTCGTGGTGGGACTATACTTGGCTGAACGAGGGTTTCGCCAGATACTTTGAGTATTTCGCCACCGAAATGGTATAAACCGATTAAATATAATAGCAACGGGTTTTCCATTTTTCCATTGAATCCCCCGGTATGGTTTTTGATTATGATAGGTAAATCCCAATTGGCCGATGGAAGCACTGTTCGTGGTTGATCAACACCAAAAAGCGTTGAGTTATGACCAAATACCCAGACATCCCATAACTGCATCGGTATTATCAGTAGACGATATCGAAAACGTTTTTGATTCTATAACGTACAACAAAGCGGCATCGGTTCTGAGGATGTTAAATCATTTGATAGGCGAAAACATTTTCCAGGCGTCTCTCTACAAGTATTTAAAGGATAATGAGTAAGTAAATATAGTTGCGCAACTAGGATTTTTTTTTTTTTTTTTGGGGGGAGGGGAGATATACATAATACAGAATTATGGGTATTGACTACATTTAGAGGAAATCTGTAACGTTCTCTAGAAGTAAACGTATTTCGGATGTGGGGGGAAGGAGTCCATTGAGTATATAATATAATGGTTTTACAGCCAAAAACCGGTGTTACATAGATTTTATTCGGATGATTAGGTTTAAATAATAATTTACGAACAAAAAGTCAATTTTATTAATTCAAATGTTTTTTTTTTTTTGTTGTGTTTATTCAAAGAGGAACATCTATTGGACCAACGGAATTGTTTTCAGCATTTGACAATACGTTAGCCGATAAATCAATAGAATTCGGAAATCAATTGACGGTCTATGAGTTTATGACGAATTGGACAACGCAGTCAGGATATCCAGTACTAAATATTGCGAAAAACGAATCCACCAATACATTTACCATAGTTCAAGTAATTATTTAAACGAGAGTCGCTCGTATTACTACGACAATAATAATAATAACAGTTTAGCATTAGTATTTTTATTTAAGCTGACTATTACTCGGTGAACCTATTTGTTTTATACGTTTATAGTATTTTTAAATAAATATTTTAATTCTAGAGTCCGTTCTTTGTCAATGCAGCTGATGGGATAAATAAAACCGCTGCGTGGTTCGTCGGTCTGACGTTCACGACCGAATTGAGTAAAAATTTCAGTAATACCGGCCCATCGTATTGGACAGACAAATTTTCGTACACGACCACAATACCCGCTCCCAATGTTAGCGGATGGTACATATTTAACATACAGTCTACCGGTAAGTGTGTAGTCCTGTGTGTAAGGGTAGGCCATTGGAAAAAACACCCCAGTATACAAGCGAAATAATGGACCGGTCGATTTTCATCAGGTTTCTACAGGGTAAACTATGACGCCAAAAACTGGCAGGCGCTGACCGAACAGCTGAACGACAATCACACCGACATTCATGTCTTCAACCGCGCCCAACTTATCGACGACTCCTTCTCGCTGGCCAGAGCGGGACAGCTCAACTACTCGGTGGCCCTGTCGTTGACCAAATACTTGAAAAAAGAAATGGACGTCACACCGTGGTATTCGGCCATGAACAGTTTGTCGTATTTGACAGAACGCATGCCCCGCAGCCAAGACAAGAATTTCAAGGTAAACCGTAGTCCGCGGGATGGGGGATGGTGTAGTGTTTTGGACATGAGGGCACTAAATTTTGAACTTTTTTGCGTTTGAAGACATACGTCAGTACGCTGGCCGGGATCATATACAAGAGACTCGAAGAATTAGTGTCGCAGGGCAATACCGAATACCAGGTCCTGAGTTCCTGGGACGCGTTCGCGTCCTGGGCGTGCAGTCTGGACAACGAGGACTGTACTACGAATATGCTGGGATACTTTGAGAAATGGCAATCGGGAAAAATGTCAGTTGATCATCGCTAACCGCGTAGTATACCCGACCGGTTTAAAAAATATATAAATATATCGCCCGATTGTTAATATTATAGAATATCCGCCGACATCAAGGACGCGGCTTTCTGCGTGGGGGTAAAAAAAAGCAACGACTCAAGCGTCTTCGAGAAAATATTCAACTTGTACACCACGACGAAAACGATTTCGGAAAAGTTTTCCGCTCAAGCGGCCCTGGGGTGTTCTACCAACAAAGCGCAATTAAATCAGTATGTATAACTACTCGCTCGAGACGTTATTTTATACGTTTTAAATTTAAATTATTTTACTTTTCGATAAACACCAGAGTAGTAAATTGTTTTGATTTACAGATTCTTGTACCATGTATTCGACGGACCCAATGGGCCGATCAAGCGGAACGACTTTGATTCTATCGTGATGACGATATCGAAAACACCATTAGGTTTGGACGTGTTATACGAATTCCTCTTGGCCAATTTGAACAAAACTCTGAACGAGGTTCCCGACGGCGAAAGTTTCGTTACGAATATATACTCGACTTTGGCCCGCAAAGTCACGAACGATGATCAAATCGAAAAAGTAAGTGTCAGTATACGAGTACGATTAAATGCGACGCCTTTTTATTCGAGTGAGTTTTGATACAACAAGCTAACAGTCGCACCGTATCGTCGGTAAACAATTTTAGAGAACGCATACCTCGAGTTTTTTTTAAAATTTTTTAGTCCTCCGTCCGACTAACATATAGAAAACTAATTAATTCTAACAAACACCTATGCATTCGATTTTCTAAAATTCAAACGCATAGTTCTTTTGGAGAAATGCTGACGATTCATCTAATAATTATTATGTTTCAGATAAAAAATCTGAAAGACAATATGACGATTCCCGCCTCGGTTTATCAGTCGTTTGATAAATCGTACAATGAGGTTAATAACAACTTGTTGTGGTTCAACGAGTATTCCCCAGAGATTAGCCAATGGGCGTTGATAAATAATCCACCAGTACCGGAGACCACCACGCCGGAGGCCACCACACCGGAGGCCACCACACCGGAGGCCACCACACCGGGTCCAACGTCACCACCGGTACCACAGACGACTACGGACAGACCAAAACCGTCCAGTGCAATGTCCAACGCGGACAACAGCTTAATTATTTTGTTGTTTACAGTTTTCGCGGTACTATTCAAATCGTATAGTAACGTATAGTGTAAAAAAAAAAAAAAAAAAACGTATGTAATAATATATTACCAATAATTTTATATAAATAAAATACTTGATATATTTGTGTTGTTCACGACTGCAAAAGTATAATAATATTCATACCGCGTTATCTGTGACAATAAACCGGCAAAGCTCGGGAAAACGTCGACAGTGACCGAGAATTCGTTTTAGTTATATCAAATAACCTATCGTTTTATCCGGTTAAAGAGTAACAATGATATTTCACTCCAAAGTTTGGACACTCCGAACACGTAATAACAATACCGTTTGTATATTTTAAGCTTTTCCGGGGTGCGATTAAAGCAAGGTAATAGAAAAAAAAAAGAAAAATAAATAACGCCGTGGCGTTGTATATTTTGTAACATATTATATTATTATCGACTGTTGATTTTAGAAACTCTAGGATACGTTTGTTTATGCGTCGGTCGTCGTGCTCTACCGGAGACGAAAATTATGTATCGAACATCTCGTTTATGTGTACGAATTTTTAAAATTATCTCAAAAAATGTATGTGCCGCGAACCGGAACGAAACTCGAACGCGTCCTCGCGACGACGTGATGTCTAGCTGTTAATTTGCAATCAATCGATCTATGACATAACCTCAATATCGTCAACCGATTTACAATTAAAACTCGGTAAAAAAAAAAAAAAATAAAATAAAGTACAAATATTCACCGAGTCATTGTAAACTCGGTAAATTAGGTTTTTTTTTTTTTTTTGATGAATTTAACTTTTTTCGAGCATTTTACGACGATGTTGCGTGTAGGTATTAGACGATTTTATTGTAAGCTACAGCTTAGAGAGAGAGAGAGAGAGAGAGAGAGAGATTTTAAATGCATTATTATAGTGCATTATTTTTCGAGGTTTATTAAATAAATATTTGTACACTTGTTTTTTAGGACATTCAAATCTCAGTGCTACGGAGATTTATGGTTTTGGGCCCAGGCGTCTGTCGAAACGTACGTCGGAACCGACATGCGTTATTTATCGAATATTCGAAACCGTTAAATTATTATTAATCCATCGTGTGTATTATTATAATTTCGCCCTCAGGCATTTATTGCTTTTGGCCGCGATGCGTTTAATTTGGTCAATGCGGGACGGTTATAATAATTGAACTATTTACCGCCTTTGTTGCGTACGCATTAAATCTGAATGTGTAAATCGTATATACTTAAGACCCGTTTCGATTGTTATTGTAATTTTAGAACTACCAATTTAACAAAACACGAACTGAATAGTTTTTAACTATCACAACACACGAGTTCAATGATACCCATAGTTGTTAAAAAAAAAAAAAAAATAAAAATAAAAAAAATGAAACAACAATCAAAGAACATTTCGAATTACAACGAAATAACATTAACATTTAGTCCCGATTGTCAATTAGTATTGTAAAACGAAACGATTTTTACATTAATTACACAACTTTTGGCTTCTCCTTTATATTAGAAGTAGAGCGCGGATTTGTATGCAATTGTATATGCTTTCCTTTTGGTTATTTCCACTAAATTTTACGAACCATAATAGTTTGAAACTAATGGAAATTTTTTTTTCATAATAATGCATATTAAATGGTTGTTGCATATTTGTGCGTATTCATCAAAATGTATACTTACTCGTATATTGAATAAGCGAAGATTTTTTTTTTTTTTTTTTAAAAAAGAGGTTATGAAATAATATTTCGCCAAATAGGAAATTTAAAAATAAATTTGTATGCACCAAATAGTAATTGAAATAATTGTTTTTTTTTTCTTTAATAATAATTTTTTGTTGTTCATTATATTTAGATACCTAATTATAAGTTATGTAATTTGTTTTAAATTATTTTAATATTTCATAAATTCCTAAACTAATAATATTAATTATCGAATAAAATTTTTTTTTTTTACTATTTTACCCAATTTAAAATTTAAAAAAAAATAAATATATTTTCACGATTTCAACTGCACATTTTAATACTTTTTAGCGCATACAAATCTGTGTTCTAATTACAAGCACCGAAAACTGCAGGAAATTTTAATTTTCTAAAAATGATAACCATTTATGCGAACAAATTAATTTCGAAAAACACGACTATACTACTGTTATATCAACATTAAATCCATGGAGTGTTAATAATAATTTTAAAAAAATAATTAACGTATTTTACATATTTTAGCGCGATAATTGTTTATTATTATTCCCATAAATCATTTACGTTGAAAGGGGACCTGAGAATCCTTTCCGATAAATGGAAAATAGCTTTTTAAAAAAAATCTGTTATTTCAGCATTATCAATTGTGGGTTAGTACGCCTAAAAAGGTTTCAAAGTGTTTTCACGAATTTTCATCGGCGGATTTATGCAATTTTAAACGCGCCTGTGAAATATGCCACTGATGATTATAGTATACAGAATGCGTCAGAAAAACCTCCCTGATTTATGAAACTTATAAATACCAAATCAAGCCAAATTTCAAAAATTATGGTTTTTTTTATAAATTGTACATATAACGACATTTTTTTAAAAACTATTTTTAAGAATTATATCACTTAAGTGGCGGCCCTCGTTTTCAATACGCTGATTGAGCCTTTTTCGGTAGTTATCTATGACTCTACGGGTCATTTCGGGTGGGAGGGCAGCGGCTTCCTGAGTTATTACCTCCTTCAGGGCTTCCACAGTTTGGGAACGATGTTGATACACTTGGCTTTTGAGATAGCCCCAAAGGAAAAAAATCGCATGGGCTCAAATCTGGTGAACCCGGTGGCCACCCAATGTCACCACGTAAAGATAGATTATGCCCGGGAAACATTTCTCGCAAAATGCCGAGTGATCGGCGAGCTGTGTGTGCGGCGGCACCATCTTGTAGAAACCACACATTATCTTGTCCATACTCATTAAAAAAAATCGTTCAATTCCTGTCGAATAAAGTTTTCAAGCGTCACACAATAACTTGTAGAGGTCACCGTTGCCGTAACGCCGTATTTTTCAAAAAAGTACATATTTTCCAGTCCTGTCACGGTCTTAGGTCGACCAATGGGTTTTGTTTTTAGTGCTGAATCTGTTTGTCTACAATTTTAAACCCAATTTTGAATAGTTTTGCAGTCGGGGACGGGATCATGTTGACCAAGCGCGAACCGAACACGAAACGCACGCTGGATCGATATCAGTAAACCGCCGTTTTTAATCAATTCCTCGACAACAAACGCACGATGTTCTCCCGACCAAGCCACGATAAGTACTAACAATGGCATAAATAAAGCTTTCTACCGCAGTAAATTCCATTAGTTTATCTCAATCCGAACCCAGATTACAATCTTATAAACTAGGGAGTTATTTCTGACGTACCCTGTGTTATAGGGTTCAATCTTTGCGTAAAAAAAAAAAAAAAAAAAAAAAAAAAAATATGTATTAATTGAATACTTTTCTTTAAATGTATGTTAGCATTAAATTATTATTGTTATTATTATTATTATTATTATGTATTGACGTAGAACTCGGGATGCCTGTTACGCGGTTATACGAAACTTCTGTGATTTTATTTTATGTTCTCGTTTTATACGACGAAAGTTTATTATTTTCCGCGTTTAGTTTGGCTTCAGAAACAGTGGCGGGAATAAGGGATGGGGAACAACAGTTAATTCGACCGGAGAAAATCACTTAAAAATCGTCAAACGGACCTCGGACGTGTAATAAATATAGTTTTACAACAATATTGAATAATTAACGCTTTACACGGTATTATTGAATAAAATATATCTCGTTCGTATAGTAATAATACCGACGTGATAATGTAAACGTTCCCATTCGTACGAGGACGCACGTGTTTCAAGTGTATAATTATGAATTTTTTTTTTTTTTGTTTTAAATAACTTACTCAATAATCAGCTCGTTGAAATAACGGCCGTTAATATTATTATTCAACAAACTATAACACACACTGACAATAAACCTGTGGAAAAATATAAATAAAAGTACTTATCCGTTTGTTTCCTGTCATCAAAATCAGTGTGAAATAAAAATAGCTATAGTCACCAAAAATGATTTTTTTTTTTTTTTTTTCATGACGTGACGTTCCAACGGATTATTACAATAATTCCCGAACGACGTGTAATAACTCGAAATTAGATAATATTTTTCATTCGATCGATTTACTAAAAATAAAAAAACACTCTGTAAACCCTACCTATAAATATATTTAATCGGTCAATAAGTTCAAATCCATTAAGATTCCTTGTAATCGGGTCGTTATATTTGTACAGATATTTAGGCAGTTTATAAATAAATAATACAATAATTTATTTATATAATATTATGATTCTAATTTCTGATGTCGTTTTCCGTAATAACACAAATAGAAATAATATATATATATATATAAAAACAAAAAGTGCGTATTTAAATTATTATTACTTGTATAGTTGCCTTAAATATTTTGTTTCATGTAAAAAATACTCCGATTTTTGCGAAATGATTTAAATGTAAAACTATTAGATATGAATTATTGTGTGGTAGACATATATTATGGCCAAACGAGTAATTTCAAATGTCCGATTAGTACGCAGTACATCGGATCGGTACAAGTAGATTTTTTTTTTTTTTTACAAAATAACACGAAATTCGATAATGTTCGTATAATTCGTATTAGTAAAACGTAATATTCTTTTCGAGTCTGTTTTACCGTGCCTTTTCTAAACGAATGAACACTGCCGAAAGCTAAAGGAATATCAATCGGCCACGTGTTCACAGTCCACGGATGACAATTTAAAACATACTTGGCACCGTGCATGTGTGTCCCACAATTGTAGTCAGGAAATCGTTTGGCAATTAAATCATTGCAATCGAAAACGAATCTGACCGGTAAACTATATATAGTAATGTCAAATTTGCTACTAGATACTATACGTGAAGATTTTTTTTTAGTAAAAGAGTTGCTTACACACACACACACACACACACACGCGCATCGTAGTAAAACTAATATGTTTCCATTTGCGTTCGGAATCTAAAACATCATTTTCAGAGACGGGAATCCGTTTAAATATCGACGGCACATTTTAGGTATTCCAGACGGCCATATTGTAATAATAATTATACTAAAATGTAATCGGTTGCCCGCGAACATACGATAATAACGACAATAGTTCCAAAGAGATCGCCTACATATAAGTACACGAACAAATCGACTTGTTGCATATTATAGATATAATAATAATTATCAAAAGAGAATATCTCGAAAGCTTTTTTTTTTAGGGGGGGGGATAATAGTGGGGAAGATAACGAATCGGCGGTGACGAGTAATAACAATGGCGACTCGAGTGCTCAAATACGGTCGACAAAGTTTCGACTTCGATCGTGTACCTTTATACGCGGTAAATCGCGTCGTTTGAAAATTATTATCGTTTTGCGACCATGCGCGCGATTACGGCGGTGACCGGTTACTGTTTACTGATCGCCCTGGCAGCCCGCGGGTTGGCCGCGACCGGACCGGGACCCGAATCGCCGGCCATAGTCTCCGTGCACGACACCCGGGCGACGGACGACAACCGGTTGCCCCTCGACACGGAACCGCTGGCCTACGGTCTGCGGCTGATGCCTAAATACGACGAACCGTCGAAGCAGTACCAGTTCGCCGGCCAGGTGATGATCCTGATCAAGGTGAATAAGATCACGCCGAGCGTGACGCTCAACGCCCGGGACATGATCATCAAGAGCGTGGCCGTCACCGAATACAGCACGCAGACCGACTTGGAGATGGACACGTTCTACATGGTACCGGAACTGGAACAGCTGTTCATCAGCACGACCAAAAACCTGTTGGCCGGCCGGCGGTACCAGATCAAAATCGTGTTCCAGGGATTGCTGAGGACCGATATGACGGGATTTTACAGGACCACGTACACGGAGAACAACAAAACCATGTACGGAACCCGTGACTATAATACTATATTGTGTAATATTATTACATGTCTTTCGGGGATCACGTAACGTTTTTGCGGGTTTTCGAACTTTGTATTACGTATGCGGGGTAGCTAGTGGCAGCCCGGTTTTTTTTCCCCCCCGGGTTTTCGTCATTTTTTCAACGTATAATACCTGCGCCGAATGGTAATCCCCCGAAGTTATGTCATTTTTCGATTTATCCTCGCGTACGTATTGTAGTTTAGCGTTAATCCCGGAGTTTTATCGACCGTGACCATGTCCGCAGGTGGATGGCCGTCACGAA
Source organism: Tuberolachnus salignus (assembly GCA_956483605.1). Classification (NCBI taxonomy): domain Eukaryota; kingdom Metazoa; phylum Arthropoda; class Insecta; order Hemiptera; family Aphididae; genus Tuberolachnus; species Tuberolachnus salignus. The sequence continues at coordinate 36,627,419 of OY101434.1, forward strand.
CTTTAAGCCCACGTTCGCCAGGAGAGCGTTCCCGTGTTACGACGAGCCCTCGTACAAGACGCCGTTCAATATATCGTTGGCCAGGCAGCCGTATCAAATGTCCGTGTCCAACATGCCGTTGTATCTTACACAAAACCTGCAAGTATATACCCACTCCCTTTCCCCTAGGCAAATCGAGCGTATATCAGCCGAATGACAAATCATTCGACAAATATTTTGGCCGACAAAATAAAAAAAATAACACGATATAGTGATGACAAGAATTATTGAATTTACGGAGGAGAATCGTCCGCCGTTTGAGTGTGGCCATTACCGCCCGAGGCCGTGTCCAAGGTGGGCGCCGGACGTCGGGTCTATCCGCCTTGGGACTTTGGCCGCATCCAAAACAATGATAATAATTTTACAAGTTGATAAATAGTAACATCACACGTGACGAAATATTTTGAATGGGATTTTGTTTTTGGTTAAAATACGGGGCCACAATATGTAAACTCCTACACGTAGAACTATTTTTACACGAATTTAAAAGATTTTAAATTTAAAAACTGATTTTATAATAAAAATTATTATAAAATATTACCTTTCTTTTCAAACTTTCTATTATACTATTAAAAAAAAAAAAAAAATATTAAAATATTGATAAATTATTATTATTAATACTGATAAATTATTGTCGGATAGTTTTTCGATTTAAATACCTCTCGTCGTCTGCAATATTTTTGACTTTTTTTTTAGGGGCACTATAAAAAAAAAAAAAACACTACATCACACTACGCTAGTGTGCGTATATCTAATAATATTTCGGACAATTTTTCGTTGTATTATTTTTTTAGTATTCTACGACCTCGAAGAATATAAAACAGAATAATATTACACATTTTCCACATTAACTGTAAACCGTGAACAACTCGAAATATTGTGTAACTGTACAAGTCGAGTATTTTAACGAGAAATCGAAAATCGTAATCAGGTGTCCCTTTAAATTTTGTCCGTTAATTTGTTCGTAAATGATTTTTATAATTTGAAATTGTTCGCTGCAGTGGTGGCGTATTTGAATCGTGTTGTCGTGGATCTAAAAATTAATATAAAACAGGTGACGGGGCTTATGAAATTGGCGATTCAAGGTGAAAATATTTCGGCTCATCGCTGTATTGGCGACTTTTTATCGTTTATAATTTACACACTTAATAGTATATATACTGGCGAATAGGTAAGTGTACTTAATGTGTTTACATTCATACTCGATTTTTCCGCGTTATTTTTCTAAGAGATATTTAATAGTTTTACCTTTTTTTTTTTTTTTTTTTTTTATCACACATTTTAGTACTGATATAATAGTTGTTAAGAAGAAGTGTTCGTCGTACGCCTATATCATAACAACTCTATAGCTGATTATTTCACTACTTGACATCTTTATTATCTACACAATTTTTATACTTGTTTTTTTATTTATCTATTTAATTAATTTATTTTTATCAATTATTTTTAATAAATATGTGTTTTTTCTTAAAAAAACTCTTGTTCAGTTGTAATAAAACTCTCCCTAAAACACGATTAACAGTTTAATAGTTTATCAAGTTCCGGTTTTTCTATTGTAATGATATTTTATCGTTGCTTTCAGTAACAGTGGCGTGCTCAACATTTTCATATGGAGGCGAGGGATATGAAAGGGAAAATCTAAATATACTAAATCGTTAAACGTACATATATTTTCAGGTAGAAATTGGAATAATACTTGGTGCCTAGACATTATAGACTCGAAGGAAAATAGGCTATACTGCTTCAAACACATTACATATGTTATAACGACCAATACAATATAATTATGTATATATATTTTTTTTTTTTTTTTTAATATGAATATATCCATTCACATATAAAGAGTCTTTTATAATAAAAAGCTAAAGAACCTAATCAATTCGTCCAGCGTTATTTTTTTGCTATTTCATTGATCACCTCTCCAAATAGGGTAATGGGCACATTTTTACGGGTAACCAACAATATTAAACCGTCAATAAAACAAGAAAATAATCATGGGAAATCCATAAAGCATAAATTAGTTATTAAAAAATAAAAGTTCAACGGGGAAGAGGGAGGTATAGAATATATAGATAAATAAGGGAAAAAAACAAAATCGACAAAAATATGATAACGATTATTTAAAGATGATTTAACAATTGATCATATACTGCCGCGAAACCGATTACATGTAGAGAAAAAAAGTCTCATAAAAAACTTCTAATAAAGATTTGTAATTGTTTTGTAACCGTGTAGAACTTTTAACGAATCGTCTTAATATTATATTGGTTAATATTTATCAAAATTTAAAAATATTTGAAAATATTATATATCGACATTCTCAATTAAACTTTATAATAAGTACCACGGATCTCTTAAAGACGACACATCGGTTAATTTTATTGAAAATTAAAGAGAAAAAAAAAAATGATTTAAAATAATAATTATTAAAAAAAATTTCCAGGGATTACTATGGTTGGTGGGTAGATAGTTTCGAAATGACACAGCCGATACCCACATACCTGGTGGGATGTTTCGTCGGCGTGTTGAAGAAATCGGAACAGACCAATGTTGCCAACATGAACGTTTACGGAAACGCCGAACATTTTAATCAAACCGGATACGCGTTGGGTGAAGTACCGACGTCTATCCAGATCATGAACAATTACACGACCGTCCCGGATGGCCTCGTGAAAATGGACTTAGTCGGGATACCCGAAATCGACAGCGAGGGCTTGGAGCTCTGGGGAATGAACATTTACAGGTAAACGTGATCTATAAGCAAAGCTGGACAGTATAACTAGTTAAATAGTTAAAAGTCAAGTAATAATCAGTTACTTGTTTTAATAACTCTAAAACTCGATGAATTTAAAAAAAAAAATCACGTAGTTTTACTCGAATACCGTAAATACATAACGAGACTGGCGTTCGGCCTATGATCCCATATATTCATACGATTCTTGTACAGGAGCACGAGTATAGTTGAGGGATTGTTGAACAAAATGAACTTTTACCTAAACTCAAGTTATTATTTTCCTGAAAAATTGTAACTCAACTTGGTTTCATCTCGAATTCAATCATATTTGAAAATTAGCTTTAACTTAGCCTGTTTATGTTAGGTTAGGTTAGGTTATTTTTTTGGATAATTTAGCTCAAACTTGTTTCAAAAATCGCCTATGAACTTTGTTCATAGGTAATCAGTGTTTGTAAAGAAGGCATTGTCTTTTTCACTAAACGTTCCAAACACTGTATTGAGACAAGTATTGCACTAATTCGAATAAAACCCGTTACCTGTAAATTCCGTACCGCAGGGAAAAATACTTGTTTATCGACGACGATTCGAAGACGAAATTCAAAGAGTTGTCCACCATGATGGTCCAACAGTTGCAGAGCAACCATTGGTTCGGCAATTTGGTGACTTGCTCGTGGTGGGACTATCCGTGGTTGAACGAGGGTTTCGCCAGATATTTCCGGTATTTCGCCACGAAAACGGTGAGTTTTTTTTAATTCCGATTTTTGAAAATAGAAACAATTGCTAATCCTCCGTTGGGGTTTCAGGTGAAATCCGATTGGCGGTTGGATGATTTGTTCGTGGTCGAACAGCATCAGACCGCGCTGGAATACGATCAGGTGCCCAGACACCCGATGACTATGACCGTAAAATCCTTGGACGACATCCAGAGTTTATTGGATCCCATAACGTACAATAAAGCCGCGGCCGTTTTGCGAATGATCCAGTGCACGGTGTCGGAAAATAATTTCCACCAGCCCCTCATGTTGTATTTGAAAAATTACAAGTAGGTGTCCATTCCGAAAACGTACACGGAAATGTTTTATCGTTCGTTTACAGGAACGCCGCGACGAGTCCGAGCATATTGTGGTCGGTGTTCGAAAACTATTATTTCGATACCAAATTTGAATTGCAAGAAGACGTGTCGTTCACCGATTTTGTGAACACGTGGACCGATCAGCCGGGTTATCCGGTGATTAGCGTCGTGCGGGAAAATGACACGTACACGATCACCCAGGTATGTTGTAGACGAGTAAATCCAACCAAAAATACTCGATCACGATTTCTGGCTCGAGCTCGGGACGTGTATCGATAAATTCGATGCAATTCCCGCCGGCCCAATTGCCGCGGACCGTGCGCCTGATCCGGACAACGGGTATAGACGCGTGCGAGACGTTTTTCGACATTTTCGATTCTTTTATAATTACCGGATCTAAAAGCCAGAGATCGGCCAAATAGAGGCGTACGAGTCCGTCCGTAAAATCGGTGTGGTTTTTTTTTTTCCCGCGTAGCAACGATTCTCGGTTTGGCCGTCCAACGATACGGACACCAAATGGTACATCGGCGTTACGTACACCAGCAGTACGAAAACAAATTTCAAAGATCTCCGTCCGGTCCGATGGATGAAACCGACGTTGTCGGCCATATACATCCGCGATCCGAACCCCGTCGTCTGGTTTATATTCAATTTACAATCGTGCGGTACACGTCAACTAATCATATAATTATTATTATTATTATTACCGATAATTTGTATTGTTCGCGTACGGCATTAATTACTAATATTGTATTTTTCGATTTTTCCTTATTACATTCGGCGTTAGGTTTCTACAGAGTGAATTACGAGTCGGACAACTGGGTGAAACTCGTACAACAGTTGAACGACTCGCACGAGGCCATACACGTTCTGAACCGAGCTCAACTGATCGACGACTCGTTCAACCTCGCCCGGGCCGGGATGTTGGAATACTCGACGGCTTTGGACCTGTCCACGTATCTGAAGTACGAAACAGACCGAATACCGTGGTATACGGCCGTGGACTGTTTGACGTATGTGGTCGAACGGATGCGCCGCAGCTCCTACGGTTACGACTACATAAAGGTTAGGGGAAATCTGTAAACCCCAGACGTAAAAGGTCATATCTCGAAAAGTCTCGTCGATATCGAGTTACTATATATATATATTTAATATATATATGTTACAGTGCAAACCCGAAATCCGTCAAAACTCGTTTCCACAAACCCCATTCGTCACAACCGATATTTACTAATCACAAATAGAATTAGTCTGGACCTCAACGTTGGAATTAGTTTTAACCTACAATTTTTTTTTTTTTGTTGCGTCTGAAATATATTGATGAAAATTAGAATTATGTAGGGAAAATTTGATTTCCCGAAGTAATTTTTATATCGTTAGTTTAAACTAGGGAAATGTAAGAATTAACCTAGGTATACTAAAATAAGCCCGTTAAGTACATAGGCATTTGTGTTAATGTTCGGAACAGGATAATGTAATAACAATGATAACAATAATAACAAATATGTTTCCGAAGGGTATAAACCCTATCGTGACATTTTGAATTAAACGGGATATGATTTTGAAAATTAGTTTCAACCGACTCATTATTGAAATATTGCGGTTAATTCCAGCTTTAACTAGTCAAAGTCATTTATGACGAAAGGGGCTTGTGAAAACTATATTCGACCGGTTATAACTAGTTTTGACGGATATCGGGTTTTAACTGTAACGTATTCATTATAACTGTATTCTGATGGAAATTATTATCGTTCGTATTTCCCACGAAAACGGTAACTATCTCAAAGACGTTATACTTAGACAAACTATATATATATATATATATTTTTTTGTTCATGTCCATACAACTATATGAAGTCGATTCGATTAAATTGTTTTATTTCGCGAATAATAATGTTGCAATCGGGTAAAACGGGTAACGGCTACCGGGCACTGAAATTGCACGCAAAAGCCACTCTCTCGTTATAATATAAGCGCTGTAAATAAAATAAATAGTACGCAGGCAGCAAAAACGTGACCGTTCCCCGATGATTTTATGGTATGACATCGGATTACCCCGACATCTCCGTTTATAAACAGCGTACGACGAGAAACCACAAGAGGATTCGTGAGTGTAATATTTATTGGAAAAAAAAAAGAAAAAAAAAAAACATGAATTATCGTTCACTGTTTAGTCGACCGGAGTACGGGGTCGACGTGGACGGGAGTCAAATACAAATACGTTTTAAGTTGATTAAAAACTTTCGCGGTTCGGTAAAAATGTATAAATAATAATTACAATAATAATAATAATCGTATTATTAATTATTATTGCAATTTCAACGTTTTAATTATAATTTCCATCGCATTATTAACGCAATCGCAAATATTTTATGTCCCTGGATTATAGCGAAACTATACCCGGGTGCACGTGTTTGAACGCGTTGAACGGACAATATTATTAATTGATCGGGATTATTATAATATACGGCCGGAGAAGAAAACGTGTGGCTATGGGCGACGGGCAGGGCGGTGATGTGCGGAGGATGAGGAATACCACACGGGTAGGCCGGGATAAAGGCGAATGCGATAATACAATACAATTCTTGTATACAATTGACTAACGATGCAGTAGCACATCTGGTCGTTTGTGTTTCAGTCGTACGTCCGGGATTTGGCCACGTTGATCTATCAAAAAACAGAAGATTCGGTTTTGAACCACGGCGTTGACGACCACGGGACCCTGACGAGCTGGAATAAATTTTCGGTGTGGGCGTGCTCGTTGGACAGCGCGGCTTGCACGACGAACGCGTTAAACAGTTTCCACTTGTGGTCGACGGGGACCAGGTAATGACCTCCGTGCGCCTTATCGTCCCCTCAAACGTCTTAAACAACTCCATCAACCCCTTCCCGCCCCCCCAGAACTTCCGACGTCGGCCAGTCTAAGTCCGGCGGAAATAGCGTTAGAGGTAGCTCGGTGGTAGAGCAATCGCCCGGCAACCCGAAAATGGGTAACTCGGGTTCGATTCCCGGTTCGGCCTCCTGATATTCAGCACTATATTCCGGACGAAAAACGGTTCGTATTATTATTCATTTCGCGTTTCAATTTCAGAATATCGTCCGACATCAAGGACGCCGTCTTTTGTACCGGCATCAGAGAAACTAACAGTACGGAATCGTGGACGGCCATGTTCGACTTTTACGTACACACCCAATCGGTTTCCGACAAAGACTCGGCCCAAACGGCGTTGACCTGTACGCCGAACAAAATGTTGTTGTACCAGTACGTTTGTTCATTTGCAGTTTTCTGATTGGTTTGCACGGTTCTCTGTCATTGGCCTTCCTCTTCATTCCCTGGCGCTTCCGTCATCTGGCCCGCGTATTGTAATCGTGGTCTACCCTCTGCTGTTCGTTTCTTCTACCGGTCCTTCCACGATTAGCCCTGGCAACCCTTCCGTGTCTGACACTATGACCGATCCGTTCATTTCGCCTATTTATGATATTCTTCACGTCGATCTTCTTTCCGAAACTCCTTCACTAGTGACCATCCCCCTGCCGGTCAAATTATTTCGCATCCTTCTGTAGCGCAACATTTCGAACGTCTCTATTCTTATACACTCTTCTTTTTCAATAGGCACCAGTCCGTTTATTATTATATCGTGTAACCACTCCGGGGACGAGAAGTTATAGAAATTGCATATTTTCGCGCTTGTTTTTATTCGTTTACAGCGATATAGGTGAGCTACAAAATCAGTTTCTAGTTAACCCGATGATTTAACACGTGCTGTTATTTATGTGGAATTTCCTTAAAAATTCCATACTAATGGAATTTTACGCATATAAATTAAAAAATTAAGTTCAATATTAATAATTATAATTTAATAATACGGACAGTTATTATATATTTTGTAGTTACACAAATTAATACAATTTTGAATTTGCATTCCTCAAAACATGTGTTAAACCGAATTTCGCTCCGAGTGGCTATTCATATGCAATGATTGACCACCCAACAGTTTTGGAATTTCATTAGGTACCAAATTTAAATGTTCATATCGAAAAAATGATCAATTATCAAAATTAAAGAATATTGAATATTTACAATAATAAAACATAATACGTATATGTATTTATATCGGCCATACTGGATGATTACCGGTAAAATAATAATAATTTTTTATAAGTATAACTTCACCGTGATTTGAGAAAACCCTAAGTGCAATAATTAATATTAAAAAAAAAAAAAAAAAAATTCAGTTATAATATAGATTTCATTCGAATATTTGTTGAAATATTTTTTTTTCTCGCTTTATATAATATTATGTCGAGTGACATAGTGGGCATAGTGACATAGTGCTACTGGGTGACTACTCGCTTCATGTGTTGTCACGTTTCTTGCAAAAGCCAATGTATATATTGCAAATATTTGTTTTTACAGATTGTAACGTATAATATAATGTTAAAAAAAAAAAAAAAAAAATATATTATATTATTTATTTTAATTTATTTCATAAACAAGCGAGTGAAAGCTCGTCAACAAGTGTGCATTTAGGTTTCTATAAATATTTAAAAAAATAATTAGATGCTATATTTAGCACCTCCCCCTTCAATATAAATCCGTATATTTTTTTATGCACATGCGGTACATCATAATTGCGAGCACATCATATGCGTGTATTGTCGGATTTCGCTTCTATTATAGCATTTATTCGTATCTAATCATAACGCTTATTGTCGTTGACGCTCAGTCGATTCGAAAATAATTTAATATTTATCGTAATATGTTTTGTTTAGATACTTGAATACGCTGTTCAAGTGCGACAATGGCGGCCCGGTGCACTTGCAAGATTTCAAAGACATATGCGCCGCGATGGCTTTAACGCCCGAAGGGATAGACGCGTCGACGACGTTTTTGACGGACAACATCGCAAAGATTCTAAAGACAATGCTTTCCGGAGAGAGTATCGTCACGTACATGTACAGGACTTTAGCTTCCAAAGTAGCCCTCGACAGCGAAATAATAAAAGTGAGTGTTAACGGAGATATGGGAGGGGGGATGGTGGTACCCACAATATGCAATTATTTTTGAAAACCCGGGTGTAACTTTGCTCGGTTCTCGAAAATGTCAACGTACTGGCGTTGTTTTTATTTAACGCTCTTACTTTTACGTACACATCAAAACGAAATTGAATCATTTGACCGCCTAAACCACGAGCGCTGTCTTTTTAGGTCCTCATAAAAAAAATTGAAAAAAAAAACACCCATAAAATAAACATAATTGATATTTAGCATTATCCGGATTACTATACGGTTGGTTTTTTTAGTTGTACGACTTGAAGAACACGCCCGGGTTGCCATCCACGGTGAAAGATTCGTTCGATGAATCGTTCGTGCTGGTGCAACAAAACGTCCATTGGTATAATCTTCACCATGGTGAAATCAACCAGTGGACGGGGGCGCCGATCGACCCAACGACCGAAGCACCACAAGTGACGACCGCGGTACCGACCACGGTTACGACCGCGGAACCGACCGCGGCACCGACGACGGTTACGACCACGGCACCGACCGCGGCACCGACCGTGGCACCGACCGCGGCACCGACCGTGGCACCGACCGCGGCACCGACCGTGGCACCGACCGCGGCACCGACGACGGTTACGACCGCGGCACCGACGACGGTTACGACCGCGGAACCGACCGCGGCACCGACGACGGTTACGACCGCGGCACCGACCGCGGCACCGACAACGGTTACGACCGCGGCACCGACGCCGGTTACGACCGAATCTTCATCTATATATATGTCACCGGAAACTGTATCACCGAAGACGTACTCGACGGTGTCATCGGAAACTGTATCACCGGAGACGTACTCGACGGTGTCACTGGAAACTGTATCACCGAAGACGTACTCGACGGTATCACCGGAAACTGTATCACCGGTGACAGCCGAAACGAATATAACCGTGTTGCCGGTAACCAGTGTCGGTCCAACCAAGTTTGATTTCGACCACACGACGCCATTCTCCTTTTCCAGGTGTCCGAATAAAACTGGCGCACCGTCGTATAGGACGTGTTGGTCTATGGCGATCGTCGTCGCTGCGGCCTTGTGCTTCCTGAGCCTGTGAACATCGAAATATTAGTATTAATATTGTTTATTATTATTATTATTATGAACATTAAGAACCATATCATTTGTCATTAATTGTGTTGTGTGCAATCAATGCGATAATAAATCTACGATTTGCACTATTTTTTGGAATCATTTTTTTTCCCTGTGGGGCACGTTACCTAACGTCAATCGCAATCCAAACGATTCGACGATAACATTTTCTGGACATATTTAGTCACGCGAATATCCAAATGTTCCAAATAAAAGGGTGTATCGAGAATTTCCAAAAGGCGGTGTCAATTAAATGAATACAAAATGTAATTGAAAATGTTTATTGATAGTGTCACATGAAAAATTGAATAATTTTTACAAATCGAAATTGTTTTCCGTGAAAAAAAAAATACAGTAAAAATTACAGCTTTTTCGCTACACTCAAAATGATTGTATTCGTATGTTGGTTATCAGTTATTATCAGTTGTCATTAATATGCACAGGATTTATAAATGTACGTTAACGGGTGTAAACCACCTAATACTGATTTACGGTATTATAATATCACAATAATATTTATTGCGGTCATCAGGAGCGGTTAAACGGGCAGGGAGAAGTATATATCCCCCCTTCCCATGACCTAATTCCCTTTAAAATTTATATATATATATATATATATATATATATATATATATACATATAAAATTATTGTTAAAAATCAATCTTACGGCCATCACTGACGATGGTTATCACCGGCTGTCGAGTGGACTTGACAACGAGTTTTAAAAGTGTATTTATACAAAAATAAAATAAATCGTTCAATAATATAGTGTATGCATTTAATGTGCAATATTATAATTACTTTCAAATGATTCATAAATAAACAGTAGATAAGATAATAAATTATTGAAGAATCTTACGCGACGAACGGTTTGCATTAAAACGCAATTATTATTAATTGCATATATTGATAATAATTATCGTATAATAATTAGAGATATTATAATAATATGATAGATACAAATTATTCGCCCGTTATCGAATTACATATTTTATGAAATATAAACTAATGATACTGTAAACGTTTTACGTAATAATAATTTAAAATTTTAATACCAATAATTACGTAATAATATTATATTTGTATGTAATTTTATCGATAATTTACGAATAAATATCGCGGTCCAAAATACAATATTATACCGATCTGTGTGAAATTTATGCGTAATACGTGCAATTATATTTTGATAAATATCGATAAATACAAATATTTAATCACGAAGGCGTAATTTCGAATATTTCATTAAACAGAAAGCAACAAAAATATACCGGAAACACCGCGAACACGCTCTACAAACGTGTACGGTTTTCGAGGAGGTAATTTTAATATTTTGTCACACGCGGTGATAATACGTCAAGACGTATTGAACAATAATATATACAATAAGTCTGGAAGATTTATTGAAAACATTCCTTAGCAGCAGTAGTGGACACCGGTTTGAAAATAATTTATTGATGATAAAGTGTAAAGTATGAACCCAGCTAACGCAATGTCTGGGCTTTACCCTTGACAGGACGCTCTCGTTTAAAAACCATCCGACTCTATTAATGTTCCGGCAACGGTATAATCGAAACGTTTACAGGTACAGCCTACAGGGCGCTGACTATTTATTATTGAACACTGAGAACCACCGTTATTGTTGCCCTGTTGTACTCGGTAGCCGAATGTTGGTTTGGATAAAAAATAGTGTTCACATCAAGAAATAGTGTCCAACCGACTAGATCAGAGTATGCGCATCATTTCGGGCACTATTTAATCGACCCCTCCCGAATGGGTACTCGTTCTTAGCAACACTGTCATCACTCCACCCTCCCGTAGAATCGCCGGACAAAAACATTAATACAATTAAGCAACGACCCCACGTCCTCGACTACTCCGGATTTCACAGCGACCCACAGACACGCAATCACATTACACGGGAATCCGCTTTTGCACAAAACAACGTTACTTACCACGGGGCCACTACAGACAGTGATTTTATCAGTTACACATATTACCGGCACAGTATCATCGCACATCTGGTCGTAGAATAAAGAATAAAAATCACCGTTAGCTGTATTTTTTTTATTTTTTTTTTACTTTCCATGAAATTTCAATAATTTCAATGACATAAATGGACATGCTCAATTCACAACCAAAATACGCCGTAACGCCATATCGTACCTAGTTATTTAGCCACGGCTCATTACAATATCGCAAATGGTGCTGGAAATATTAGTTTTTAATGAACAAATCTGTTATTTTTTCAATTTCCACATTTGCGTTCCTATGAATATACACTATTACACAGTCATACAGTAAATAGCTACATCATTTTGGTGATTTTGGGTCGTCGTTGACCATAAAACTTGTTTTTAATCGACGGATAGCTGGAAATATTATTTCTGCAGTACACACAGAAACTGTGATAACCAACGTAATTACCAATAAAATAATTTTGATAAGTCTGTTCACTTCTGAAAACATACAAAGTGAACTGCCCGATTTTAAATACATATATCGTTATAGCATCTCGAGTGATATTAATTTTAATTTTCTTTGACTTGGCGTGTGACGATATCCATTAATACAATAGTTCCCAAAGTGTGCGCCGCACCGTTGACCAAATATCTCTGGTCTACAAACCATATATATATGATTAAAGGAATTAAGAGGAATTTCAAACCTCCTTGGGAGGTATGGTTTTCATATTACAAATTCAAGAGATATATAAATTCTAGAATTTCGGTTCTGCCGAGTATGACAATCCTAGTATAATTATACCCCCAGCATATGAATTTAGAAGGTATATATGTCTTAGCATAATCGTACCGGGAGGGCTCTAGTTATCCTGGGGGTGTAATTTCTCCGTCCTTTCTCCGTCTGAATCCTTGTAGGGTTCTTGTAGGTTAGCGTATTGTAGGGCGGCCACCCTATTTTATGATATTTTGGTGGTGGGCGAGTGGTTCAGTGACTAGCGTAGCAGTGGCCAACATTCTATGTTATTTCAGAGCAAGTTTATCGAGTTTCAATTGTTTCATAGACTAAAGTTCAAAGTTGTATGTAACACTGGAATACATTATATACGGTTTTCAATGTCTTCATACGGGTCTATGAGCTGTACGACATTGCCTAACCTAACATTCCATCTCATTTGGACGGAACAGTTCCGTTTTCGAATTATGTGTTCTGCTATCCCCCCAAAGATAATGATTTGCATGGCCTAATGACCAAAAACGAAAAAAAAAGATCATTATCGTCACCCAGTCGTGGTGTGTGGTGTCTTATAATTATAAACGTTGCCCTACCTGAATTTTTTGGGTTTCAGCGTTACTGATCGCCACAGTTGTACTCCCGAACGTAAATTATCGACGTCAGCTTCTGATCTACTGGTACTTAATTTTCGAATATTCTTTAAAATTAAAACATTTCAAGGAATATAATAAATTACCTTAACGTGGTTGAGATCTTCACCACTAGTATTTAAAGAATTGTTATGGGCACTGCATATTAGAAGTAACTCCCCTTCCGTTTTTTGTATATCTCGGCGAGATTTGGCGACAGCAGAGTGGTCTTAAAGCGAAAAAAAAAAGGCTCGGAACTTCGCACATGTTCCACCCATAGTTGGATATCAGAAAATCGTATTATGTACTTTTACGGCGATGATCAGATCAATTACTACGGATTTTATGACACGGGTCTACATGACACCTATGATCAAACTTAATTGAAATGTATCATATTGTTAAAAAAAAAAAAACAAATAATTTATTTTCGTTTTTCATTGAATATAATAGGATGAGACACAGAGATTCTAGAGAGTATATCGATCGAACCCCATTGTTGATAACTCGAAATCAGTACTTTTGTGAAACTCGTTACGTTTTAACATTTTACAGAGTAAACACTACAGCGGAACGAGTCGATTTACCAAAGACGATATTTGGATATCGTTTAAAAGTTAATTATGCTAAAAAAAAAAAAAAATTAAAAAAAAAACCAATTGTATTGTACACGTTTTGTAATTAACGTCATCAAAAATAACGACTACGGGGCGTTTTTTCTTATGAGAAAAAAAAAAAAAAAAAAAAAATGACACCGGTTGGCTTTTTGTGGAGACCTAGTCTGATTATTGAACGGTTGACGATAAGAGTAAAATGTTTTCTATCGGTACACCGTAAAAGTCTGCTGAATAAACAGCACCTTCTTGTCATCCGCCGTCGTCGTTATATGCGCAGTGATTGTTGGATTGACGTGCACTTGTATTCCGCCGATAAATCGATTCGGACGTACGTTTGCCTAAACTAATTAACAAATTGTAATTATATACACTTGATCGTCACTGTCGCAATACGTGGTTTGTTTGTTCGCCGTGCCTGGTGCTAGGTGTCTGATGTCATCCGTATTCCCGTTATTGTATCCGGCGACACGATTTGGTTCGTTGGCACCGTTGGATAGCTATCGTCATCGACACTCGTCGTCTTGGAGTACCGTGAAAGATAACGCGCGTCCGACGTTAATAATACCAATGCACATTGGTCGGGCGTAATATATTGTACGCCGTGCCGCGGCCGTTCAAACGTCCGATAATCGCACCACAGATCACCTGCCGAATTTCCCGCCGCCGCCGCGGTCAAAACACATGAGTTTCGAGAGAGGATCGCTGTGTGACGGTAACCGACAGACCCGACCGGAGTATTCGCCCGGTTCCCCGGGGGCTGTGCCGGCGGACGTGCCGACATGGTTCTCCTGAACGTCGCCCGCGCGATCGTACCGCTGCTGTTCGTCCTGTCGAACGCGGCCCGGTTGCCCGGCAACACGGTGCCGCTGTCGTACGTCCTGAACGTCCAGCCGAACTACAACCAACCGAACAACACGGTCGTTTACGACGGCCAAGTGAATATACTGATCGCCGTCCAAAACAAATCGTCCACGATTACGTTAAACTACAAACACCTACGGATATACGTGGTGTACTTGCACGAAAAGAACACGAAGGAGGACATCGTCGTGAGAGAAATCCTGTACTACCCCGAGAAAGAGCAGTTCCAGATCCTTTTGGAAACCGAACTGGCCGTCAACACCCTGTACGAGCTGTCGATCGAGTATCAGGGCACGAACAAAAACGACTTGGGCGGATTATACAACAGCACGTACGCCAATCCGAACAAACGCAATGAGTGAGTTGCTTTTGATTAAATCGTCATAGTATTTTATTGTTAATAATTGTTAATCCACTCGATATGGAATGTTCAGTTTATTCAGTAATTTAGTATAAAAATTATTTATCTTTCGTTTTCGTTTTGAAGCTTTTCAATTTCACCATAGAATTTTATGACAAAGTTTTACGGTGAAACACAAAATTCGATCTATAATCCAAAGGTTAACACGATTTTTTTTTCTTTCCATTTGTTTTCTCATTAACGACTGGTTCGTTTAACGTTTGCTATAATTCACTTTTACGTACAGGTATTGTCCTATTTTCTGTATTACTATGCTACTCTCAGGAGTCCATTGATAGCGGAAAAGTTACAATTCTAGAGTGTGGTACCATTGAATATTCGCTTCAGGGACTGAAACCTTAATGATTTTATCGGTTCTGGTTCTGATATAGTTCTTAAAAATAAAAAAAAAAGGGGTTTCGGTTCCGATTCTTAAAAATGCATAGTTTCATTACCTATTGCTTATTAGGATTTTTTTTTTTTACAATTATAAAACTACCAAAAAATTAAATATTTGGTAAAAAATAATAAACTCTATTCTTCGTATTACTATTATTATTATTCACTCTATACTATGTTCAATTTCGAAAAACCGGGAAGGTCATTTTCAAGTAAGCTTCATAACGAATTCAAGCATGTTTTCAGAAGTTTTATCCGATTACTAATGACATTCGGTAGAATTGGCATAAAAAATGTTTATTTTGATAAAAAAAAATAAAAAAATAAAAAAATTATAAATATTATAAATAATTATTTATTATAATTAATTAGTACTTTTGTGGCGTCTTATTATATTTATCGAAAAACACTTAACATAATTGCCAACACTACTGCCGAACAACTGAGTACCTACTCGGATACCTGCATACTGTAGTCAATATACTGTAGGTGGATACCTAAAAAAAACTAGACTATTCATTTTTAAACTCTATAAATTATAGTTTTCCCAATGTATTAACTGTACGATTTTTACAATTAAAATTACAACATTTTATTTCAGCCCTCTATTCTCTATACGTGATATTTATAATTGATAATTGTAACTTGTTGATTATACTATGGTTACCGTATCAAATGGTATACTTAAGAAACAATGCACATTATTTTAAAACTAACAGCTTCACCATAAAGATCTAAGAACTACGCATAACGAAAATTCAAGAGATGCTTACAAATAAAAGATAGCTGTTGTTTACGTCTGTATAAAAACATTATCGAAACCTAATTATGTACTCGTCATAGTAAATATATTTTTTTTTATATCATTAAATGAATAATGTTCTGCCAAGTAAAAATGACTTAGTGGCTATCACGTAGTTGACCGTGACAAATAAAATACGCGTAAATAATACAAATATTATAATAATATACTCAATTGAATTTAATTTGTAAGTACTTTTTAAAAATACATTCTAACTATCCCCCCGTCCCTTCTATCCGCGGTCTACCACTCCTATCCCGTCCAATAATAATATTAAAAAAATATTCACAAATCAATATATGTTATCAATTAATAATATACTTTTAATATATAAAAAATAAAACAACCCTAGTAAATACTAAATTGCAATAATCAAATATGCTTGTGACAATCAAAGTAACCCAGAAATAAACAAAAATAAAAAAGAATCAATTTTCGTATTTTAAGGACAAATCTCCCGTTCTCCTTTAGGGGTTGAATTCTTATTCAGTGATTGCTTACACTGCATAAGGAATTTCTGTGCAAAATTTCAAGTTTCAAGACCCAGCTGTGCGTTGATGTGGCAGTTAGTTTTATATTTTATATTAGCTGTCTCACACAGGCTATGCTCGTGCACGGTATTAAACGAAACGAAAAAAAAATAAAAAATGTAAACGTGTCTTTTCGTGTTTACTCGTTTTCACTCCGGCAATAACCGAATTAAATAATATCTGTTTTTTTTTTTATTATTATTTTAACAAAAAAAAATAAAAATCAATTGCCGTGCTTAAAATATCAGAAACCTCGTGTGAACAACCCAAACATAATTTTGATCACGATAAAACATATCTTACGTCTATTTGGGAATAGTGTAAACTTCTATCGACGAAATCATTTTAAAAATTGGATCAGAAGTATCGTCCTAGTCAAAGTGCCTACACTAGACGGTTTCTTTACTCCGTCATTCATGACAAAAAATCCTTTATTATCTGTACTCATTGTTTAAGATGTAATAGATTGTGGAAAAACATGTTTTAAAGTTAAAAAAAAAGAAAAAGAAGTTTCATCCTACAAACTTAGATAAAACCTAATCTTTTTATAATATATATAGTAGATAGATCTTTAGTATAGATAAATATTAGATAATGTTTTTCATTGTATTTATATATATATATATATAAGAGTTTTTCGAAACCAAATACAGATTTTATATACCTACACACTTGACGCACTAACTTATAGATGGATGTTTTTGACGAATCTGGAGACAATGGGGGCCAGGAATTTGTTCCCGTGTTACGACGAGCCGGCCTACAAAACGTCTTACAACATATCATTGACGATACCGCAGTTCTATAAGGCAGTGTCGAACATGCCGACTTATAATTCGCAGTACCAGTGAGTATACCCTTGAGAAATTTAAACCGAAATAACGATAATTATAGCCATCGGCCGTTTTGCGTTTTGCAATGGTATAAATTAAAAAAAAAAAAAAAAAAAATTATACGTTCGGTGCAAAGCGACACACACCTTCCGGTATCGAAAATTGTTCGGAGACATTTTAAATAGAATTCCGTCGTCCAATGTGTTTAAATATAATACAAATATAAAGAAACATCCCGTGTTTTTTTTTTTTTCCCCCTGCCGTAAATCCCGAAGTCGCGACGGCCGTCGCGGGATAATATACTCCGTCTGTTATAAATGTTCACACTCGTGTTGTAATGTCGGTTCGAATATTCTGTAAATCTTTCGTGAAATATTATTACAGTACTCCGGGGGAAGTTACGTTCGTGGAGACGCCGCCGATGTCTCCGCACATGGTCACGTTGGTCGCGAGTAAATTCGATTGGTACTCGAGGAGCGCAACGGACATCACCAGTCCCGTCCGCGTGTTTACTCACACCGATTACCTTGACCAGGTCCAGTACGTCGCCGGCGAGGCGCCCAAGATGTTGAAAGCCATGGAAACGTTCACCGGGGTGCGGTACGACTTGCCCAAATTGGACTTGTTCGCCGTACCCGACTTCAAGTCGGACGCAGTGGGCGGCTGGGGATTGAACACGTACAGGTACGGCACTGAGGACGGATTACATGCAAATCGGTCTGTAAACGTACGGTGAAAGGGACGAAGTTCAAAAAACACTACTTCCAAAAAAAACTATCTGCCTTATGGCACTGCAACGTGCAAGTTTATTAGTGTTGCATAATGGAACTTGTAATTTCGTATGAATATACAAATTTGCGATTTCATTTTAACCGCGATTACCGGATAAATTAGAACACACGTATTTCATAACAACGTTATTATGTTTTATTGTACCTGGGTAGTAGGTATTTGACACTAAGCGCATATATGCAATTGATCGGTATACGAGGTCTGTTCAAAAATTACCAGAACTTTATTTTTAATAATCACAAAAATTAAGTTACATATTATTTAAAGACATCTCCTTTAAAATACACGCCTCCGGACGATATGCAGTGACCGCCGGCGGCCTTGCCATTTTTCAAAAGTCCTTTGTAACTGTTCCAAAATTAAAGCTATGAGTTCTGTACGCCGCGTTCGTTTTAATTTCATCCACATCTTGAAATCGTTGTCCTTGTAAAGCGCAGATTTTAGTCTTGGGAAAAGAAAAAAAAACACATGGCGCCTGAACAGGAGAATAGGGAGAGTCTGCGAGACCACAGCAATTTTTTTATCAGTCAAAAATGCACGGTTAGGTTAGGAATCGACAGTGCTAAATGTGCCGGTGGTGCATTGTCGTGGTGAACAATCGCGGAACGAATTTAGCAGCGCGACCCTTCTCATCTGTAAATTTCCCTGTAAAATTACATGACAAGACTCAATTGAGATTCGCTTTGTTAATTCACGAACGGTTAATCGGCGGCCATATCGCATTTTTTTCGCAAATTGTCGCTGCACCGTCATTTCTGGATGACGTCGATGGTTTTCCAGAACGTCCTTCAGTTGACCGCCGACTGTCCTTGAAATGTTTAAAACACTCTAAAGTCACGGAGCCACTTAGTGAAGCATCCCCAAAAGCGGTTTTAGTTATTTCCGTATGTTTCCGTTGCATCGTTTTTACCAAGTTACAAGCAAAACTTGATGCATACGCGTTGTTCGTTAATTTCCGACATGTCGAAAACGGCGAACGAAAAAAACTGTTTTGATTTAACCACGTGTAATATTAAACTGAGATAAGATAGCGATTTCGGTTTTTTTTAAAAAAAATATCCACTTATTCGAGGGAAATACAGCTATTTAAAATTTGAAACGGTATCGTGTGTAGATTAACCGTAATAATATTTGTCCTGGTACTTTTTGAACGGACCTCGTATGCGCCTGTATACGATTTAAGAACAGTGTCGCGTACAAATCAAAACACTTCATATGACATTGATATACAAATTATTTTAAAAAAATACTATCACTGAGTCACCGCAAGACATTTCAGCAATATTAACATTATTATTGAAGAATGTTTCGATTAGTAATTGGTTAGAGTTTCTGTTAAAAATATCTACGGTGACATAATATACTCGTATTAGTAATTCTTCTCTCCCCACGAGTATACTACGGGACGATCAACCCACTATAAGAAGCTTATTATCTCGGAAAGTATTTTTTTTTTTTTTTTAATAATTTTAGAAACAAGTAAACGTTATATCACCGATTTATGTTGCCACCCTTATTGTTTACTATTGGAATGTTTTTGCAACCCCACAAATTGGTCAACTTACGCCACAGCCCAATGTTATTCATAGAGCGCACGACAGTGTGCTATAACTATATTCTGTAAGTCGCTATAAGACGTGTACGAAACCCGCCCTGACTGAGAGATACTCTTGCAGGAATGCTTAAAACGTCTCGTATATTCGTCCGCTGGATTTCAAACGACATATTTGTATAAGTTGTCGTTTCAGGGAAAAGTTTTTGCTGCTCAACGACGTGTCGAGCACTAAGGCCAAGGAATCGGGACTGTCGATGGTCCAGCGCGAGATCGCCCGCCAATGGTTCGGGAATTTGGTCACGTGTTCGTGGTGGGATTACCTGTGGCTACACGACGCATTCGCCACGTATTTTAAATACTTCACTGTGCACTCGGTAATATGTGGCGGTTTTCGTTTTTGTTTATGTTTTTGTTTTTTTTTTTTTTGCAATACTGTTAAACGAGCCCGAAAAAGTTTTACGCAAATACATTTAACCAATACGATTAAAAACAGGTGCGCGCGCATCGTTTTAACACGATTACACACTGTGACGAAATGTAACCTTATAACTATGAAACTAATACGACATCCGGATTCCGCGTTGCCGTTTTTAGGTGTATCCCGACTGGAGGATGGACCTGTTGTTCGTAATCGAACAACACCAATCGGCGTTGACGTACGACCAAATGCCCAGACGTCCGATCACGGGGTCCCTGCAATCGGCAGACGACATCAATAGCGCCTTTTACGACCAAACTTACCGGAAGGCCGCCGCGCTATTGCGGATGTTGAGGTACGCTACGGACGACGACACTTTCCAACAGTCGTTGGCCCGCTATTTGGACCAAAATAGGTATGCGAAATAATAAAAAAAAGTTATCGTCGGCAGTGCGGTGACGATAACTTCGACGCGATGTTATCGATATGATATCGTTTGCCGACAGATACAAATCTGTGGTACCCGACGTGCTGTTCGCGGCCTTCCAGTCTGTGATCGATAAACGCGCGTTCGATTTCGGACGTGATTTCACGGTCGTCGATTTCATGGAAACATGGACGAAGCAGGCTGGGTACCCCGTGATAAACGTGCGAAAAGTCAACGATAAGTTCGTAATCACTCAAGTACGTGCACAATTATACGTATTCACAGGGGGGCAACATAAATAAATCCCGAGTAGTCGACATTTCAGCATTGAGGAAAAAAAATTCTAGGAAAGATTCTTGATCGATACGCCCGACAGGATTGTCGATCCGAACAAATGGTACATAGGAATCACGTACACGACCGAGTCGAGTAGAAATTTCCACAACCTCACGGTGGTCTCGTGGTGCAAGCCGGACGTATACGAATGCTTACTGTCAGCTCCACCGGATCCCGGCTGGTTTATATTCAACATACAGTCCACCGGTATAATATCACATTGGAATATAATGCGATAAAAAAAAAATAATCAAAATAATCGTTTACCATATTACCGCCGTATCGTTTAGGTCTCTACAGGGTAAACTACGAGGCGGATAATTGGCGGTCATTAATCGGACAACTAAAACACAGCCATGCCGACATCGACGTACTCAACCGGGCCCAATTGATTGACGATTCGTTCAATTTGGCGAGAGCGGACGATTTACACTATTCCGTACCTTTGACACTGGTATCGTACTTGCAGTTGGAAGATGACGTTTTACCGTGGTATTCCGCAATCAACGGCTATACGTACCTGTTGGAACGCATGCGGCGTAATACGACCGAATACACAACGTTAACGGTAGTTACAGGATAAACGTTTGGTCACACTCGTTCTCTTATAAGATTCGGATTTATTTTCAAATATTATTTGTAATTTAACAACACGGGGATTTATAATATTACCACCACTATATGTTAATTACCGTTTTATACATTCGAAATGGTAGCCTATACTTACTCCAGGTTTTCGGAAAATTTCGAGTAAATCTTATAATACTTATAGCCTTTAACATTTAACGAATAATTACGAGTTGACTAATTCGAATAGTAATATATGTTAAGGGGATGTCAAACTGGCATGCACAGCCTTCGTTTTACAAACGCACGGCACAGGTAAATTACGTTCGGCCGGATAAATTGTTTTGGAATTGCGTTCTTTCATATGGTCATAAAATGCTTGCTTAAAAATTTAAATATCGGGAAAAAAAAACCAGACGAACAAACACATCTTTATAGGTCAAATTACATAAATTTTTAAAACTTACAACACAAAATTGGCCTTGCGAATTGTTTACGTCATACGTTTGTAAGACGAACATGCGGTTATGACGACAATATGAATAAGAGAAAATACATATTTCGCAGACAACTCATTTTGAAAATTTAAAATTAAAACTGAAAAAATATTATTCATCAATTGGAAATAAAATAAAATAAAACTAAATTAATCGGTGATTAAATTTGAATGGACTTTTTTATAGGAATGTGTTAGCGATTTGTCAGGCGTAATTTACAAAAAAACCGAAGACCTGGTCGTTTACAATGGATCCACGGACCACAGTACTCTGACCGGCTGGAACGCTATTTCCGTTTGGGCTTGTGGTCTGGACAATATAATTTGTACACAATCGGCTCTCGAATATTTCAACAAATGGCAAAGCGGAAAAATGTAATACTTGTATTTGTTTTATTTTCAGAACAGCTAAATATTATTGCAGGTCTCGATTAATGAACACACATATCGTGTTCAAAAAACATAATTGAGATTCGATAACAATCGATAAAATTACAACACAATTTTACAGAATACCGCCGGACATAAGAGACACAGCTTACTGTATTGGTATAAAAAAAAAAAACGATCCAGATTTGTGGCAGAAAATGTTCAGTTTGTATACGATAGCAAGATCGCCGTCCGAAAAACAGTCATTACAAACTGCGTTGGCTTGCACAGGAAACGTTCAACTGTTGCGTAGGTAAGTTCTGAACGTTTATGAAATGGGCAGAGTGATTTTATAATGTTACGATTAAGGCTACAGACTTCACGCACCATAATCATATTAACTATACGTGCACTAAGGGGCCCAGTGCCGGATTTTAAAGTTTTCTCCAGTTTTGTACAAATTGTAAATTGTTTTTAACATTTTAACGATCACCTTAATTATATGACTGTTTCACTAATATCACTTATGCAATAGCAGTCCGATGTAAAGTTAAGGCGGTGTGGTAAGGCCGTTGTTACGAAAATGACTTCACAAGAATAAGTATGACTTAATCAACATGATACTTGTTCACACATTTTAAATTGATAATTAACATGTTTTTGTAATTTACCCCCAGAGTGGCTAACTACAAATAGGAGACACTCAAACAAACAATTTTAATAATAATTCGTTTCAGGTATTTAAATAGTATTTTCGTCAGTAAAGGAGGACCGATCCGAATGCAAGACTTTAATGACGTGTTCATAGCAGTGTCATTGACACCAACAGGTCTTGGAGAATTAATTGATTTTTTGGTCGTAAATTTAGAGAAAATAATAAGATCATTTAATAATGGAGAAGAGATAGCTGTTTCCATATACTCGATATGTGCTTCAAAGGCAGCAATTGATAGTGAAATAATAAAAGTAAGCTATAACTGTATCTGAAAATTTAAATAAGAATAAACAAATACAATATAAAATTTACACGACAATGTAAACAAAAAATAAACAAACAACATGACAGGTTTTTGCTGTTTTACAATGTAAAACAGCAAAAATATAATCAAACAAATATAGAATAATTAAGTAAATAATATAAATCCTAGATAATTATTAACAAAAAAATAACTGTATGATTTAGCTAAAAGACTTAAAGGACAATTCAAGCACGCCACAAGAACTAAGACTAGCGTTCAGTGAATCATATCATCAAGTGGAACAAAATTTATATTGGTATAAAAAATACCATATGATTGTGTATGAAAACGCATGTCGTAACCCTGAGTACACAACAACAGATATGCCATCCACAATAACTACGAAAATAAACACACATACAACTACGGAGACGATAAGTACATCACCTCTAACACCAGAATCTACAACGCCAATTTATCCTCAAACGTCAACGCAATCGAGCCCATCATCAATTCAGCCAAAATCGACCACTTTTGTTTCTTCAACAATATCACCTGAATATAAAACATCAACTGATACACCTAAACCTACCACACCAATTTATACTCCAACAACAACACAGTCAAGAACGACAACAGTTCAGCCAGAATCGACCACATTCGTTTCTTCAACAATATCACCTGAATATAAAACATCAACTGATACACCTAAACCTACAACACCAATTTATACTCGAACAACAACACAATCAAGAACGACATCAGAAATGCCAATATCAACTACAACTAATTATTCTACTACTTCGACGGAACATAAAACAACAACTGATACACCTGAACCTACCACACCAATTAATACTCGAACATCAACACAATCGAGCACAATATCAATTCAGCCGGAATCGACGACCCTAATTTCTTCTACAATAACACCGGAATATAGAACATCAACTGATACACCTAAACCTACCACACCAATTTATACTCCAACAACAACACAGTCAAGAACGACAACAGTTCAGCCAGAATCGACCACATTCGTTTCTTCAACAATATCACCTGAATATAAAACATCAACTGATACACCTGAACCTACCACACCAATTTATACTCCAACAACAACACAGTCAAGAACGACAACAGTTCAGCCAGAATCGACCACATTCGTTTCTTCAACAATATCACCTGAATATAAAACATCAACTGATACACCTAAACCTACCACACCAATTTATACTCCAACAATAACACAGTCAAGAACGACAACAGAAATGCCAATATCAACTACAACTAATTATTCTACTACTTCACCGGAACATAAAACAACAACTGATACACCTGAACCTACCACACCAATTAATACTCGATCATCAACACAATCGAGCACAATATCAATTCAGCCGGAATCGACGACCCTAATTTCTTCTACAATAACAACGGAATATAGAACATCAACTGATACACCTAAACCTACCACACCAATTTATACTCCAACAACAACACAGTCAAGAACGACAACAGTTCAGCCAGAATCGACCACATTCGTTTCTTCAACAATATCACCTGAATATAAAACATCAACTGATACACCTAAACCTACCACACCAATTTATACTCCAACAATAACACAGTCAAGAACGACAACAGAAATGCCAATATCAACAACAACTAATTATTCTACTACTTCACCGGAACATAAAACAACAACTGATAAACCTGAAACTACCACACCAATATATACTCAAACGTCAACGCAATCGAGCTTATCACCAATTCAGCCTATAACGACCACATTCGTTTCTTCAACAGTATCACCTGAATATAAAACATCAACTAATAAACCTGAAACTACCACACCAATTTATACTCGAACATCAACACAATCGAGCACAATATCAATTCAGCCGTTATCGACGACCCTCATTACTTCTACAATAACACCGGAATATAGCAAATATACTGAATTGACCGGACCTACAACTTCTCCATATACACATTCTTGGATCAATATTACATCGGTTATGCCTGAAGTATCTACGTCTTATAGTCAGTCGTCTATACCCTTTAGTACTACACCCGCGGCATTTATTCCAATATTGAACATTGAGAAGTTATTATACGAATTATGTTGGGTTTTTGTCATAATTGTTGTTTTCTTGATATTTATATGTTTAATTTGGTGTCGTTCTATTTCGAACTATTTATATGTTGGCACTTCTAATCGTACTGTTAAATAATTTGTTCGTTATTATTTGTATATTTATTTTTTTCTAGTTATTACTTTATTTAAGGCTTAGATGGTGCGTGTTAGTTTACTATTTTCTATATGCTGTTTAGTACTTAATGTGACAAGCTGGTCGGATAATCAATATAATTTAAAATAATTAAGTACTTGTTCAGTTTTAACTATAAATAAATCACGTTGCATTTGCATACATAGTGGATCAAGTGACTTTTTTTTAATTTCTTTGAAATGGACGACTGTAGCAACTTTAAACCTCTAAAAAATTAAATGGTCTCAACGAAATCTTACATTGACAGATTATCTGGAATCTAAAAATTCTTAACTGTATTTTATAACATTAAACAGTTACTCTCTGCAAGCCACTCACCGTTACTCTGAATTGTTAGATGCTACACATGATCCTACATAAAATGACATTATATCCCCTGAGTATTCCTAAAATGCCAAAGAATTCTTCTTCCTATCTTTGTTCGTGGCATACAGGACTCTGTCTTCAATGAGTTGAATAACGTAGATAGTTTTCTTTTTAAATTATCATCAAATGTATTCAAAATCAAAACAGCTTAACAAAAATCTTATTTTGAAACAATCCTATTTCTAGAAGCTATTGAAGCTCAGTATCACACATATCAACTGCCGGAGGTTTAGGCTTTTCGAGTAGTAATCCGTAACCTTTTCCCATCAATTTCTACGTACTGAAATCGGAATAGCTATCGAAGAAATAGGTTTTTCAGTTTGGGTAGTTACTAATGTTTTGCGAAACGTAACTACAAATAAATTCCTAATTTATTTTGCTTACCTGGAATCGGTTTAAATAAATAAGGATAATTTTGACACATCATCATTACTCTATACAAAGTTAAAGTAGAGGAACCACACAAGCGTCAAAACGTTATTCAATGTCTTAACTGTCAAGACTACGGTTGTTGTTTTTCTCTGAGATGCGCCCACTTTGGTGATAATCACCTATTCTTCAGTTGCAATAAATCCAGCGAGTTATCTGCCAAGCGTAATTTTTTTTTTTTTATTATTTATTCTGATTTGAAACCCAAGTCTCGATGTATAGTTTAACGGATAAACGATTAAACGTGTACAGGCAAGTGCTGCACTCTTTCTTCTATTTTATACAGCACACCCAGGATTCTACTGTTTTGGCTTCTCTGATAAATATCAAAGAATACTTTCAAATATTTTGATATTTTCACACTACACTAAACGCGCAATTTTCCACCCTGTTATTACTTTTCGTTTTACTTCCAACGTCGTGCAATTATAATATCATCTTCTCGTCAATGTTAACAAACTATTTTCTATATACATATAAAGTTTTGTATATAATAAAATTTACCATTCCTTTAAAGTATACTAAAATAGTAACAATCACTCGTTATCGTTTTATCGTACAGGACATAGGTGTTATTATATTTTATATTCATCAGTTCTCACATGTCTCTTTCGTTTATAAATATTTGAAATCGTAATTTAAAAATACATTATTTATCGTAATTTACCGTCATATTACTCACCATCATATATAATTATTAATTGTATTTGTCATCAGTTTATTTATTTATGTTGTACAAAAATTAGAACTGTGTACAATTCGTACAATCTGTACAAATGAAAAACAATGAGTAGATGTGGCCGCGACAATTCCATTTCGTCCACCGTTGTCGTCGTTCAATTTACCAATGGACTATCATTTCAATTTTTTTCAAAGGTTCACTAAATTAACGATAGACAAATGTGTACAGCTTACAGATAACAGAAGTGGCGTAACTGTAGGATCATTTTTTAGAGGGGACGGCGTAATATGTATATTTTAATTTGTGTGTAGTCACCTAAACTAAATAAAACAATTATTACAGTAGACGAAACCGTCTTTGTTAAATACTCTAATGGATCTATACAGGTTTGGACAAAATTATTCGATTTTAAAATAAGAAATAACTCTTGTTTGTAAAATGTTCGCTTTTAAGTTAAACTGATCAATTATCGGTACACTGTAATGTAATGTACGAAACCACTACATAGTCAGTACGAATTTCGGTAAGTATTTGCATATCATGTATACCGTGCAAATGAATAACGCCTTTGTATGAAATATGTTATTCGTTTATTATCATATAAATAAATAAATAAAACAATATCTCGCAAGCTATGAAAATCGAATAAAATCTATGTAAACAGACGGCGAAGGCTCCGTCCGTTTGTTTAAGATGTAACGTATTAAATATGCAGTAAACCCGTGCAGAGTGCATACACATAAATATCTCTGGTATCTCTGCTCTGACTTTCACATTATTATCAAATTATAGTTTTACTGACATCTCACCCCAACCCTCTTATATCCGGGTCAGCCACTCACACGATTCCTGGCAATCCACCACGACGTCTTAAAAGAAACTGGTGCAGAGATCTTTTTAATAATCAACAAATATAAATATATATATATATTTAAGCAAAAGGAAGTGCGATCACTGGATAGTTTCTTCCCTCGCCCTATTCATGTTTAAATTTCTTAGCACATATTATTGTTACGTCATTGGGTATAGATTGTATATTTTCTATTAACAAATAAAAATTATAGTTTTATTTTTCTATATTTACAAAATATTTGTTTGTGTAAAACACTTTGCAATTCCCGCGAGTTATATATGCGTTGTATAATTTCGATTTGTCGTGATAATCTCGACGAACGAATTAACGAAATGTTATCCGGGTACCCGAACATAATATCGAGCGTACGTTAAGTTTATTTAAATAATACAAATAATGTTTTATTTTATCGTCTGTCGATACAAATGTATTATACACCTGGGTACTTGTATTAATTACTCGGCCAGATACGGACATTCGATATTGTAAATGGTGGGTACCACCTATTCACCATGCATCATACAAGCGTACAATGTGTAAACACGGCACGAGTGATATATGTAATTTTCGACGATAATATTATGCAGAAGTAGTTCCAATAGAATGTAAAAAAAAAAAAAAAAAAAATTAAAATAAAATCATAGTCTTATAATATTCATATGAGTCGAGTGAAACGTCCCGTAACCTACATGTCGCCGCCGCCAACCAAATTATTTACGATACCGATAGTATTGTTATTACGCAAACGATTTTTGAACACCAGCATGAAAGTCGATCGAGATAACGTATTGTAATTAATGAAATCGTTACGATACGATAGCGATTGGCGGCGAGGGGTTTAAGACCGCGACGGAGAGAATACCGGGTACAGCCCGAATATCCGACGATACCGCACGTGTATGCGACGTGCGTAGGAAAAAAAAACAAAAAATTATTATCTGGGACTATAATTCACCTAGTATTAGTGTACGTCGTCGATTACTGTATATCTAAGCGTATACCCAACCGGCACTTCAGTGCGTCGATCTGTCGGTTTTGCCGCGGTTACTATTTCTGCTCCGCCGTGATACACGCGTCGCCGTCGTAATTTCACCGGGCGTCGAATCGTTTGACGCCGCCACGATGCTGTTGGCGATTGCCGTCGCGTTCGCCGCCGTCCCGTGGACGGGCTTCGCCGGGCGGACCGGGCCGGACTGGTACGCGTTGCCCGGCGACACGGTGCCGGAGTCGTACGCGCTGGCCGTCGAACCGGAACTCGGGACGGCGACCGGTTCGCTCGCCGGGCGCGTTTACATTTCGATCGGCGTGAGGACCACCACGGCCGCGATAACGTTGAACGCCCAAGGGTTGACCGTGCAACAAGTCCGGATTACCGACCGGAGCACCGGCGCCGACGTAACTGTCGATTCCTGGGACTGCGCGGACGAACGGCTGACGATCTACGCGGCCGGACGTGTTTTGGCCAATCGGAAGTATACCGTTTACGTACGGTTCGTTGGAACGTTACGGGACGACGACCGCGGGTTTTTCCAAAGTTTTTACACTTCCCGTTCCGTTGGAAAAGTGTAAGATTTTATAGTTTTTTTTTGTTTTAATACACAAGGTGATCCGGTGGCAAATACGAATGGGGGGAGGAGAGTGATTATTAGGGATGAAACCACTAGGCGCTTTTGATTTTCAAACGCCAATTCGTATTAAAAATTCCATACATAGATGAAGTTTTAGTCAAGATACATTTTTTAAATTTTGAATTTTCGTCACAATTTGACCGAAATACCCCCAAAAATAAATGTAATAAAAAATAACGGAAATGAGATTGCTGCTTTTTCTTAAATTGCCTTACAGTCAACTGATCACTGATTGTATACCTAAATGGTATCTGTCTAACTGATCGCTATCAAGACACAATAAAAACATTGTTAAAATATTTTGAATTTAATTTCCCGGCACAGTCTTAATGACGGGTATCGGCATAAACCGATATTGAGGACATCGTGGTTTTATTTTCAAAACCGATATTTTCAGAAAATAAACGTCAATCTTTAAAATATGAAGGGGTTTCAATTTGTTTTCTATTTCAAATACCGATAAAGAGTCATATCGAATCGCCATTACATTTAATACGAAATATTGTCTACTTATACGTTTTTGAAATATCTACGATATTAGAATTTACGAGAAAATTACGTATAGGTAGGTATAGAAATATTTGAAAAGGAAAAAAAAAAACCGTTATCAAGTTACGTATAACCGGTACCTAATTTTAACTTAATCGTTGAGTCTGATAAACCGAATTAATTTTACAAGACAACCGATTTGGAGGAAGAGTTGGACATTCTAATAAATGATATTATGCAGTTTAATAATATTACAATGGAAACCAATTCAATCGGAGTTGGTATCATTTATATAACGCGAAATGTCACTATTAATTAATTACACTTTTATAAAATATTTTATTATTAATATCTAAAATCGATACCGAAGAATATTATTTAATCGACACTCTTTATAAACGTACCTACAATTATTATAGTGATGCCATTATAGATACTCGTCGGTTAGCGTTTCGACTAAATGACAGACAAATTATTAGACCGAGTGGATAATATAACAATAAGAGGGAATATAGGAAAAGAACAATCCACAAATAACCAGATATATGTTATTCAAGTTCGAAATTCGCATAAAATGTATTATAATTTTGTATTTGTATATTACGTTATTTAATGTTCTTGGCTTAAAAATATTATCTCAACTCAAATACACGATAACAACTATTATTAGATTGATTCACAGTAATAAACTATGTCACAGCACAGGGGTTTCTAAACAAGGCTTAGTCCATTAACTCCATAATCGGTATAAGATAATACTTTTATTATCATTCGTATAGTACCGAATTCACATGATATCATATACTTAAATATTAAAAATCTTCAAATTATAGTACGTACGCCACAAACGGATTATATTAAATGTCATAATTGAACTATATACAGTTTTTTACTATAATATACAGTAAACATTTTTTATATCGAATTTTATTGGTTGTATAATATAATTTGAAAATATATAACTAAGACGCCTACTCGAAATACTATCAACACCCAACTGTAATAATTTTCTATGTTTTAATCTCTTATCATATGTACCAATAAGATAATTCCATTTCAACCAATAAGATAATATATTAGGTGTTCAGATATTATACGTATTAATAATTATGTAGAATGAAAAACTATTTTTTTGTTTTCAATTCAACAAATTGGGTTCCTTATCTATAAGCTATTACACCATAGTTTTAAAAACTGACTGGTTAAGTCATTACGACATTGTATTTTAAATTTTAACTTTTACCGTTAATTTTAAATGTTTTATAGACGCTTTGCTACCACTCAATTTCAAACTGTGCACGCCAGAACCGCTTTTCCGTGTTATGACGAACCATTTCTTAGGACACCATTTAATATATCAATAAAAATAAAACCGAATGAAATTGCTAAATCCAATATGCCGATTTCGTACACTGTTGCCGTGTAAGTATTATAGTAGCATAACATTAATTGATTTTAACGCAGTGACTCAAAAATCAAAAATATTACTCGACATTATCAAAAATAACAATAAACTTATTAAACGATTATAATAATATTAGCATGCTAATAAACTACTGATATAAGTATGAAGATCAAAAGAAACCGTTCTAAATTAATTATTACAATATAACCAAAATTGATTGAATTAAATCATAAAACAAAAAAGGGACCTTACAATCGTATAACGTTAAAACTGTCTCCTGTTAAAATGTTGAACAAAATTAAAGTTAATTACCGAGATCTGATTTAAATATGAAGAAAATGAAAAATTAGGAAAATGATTAAAGAATTTTTCATACCATTGGTTTTCATTAATATTATTAAAACATAAATATACCTATCTATAGAAATAACAGAGACGCTTTCGTGTTGAATTCTAGTTATTGTTTGAAAAATAAAATCCGTTCTTAAACTTTCATTTTTGATTTTCAAAAAAAAAAAAAAAAAAATAGGAAACATGATTATACAAATTGTTTTTGAAATTAATTTATCTTATCGCGTCAAATATTATTTGCATACATCTTGAGAACGTATTATCCCACATCGATCTTGCTGTAATCTATTATATCAACCTAACTAATATTAATTTATATCAAATACATATACAAATGATGATTACCCAAAGAAACAAAATTACTCTTAAATAATTTGGTATTGTATATATAATGTTTGATAATAATAATTTAAATTTATAGTGTTATACATATCTATTTAATCATGGTTTCGTACCAAAAAATAAATAAATTTAAACTGTATTTTCTGTAAAATAAATTATTTTCTATATTTATTTGCATTGATTTCTGCTAAAACTAGAGAGGAGAAATTGTCTGGCGATCCATTAAAATACCAAAACATGACATGGGTACATTTTATGGAAACGCCACCTATATCAACGAGTATGGTCAAGTTCTTCGTCACGGAATTGGACCAACGTTATAAAAACAATTATGATACCACAAACCCAAGTGATCCTACATCAATTAGTGAATTTCCAACGACTCAACAGAGTGAGACCAAAACCACAAACTCAAGTGAATCTACATCTATTAGTGAATTTCCAACGACTCAACAGAGTGAGTCCAATACCACATACTCAACTGAACCTACACCTATTAGTGAATTTCCAACGACTCAACAGAGTGAGACCAATACCACACACTCAAGTGAACCTACATCTATTAGTACATTTCCAACGACTCAACAGAGTGAGTCCAATACCACATACTCAACTGAACCTACATCTATTAGTACATTTCCAACGACTCAACAGAGTGAGTCCAATACCACATACTCAACTGAACCTACATCTATTAGTACATTTCCAACGACTCAACAGAGTGAGTCCAATACCACATACTCAACTAAACCTACGTCTATTGGTACATCTTCAGCGGTTCCTGATTCAACGTCCCAAGAGTACACCACAAAATCGTCGTTAACGTCACAAGCGTATACAACAAGACAAACTACGGAGTTCTATATCACAACTACAACTAGTCCTATTGATCCATATAAATTCTATTTTTTTAATTGGGCTTATGTTTTGACCATTTTTGTTGCTGTCATTTTACTACTGATAGTTCTTTCCTGGCGTAATACAATTTTAAATAATATAACTATTAACTCTACGCCTGCGTGCCCTCCAGTATTTAATAAAAGTAATTTTTTATAAAATAAAAACAATATTTAGTAGTGTTGTTGTTAAATTATTGTTATGGTTTGTATCAGAATTATTAATAGAAATATTATTTGAGTGCTGATATGACCTAACTACACAGTGCCAAACGCATGGGGAGGTTTTTTTTTGGGAGGGGGTTAATACCTTCCTCTTTGAAAATTATGGGACCAGTTATTATTATATAGGTAAAATTAATAAAAATATAACAAAAAATTATTCAAAATAAACAGTATTAATTATTATTTGTTCACTCCTCTCCCACCGAATTTTTTTCCTGCATCTGACCAATATTTTCTGATTTTTGTTCTACTAACTTGATGTTAAAATACTTAAAATCTACGCAAATATGTCAATGCGTCCAGTTAAAATGAAGAAAGAAGGCAATCAAATATTTGTCGTCTAAATAATTAAATATTTAATGTGGGATATATAATATTAAAATGTTGTTTTGTGAATTTTTTTAACTTATATTTTCTATTGAATAAATGTATATAATTACGAATTTCGAAAATTGCAATTGGGTTTATCGTGAGTATTGATGGTGTCAAATAATTATACGGGTAATAGATACAAAAATGTACAATTTTCTTTTACAATTAATTATACAACCGATAAACCGAAATCAGTATTGATAAAGCGTTATCGAGAACATCAAACGTTTCGTTTTGGGGTTTTTTTTTTCTGACAGCCAACGTTTTTCATGACGCGTACGATATTATCTCGAAATATTATTATGATGACAATCATTTCCGAGCGTGTTTTTATTGTGCCCATCCGACGTGTTATGTACAACGCAATAAAAAAAAAAAAAAAAAAAAAAATATATGAAAAAATACATATT
This sequence comes from Tuberolachnus salignus, assembly GCA_956483605.1. Taxonomy (NCBI): domain Eukaryota; kingdom Metazoa; phylum Arthropoda; class Insecta; order Hemiptera; family Aphididae; genus Tuberolachnus; species Tuberolachnus salignus. The sequence goes on from OY101434.1 coordinate 36,661,836, forward strand.
ATTAGTTCCTTGTACTTCATTTGGCGGCAGATAAGATTAGCTATATATTTATTATTTTTTTATTTTTTGCTATATGGTCGTTTTGGTATTTGCGTTGAGACACTCACAGTCGCTGGTGGCCGCGCATAGACTTTCAGTCCAACGATGATCCGGTTAGCGTTTTTCGTGGCGTTCGCCTTAGTCCCTCGCGGGGACACTGCCGACCAAAACGCGTACGGGCGACGGTTGCCGGACGACACGGTGCCCGAATCGTACGCACTGGCCGTGGCGCCGAACTTCGATACGGCAAACGCTTCGTTCGCGGGGCATGTTCGCATTTCGGTCGCGGTGAAGACCACTACGGCGGCGATAACGTTGAACTCGAAGGATCTGGTCATACACGAAGTCAAGATCACCGACGACAATGCCGACAGGGACGTCAAAGTTAAATCGTGGAATTACGCGAACGACCGCGAACAAGTGAATATTTCCGTGGACGGGCACGTCTTGGCCAACCGGAAATACACCGTCTACATACGTTTCGGGGGGATTTTAAGAGACGACGGGATTGGTTTTTTCAAAAGCTCGTACACGTCCAATACGCACGGCAAAAAGTAAGTTTTGATAATCGATAATAATATATATATATATATATATTTAATATTGTACTTTCGCCTATAAAATATAATAAATTATAATACGATCAACACGCGTTGTAGATAATCAAACGTGCAGTTTGAAACACTGAACGCGTGTTAAAATATAGTAAAAGAAAAAACATTTTAAAATCTTTTCTCGGCAATAAAATAAATAATATTAGCCGAACCCCCGCACAGCGTTGCCCGTGACAAATTAAATGCCCGTTGGAAAATTAAATAATGTCGATACCAATCAAATGCCCTTTTTGTGTATCTTTCTATGATTAAATTCGTTATTTTTATTTTATTTTTTTTTTTTGATGTGTAACCGAGGCGACCAGAAGTCAACCGTAATGACGTCATTCAGAGCCAAATCCGAGTTGTTATAAAACGGTGAAAAACATTTTGAACGAATAAATAATTAAATGTAAAACTTTTTGTATAGTCGTCAATACATACTGATAGTCAGTAAATAAATATCGAATAAAAAATGTATAGTTAGAAACGTATTCGTGAGGGCTTCATTTTTTTTAGTTTTTTTTTCTTTTATTAATATGCATTTACCTATATTAATTACGGTTACAATTTACAAATGTATAGATTATGAATTACGATAACCGATAATTATGACACACATATCAATTAATATATCTAATTATCGTGCTCAACGATGGTCGATGAATCAGTTTCATGATATAAAATGTTCCTCTCGGACTGATAAGTGGCAGTCTTGTACTGTCTTGTACAAAAATCATTCGTATATCGAGAAGATAAGGCTTGTGATAATATTTGTTCATATTATTAGAGACCAATAATGTTATTCCGGTTGCTAATTTTTACGGCAATTTGGTAGAACGGATTTGTCGTACAGGCCACCGTTCGACCGACGGCCGGTGTTTTGTTGTTTTTCATACAAAATAATTATACTAATATTATTACACATTAAACAGAAACCTATATCGTTATGTATTTTTAATTTTTATAATTTATAAAAAAAATTAATAAATTATAAAAATGTGTTTTTTATTCATACATATTCTAACCGTTTTGCCGGTTTTCTGGAATTATAACTAAAGGTAATTCAAAACTGTAATTGTAATAAGAAAGGAGACTCCGGTCCCTACGACCCCCCCACCCCCCCACTTTAATCACTGGGTACAATATTTCATCGAAAACCATTTAAAAAATAAAACAAAATTGTAAATCAAATTTCTGTTTTTCATCTTGGTCGTTCGTACAATAATTGTTGATTATCGAATTGAAATTATTCGTAACGTCCCAGTCGATTCGCTATATATATATTATATTGCCGTTAGACGGGTCGACAAAGTAAATGCGATCAACGGAATATTATTGTTTTAAACGTAAAATTCCGGAAGTATTTCGACATTGGGAAGGTTTTTTTTATAGCGGGGCGTAATTATGGGCGGAGGGTATATATCCACCTCAGAGGCTTTTTTATTTTCTGCAAATACCATAATTATATTCCTGTAGGCTATATTATGTTAAAACTGTAACAAAAAGAAATCAAATTTAAGTTTAATTGTCGACTTTTACCACTGATGAGTGATAAATTCTCACGACTTCAATTATCATTTCCAACCGCCCAAACCACTTTTTATTTAACGTCTCACGTCTGTATGTTTGTCATCAGTTTAAATGTTAAAAGTAAACTTGTAAGTCTAGTAAGGTATCCAGTGACCTTTGTGCAGTAATATTTGGTCGTAAAACCATTAGTATTTTACCATTGTGTTGTGCATAATATTATGTGGATTAAACAAATCCTTAATTATGCCACTGGTTCGTTATTTCGGTTATTAGACACCACACGGGTCAGTTTTGTCAAATAATCTTTTCTTAAAAGTCGAAAACTGGACTGTCAATTTCCACTGGTAATATTTATTTAGTTTTACAACGAACATATTTTCTTGCGTGCAAATGTTTTTAAACTTTGGTTTAGGGACATGTTAGCTGGGGAATTATTATATTCGGTTGCCATACCTATAATATTAGACAGAAAAAAAAAAAAAAAAAAAGGATTGGTGTAATAATGCAGATACCGTGGAAATTAGATGGGAAAAAATAATTAAGTACCTGCTCATGAAAGAGTTTTAAACCCACAATGCTGATAAAATACATGCTAAAACCTATCGTACCTACACAGTTATTTTATTTGATGTTTATTGCCGAGAAATATAATATATTATCTTAAGCCGAGCACACAACAATACTTGAAGATAAATAATTAATATATATGTATGTCGAGAAACATTGGTGTCCAAATTATCGAACGCTTGTACTTTACAATTTTAATGGAGCCTTGGAAGGCCAAAAAAAATAAATATAATTTACGGTCTTCGGTCGAGTGTAAAGAAAATTCATAGCAGACGATTTTACGAAAACAACACGTGCGTTTCCGCCCATAATTATTTATTACAGTATCCGTACTTTTATAGCGCGATTTTCATTTTGTTCGTGCGCGTTTTAGGTTTTTTTTTAAATTAATATAATATAATACTTAATGCGGATTTTAATATTTGGAGATAACTGTTATATTATACCGGCAACGGCACACACGACGCGTGTAAAATATATTCCGCCGTATCCACTCCAAAAACACAATTATTAAATTATTGCCCATTATATAATAATGAATACATTTTTTTTTTTTTTTAAATAACCGTTAAGCTAACACCGACGTTAAAACAAACATGATTACTAATAAGAACAACAATAACAGAGACAATAGTCTAGGAAAAACAAAAATTAATAACTATAAATATTTACTTAAAAATTGTATAAGAAAAAAATGTTCACCAATAATAAAAATACGAATATTTTTATTTTATTATTACAAACTATTTAAGAATTCCCTTGCAAAAAAACTAGAATTCTTGTATATAATCTATTGTACATACAATTGTTGGTCTACAGGTGGTTGGTCGCTACTCAATTTCGACCCACACACGCCAGAAGCGCCTTTCCGTGTTACGATGAACCGATTTATAAGACGCCTTTTAATTTATCAATAAAAATAAATGTGAACGAAATTGCTCTATCCAATACGGCTATTTTAAACACAGTTAACGTGTAAGTATCGCACGAGCATATTTAAATAGTTATTTGTCGAACGATTTTTGGTATATTTTACGTCGCCCACAATTTTTATCGGATTTTTGTACCGAAAATCGTAAAATAAAATGTCTTATTCTCAATCGAAAGTACACGAAACGAATTTGTGACGATCGCATGGGATTTGTTCTTACGTTAACTCACGAACGGTTAATCGGCGGCCATTTCGCACTTTTTCGCTAATTTTTGCCACAAAATCGTTTCTGGATGACGTCGACGGTCTTCCAAAACGTGGATCGTCTTCAGTTAACCGCCAACTCTTCTTGAAACGTTTAAAACACTCGAGAGTCACGGAACCACTTAATGAATCATCCCCAAAAGTGGTGTTAATCATTTTCGTACGTTTCCGTTGCATAGTTTTTACCAAATTTCAAGCAAAACTTGATGCACACTCGTTAATTTCGTTAATTTCGGACATGTCGAAAACGGCGAACGAAAAAAACTTACGGGATTTAATTACGTGTAATATTCAACTGAAATATGATAGCGACTTCGGGTTTTGTTAAAAATATTCAATTATTCCCAGGGAATACATCTATTTACAATTTGAAACGTTATCGTGTGTAGATTGGCCGTAATAACATTTGTGCTGGTACTTTTTGAACAGACCTCGTATGCTGAGGGGTCGCATTCATATTATAATCGGCATATACGTACCCGATATATATATATATATAGATATATAAACGTACGATGCGATGCCAAAATGGTTTTGTGATTCCGTTAAAACTAGATACGAGAAGGTTTCGGAGAAACCGGCAGCGTACCGGAACATGACTTGGATTCATTTCGTGCAGACGCCGCCGTTGGCCACGCATTCGGTAGGGTTTTTCGTCGGCGAATTCGAAAACCTCGACGAAAACAAACAGGACGCGATCAAAGTGTACACGCACCTCGGCAAATTGTACCAGACGGAGTATATAGTCGGGGAAGCACCCGACCTGATGAAAACCGTTGTAGACTACGTGGGCGACGAATACGCCCCGGCCAAACTGGACCTGTTGGCCGTACCCGGACTCGGCGCGCGAGGAGCTGTGGAAAACTGGGGACTGAACACGTACCGGTAAGGTTGAACAATATCGTTATGAATTTGAGTATTATTGTCACGGGACAGTGGTGTATTTACGGGGATGATATGGCGGTGGCATCGTTTTTTCTTTAAATATATTTTTATTGTTTCGCATCCTGCGGAATTATAATTACGTCCATAGATGCAATAGCAAACGTGGGATTTTTTTCGTGATGGGGATCGGAGTGTTGTGCTTAAAATGTAATTCAATAATACACCGATGAATTTTTAGATAATACATTTCGGTAACTTATTTTGTTGTACGTATGGCGTTAACGAGTTATTGAGTTATTGTATATAATTAACAAGACGAGAAGAGTCCGCCGTCGAGTTAGTGGCCTCTGGATAAACGCTATCCTCTACCTTTTCTCGAGATATCAGGAAAAATTTAAAAAAATAAATTACTCCACCTACAAATTTAATAGTTATTTCATAGTTTCCCGTGAGATTTACAAACAAAATAGACTAATGTATATATGTATATATACGAGTACCTCCAAATGAATAATAAAGTATGATATTTATAAACATTTTTTAAAAACCCCCTCGGAAATTTTGTTCTGCGTTCGCCTATGACACACGTACATGGTCTATTTTTATATGCTCCTTGCAGGGAGAAATCACTCTTGGTCGACGCGAACACGATGACCAAAACCAAAGTTTCGGTGAAGACTACGGTGGAACGCGATATAGCGCAACAATGGTTCAGCGACTTGGTGACGCCTGCCTGGTGGTCCTTTGCGTGGCTCAACGAAGGCTTCGCCACTTATTTCGAATATTTCGCCACCGCTACGGTAAGTACGAGTATATTTCATCGCGGTATAATATTATATACCGCCTATATCGGGTGCTAAACACTCTGTTAAACATTATACAGCTAGAGCCCAATTGGCGTCTGGAACATTTTTTCGTAGTGGAAAAACAACAGACAGGTTTAGAATACGACCAGACTCGAAGGCACCCGCTGTCCACGTCGGTAAGTACACCGACGGAAATCAACGACATTTTCGACAGAATAACGTACAACAAAGGCGCGGCCGTTTTGAGAATGCTCAACGACTGGGTGGGAGACGACGTGTTTAAAAAAGCTGTGAACATTTACTTGACCCGAAATCGGTAAGCAAAGGATTATTGATGGTAATATAGTAATTATTATTTAGATGAAAAAATCAGGTTGATGAGCTCGATGTAACCGCGAAAACTGACCTACGTGATATTTTACCCCACAACAGTAACATTTCACATAAGTAATTACACCCCCTCGGTTAGCCATCAGGTGGTATAATATTAAGGGGTCGATAATTACTGTCCCGCCGGTGTCAGCGCGTCTATTTGTTAATAAAATATGCCGGTCGGGGAATACTCTCGTGGCCCGTTGAATAGTCCAATTCCGATAATTATATGTTAGAAAGTCATATGTATATGTGTGGACATATACTTTTTTCAGTCTGTATTGAAGTCCGTTTTTCAATATTTTAACCTCAAACTTTAGAATATAATAATTTTTCACCGACATTTGCATAAAATATTATTTGAAATCAACTACTAAAATAACGGAATTCAATTCGGGTTGGACAATGTTGTTGTTTATCATCTAGAAAAAAAAAAAAGCTATACCAATGATTTATCTCTGTAATGCTCCCCTGTTAAATCCCTAACGGCCGTAGATCCTTTCCTCCTACATAGTAGATATGTGAACAAATCGTATAAAATGAGGTGGCCATTAAAACGTTAAATATAATTGTTTAAAATTGGAGAAAATTTGGAATATCGGTACCGGGCTCTTGGTGGAAAATGGCCACTTATCTTCGCGGGATAATCGATTATATTGTTCAATTGAGGATCTCGATTTAGAGTTTAAACACCAGTTTTGGTGTTGCACACATGTATTTTAAACGTTAAACCCCTTTTGCGACCTACCACAAGCGACCGATATGATTAAACATTGGCGACATTGTATAATCGTACAGGTACAAAGTTGTGAAGCCGGAACATCTGTGGAACGCGTTCGACAACGCACTGTTCGACGTCACAAAATCCAATTTGAACGGCCGTAACGTACACACTGTCATGAGCCCGTGGACGGCCCAGGCCGGATATCCTGTGGTGAAAGTCGTGAAAACGAATACGGTTCTAGTGTTAACGCAAGTAATGTACACATAATGCGCGTAATACGTATAAATATTTGTTTCGCGATACGGTAATATTGTTGGTAATTGTTTGGTTTCGTTTTCTTTTTCCGGCCCCTCCCCAGGAACGTTTTTCAGTCGGTTCTTCCGTCGACGCGCACGACACTTATAATGCCAAGTGGTTCGTCCGTTCGAGTTTCGCCACGGACAAAGACAAAAATTTCGATACCAAGACGGCTCCGTCAGTCTGGCTGGTCCCGGATGCGAACGAAACGATCGTTTCCGTCGCCCACGACGTCCAATGGTATATTTTCAACGTGCAGTCAACAGGTGATTCGGGAAAAATATAGTTTTTCGTTCGCAACGTGTACGCGTACACATCACTGTTCCCAGGAATTTAATTTCGGGAAATTCTCCGGAATATTCCCATTACCTGAAATTTACCGGGCAAATTATAATTCGTAGACACATAATGTTCATATTTCGCTGTAATCGTAAATTATTCAAACGACTAATATTATATAAACTTATTTTATGTGAATTTTGGTCGGCTCTTCGATGTTTCCGAAAATATATTACACACAATATATAATTATACACAATATTATCATATACGATTTATACATTTAAACATCAGTCACCAGTGTAAAAATTAGACTTTAAATATTCCCTTTGTTATTATATAAAAATAATAGGTATTAGGAAGACATTTCGGAAATATTCCCCGTTCCCGGGGGGCAAGTTCTATGGGAAATAGTGGCACGTCACCCACTTACGCGCCTACTATTCACGCAGTTATACCTCTTCGATAACTTTGAGATATATTATACGTCCGCCAGGCTTTTACCGGGTGAACTACGCTGACGACAACTGGTTGTCGTTGATCCGGCAGCTGGTCAGTTCACCGTCGGCCATACACATCCTCAACCGGGCCCGGCTGATCGACGACTCGTTCAATCTGGCCAGGGCCGGCCTACTAAACTATACGATACCGTTGAGTTTAGTGGAATATTTGCGAAATGAAGACGATGTCGCACCGTGGTTGTCGGCCATGAACTGTTTGGAGTACGTCCGAGAACGCATGCGACGCAGCAAAAATGGATATGACGACGTCAAGGTGGGCTGTGCGCGAGGAATAAGTCCTCGTCCACTATTACATGTCGACGAATAATAACGGTTCTGTACGATTATTCGGACTATACTATAAGCCTTGTCAGTGCTGTCGTAAACCTATTTCAACCCCTTAGCAAAGTATTAAACAACTACCGAAAACGACCACCCCACCTTTCCGTCCTCCAACGTGTTTCTAGAGCTAAGCGATTTTGTTAGGGAAACGTCATTCATTTGTATGGGATTAAATCAATATTTTTGAGAATCCGCATGAAATTTTCAATTTTTAATTTTATTTATTGAAATCTATAGACATACGCTTTTCCAAGTTTTAAAAACGATATTGCCAAAACAATATTTTGATGGGGAAATCATTCGCAGTTATGAAAATTTGAAATTTAAAAGTGCTAAGTATACAAATATTGGTCCACGGCTAAAGGTCGGGGGAATGCAATTTTACAGAGTGTGATAGAGTATTATTAAATAATTAATTAAAATAATAACAGTTCTAGAAAAATTGAATACCTTTGGGCAATGACTAGACATGTACAAATATTAGGCCAAAATCATTTTTTCACGTAACCGAATAGAAAAAGAAAACTGCATCAACTGGTGCAATAATTAGACATGTCCGACTGTTTTATATGGAGTTATAATACAAATAGACATGTCTTGTTTTTTTTTTTTTTTTTTTTTTTTTTATGCAACAACGAGGATACGTTCGGACATTTTTTTCTATTCGCCGAATAATTTTCAAAAAAATAACATGTCTGGTTGTTGCCCGGAGGTGTTCGATTAACAATATTCATTGAAACATCCGTAAATCAAAATTATTTGCCCGTCGTCGTCATTATTTAAAACGTTGAAACAGGTACATACTTATTATAGGTTCCAAAAATCAAATATCAAACATGTAACAATTCACTTGAACACAACGTAAAAATTGTCTATTTCGGGTAAAACGTTTTAAAAAAAAAAAAAAATCGGTAGCATAACGGCTGTTATATTATTGCATCGTAACGCAAACAATAAAAGAAGACAAGAACTTCTCACGGGTGGGTCACTGTTGTTGGTGAGAAGTTGTACGCAATGATAAATCACTGCTCATGGAAAACTTCCTTTGAGTGAAGATCGGCTAAAAATGTTTTGATAAATTAAAATTGAAAATTATATTAATTTGTAACTAGAAAATAAATTACAACTGTCCGTGTTTTCTCGAGTCAAATTGTTCAGCATTTTTATGGAACCGAAAAATTGTTTCGTAAATGGATCAGAAAATAGCAGCAGGTATGCAAAATGCCATCAAAATCTGAACTTCAAACGTTTATAAAAAAAAACCCGTGACTGCAGATTTTCAATATTTTTCTAAATGGCTATAAGAATCCTAACCAAACAATAAATGTTTTTTTTTTTTTTTTAGATTCTGAGTAAATATGTGTCTTTTTTTCTACTATCCGTAGAGCAACTATTCTGAAAGCATTTTGGATTTAGTTAGTGCATTAAAGAGGTTATTATTTTGATTTTCGTTATAGTTTTTGTAATATACGGCAAAACGTACAGTAATGGTTTCATTATTTTCGATTTTTTTCTTTTTCTTTTAACTCAGTTAAAAATAATTGTAGAAACCTTTCTAGGCGTGAACAAATTTTCAAAATGTTCTGTTCATTTTTGAATTATTTATAGGCATTTTAATTTTGTTTTCGAATTAATTGAATACAACTACTTTGGCTGAACAGAAATGCATGAAAACTTGACACAGGTTCATCGTGAGACTTAATGTTGAAAAAGAAAAAAGTTTAGCGTATTTTAATACATTTTTTTTATAAGCGTTTAAAGTACAAATGTTGATAAAAGAATAACAAAAAAAAAAAAAAAACGTAAAAATGACGGCATTTCAAAACATAATTAACTGAACATGGCTTAGAACCGTTTTTCGTTAGCAATGGTTTATCGTTGCGTATACATATAAATGAAATTCCCCCTCTATATCTTCCTGACGTTCGACCTATAACAGCGGGTCACCCGGTGTGCGAAATATGTGCCTCAGTCTTTATTTATTTTTTTTTTTATTACCATTATTACCATTATTTAATCGGAATGTTTCCGTAGGCATTTGTCAGTGAACTGGCTGGCGTTGCGCTGCAGAAGGTAAACAACCTTGTCGTCGCAGAACAACAGAAACCCCAGTACCCTAATAAAATCGGTTGGCATGCGTTTTCGACGTGGGCGTGTAAACTAGACAATGCCGATTGTATAAAAATGGCATTGAACTATTTCCGAAGATGGCAAAACGGCGAAGAGTAATAACAACTATAATAATAATATAACTGTAATATTATAATACTATGATCATTACGTTCGAGATTATAATATATATCTATACGGAATGTCCCTCGAATATGCCCATTGCTACATGCCTTGAGATAATGCACGAAGACAATATAGTAATTATGATTTGTTTATACAGACATAAGGACAACAAATAATCATATTTCAATTAAATTTATATGTTATGATAAAATAATGTAAAAAAAAATAACTTTTTAGTTTCGATAAATTTGAAACTAGCTATTTTATAGTGTTTATTCTTCTGAATATTTTGACGTTTCGACTTTTTTTTTACTACATAACCTCGTGACTTTTAATATTTCTTTTAGTTGATAGACAAATAACGTATAATTTAATACTACAGTAGTTAGTAGTAGTATTTTGCAATTATCTCATCTCGTTTCCTGATAAATTTAGTTTACCATATTACTATTTTTGTGTAAACTAAAAAAAAAAAAAAAAATATTAAAATTTACGAGGTCAATGAAAATAAAAAGTATAGACGTCAACATTTTTAGAAGAATAAACTCTAAATTTGAAGACAGCCAATTGTATTCAATGTTAAAAAAATAATAAAATATTAAGTTTTTTTTTTTTTTTATAAAAATATATAAATTTAATTAAAACATGAATATTTGGAGTCATATAAAGAAAAACAAAATTTGATTGTCTTTTCATTGTCTCGGGAGATATCGCAATGGGAGATATCTTCGTGGAACACCCTGTATATACAAAATAATTATGCGTTCTATAATATCTAATATTGAGTTTTTTATTTTTTTTTTTATTTTTCTTGTTAAGAATACCCGCCGACATTAAGGACGCGGCGTTCTGCGCCGGTGTCAAACACGGCGATCAAACTGAAAACTGGCAACGAATGTCGGACCTGTACAAATTCGCCAAATCTTATTCGGAAAAAGAATCGGCACTGCGCGCGCTGGCCTGCACGGATAATGTACAATTACTAGTGACGTGAGAACGGATTTTTTTTATTTTTATTTTCCCAAATAGATCGGAAATAACATATTATAAAATATTTGCTATAAAAATTGTAATGCATCGCAAAATATCGCGGGGGATTCTCTCCTCCACCAAAAAAAGACAACAGTTATTATAGGTTTGTTTAGAATTATTTTCCTCTGCTTGTCAATTGAAAAAACTAATTTATAGGCATATAATATAAATATTAAAATGTTTATTTATATGCATAAAACAATTGTATAAAAAAAAATATTTACAACACTTGTCAAGTGAATATATAAATGTAATATTAATTCTAATAGTTTATCTATTGGTGTAATATTAATCTTTTTTTTTTTTCACATGCAAACCTATTTATGACTACTCTGTATCTCTATATATATATTAAGTAATACAAACCTGTGATAATATTTCCTTGCCCATCTTAGATCTGAACCAAGTCTAACAACACAATGCAACGTGGAATGAAGTACATGCAAAAGCATCTGTTACAATAAATAAATTGCTAACGTGTATAGAATGATGTATTTTACCTGCACAATGTAGAAAAGCTACGTTCAGCAGTTGTTACACTAATTGCCAAAGGAGCAAGAACGCGAAGCAAAGAACTAATAGTGGGATAAATAATATCTGAACACTCATAAATTTGTAAACGATTTTCAAGAGTTATGTCATCGTAAATAGGCTATAGCCGTTATTAAAACATCACAGCTAAAAAATGTCAAAGTGATCCCTCCCGCCCCACAGATACGCCATTTAAGCTGATTCTATTTTTATAATCTGCCTTTGGGAACGAATTGTTTTGAGGGCTGGTTATATATACTATAATATAGCCAATCAACTTGCCGGCCCGATTTGATTTCGAGTATGGGGCCACTGCTATAATATTTATGTACTGTGTTCTGTTTTAGGCATTTAAAACTTTTGTTGGGAAACGAGTGTCCGATAGAACCGCAAGACTACGGCGTTTTTTTCGATGCCCTGTCGTCGACCACCAGCGGAATAGCCGCCATGAGTGATTTCCTCGAAAAACATTTCACAGACATTGTCGACACCGTAAAAGACGGCGAACAAGTGGCGATCACATTATACACGGTCCTAGCTTCTAAAGTTTCGACCGAGAACGAAACGGCCCAAGTAAAAATACAGATTAATATTGTATTTCGGTTTATATAGAAAAGAAAAAAAAATATATTAATATTACAATACAATTAAATAAAAAAAAAATGTGTATAGAAAAACACAGAGTCTGGAGTATAAATATATAGGTTTTGTGTAATGTATCGATACGGCAGGTTTCGATTTATAGAAAGAAAATCAACAATCTAACCTAATGATGATTTTTTTTTTAACGAAAACCGTTTGTATTTACAGACAATTCTTAAAACACTCCGTGCATTTTTTTTTTTTTTTTGTTTTTCCACATATTTTTTTTTATTTACTTTTATTGTGTGTAAGTAAGTTTTACATTTATTTATATTTTCGTTATTTTATTGAGTATTTATTTGAGTTTTATCTCTAAACCAATTTTTTTTCTTCTTTTGTTTCTTATAATAAAAATGTTAAAATTTATATACAGACCATTATAAAACTATCTCACCGTGTTAGTATACGAGTGTTAAGTAATAAAAATCAACGTGCATACATTTTTATAGACCGACGCCGATGCTTTCGCAGAGCATTGCTGGGCAAATACAATTAAGCTAAGATTATAATTGACTCCGTCTGTCTTCACCCTCCCCCAACCCCACCAATCGTAGCACTATCGTTAACCATTGTAACCGGGTTGTATTTCTAAACGCCGAGACGAGTAGACAATTTAACTGCTATAAAATTCAGATCGATCCGTTGACTTTGATATATCGTTAGACATATTTTTGTTTCCTCCCCCTAGAAAAAAAAAAACAAAAAAAAAAAAAAAAACGACGCGTAATCGTTGTAAATATATTTGATTTTGAAAACTAAAAAAAAAAAATTCGTGCTCGTATTATAAATATTACTACCGCGGATCGACATTTGATATGACAACGAAACTGGTATATAATCTTATATAATGAAACGTCCGGTTTCAGATGGAAGTCATATCGTCTGCAGCGCCGGTCACGTTCAGAAACCGATTCAATTCGATTTATCGCAACGAAATCGAGGACAACCTGGAATGGTACGACGACAATTCAATAGGGATCCGGGAGTTCGTAAAGCCCGGTTCGACGGTGGATCCGGATCCGACGTCCCCGCGGCCGGAAACTACGACCGGTGCACACGATCCCGCGGCAGCCAATTCCAGTGCTTCGCCGACGGCGCAAAACGATTACGCCGTTCTGCTGCAGATTTTAGCTTTGTCGATTTCGGTGAAATTTTTCGACATCAAAATTATATAGAAAAAACAAACAAAAAAAAAAAACCAGCGAAAATTATTGCGCAAAAATACCCACTCGAAAACAGACGGCCCGAAATATTATAATAATTGTTACGTTTCGTTACGCCGTGGTTTTATTTATCATTATGTATAATACTATATCGGTGTTACCTACCATTAAATGAACGGCGTCAGTGGCGTGCCCGGGAATTCGCAATAGGAGAGGATGCGGTATTTTTGAATAATAATCACGAATAAATCTTACGGTCTTCTTCTGTCCCCCAACCGCCACCTCTAAAATGTTAATTTCAAAACCGGATCCGTCGATTTTCGTTTAACAAACCGAGCTTTTCCTTATATTCTCGGCTGAAATATACGCAAACATTTCACGGTTAAACCGCCAGATAAATACCAGATAAAACGTTGTATTTTCATGACAGCCGTGGAGGGAAGATATTATGCTTTTTTTCTCCCCCTCATCATCCTGGGCACGCCACTGATCGACGTATTATATTTTAATTATTAAAACAATGATATATAGCAATAGTCTGTCGAACGTTATTATTAATTTTTTTTTAGACAAGTAAAAAACCGGTTTAATTTGTTATTTTACTCGAATCTGGATTTTAAGTACCCGGAATATTTATCGGATTCGCGCACCGCAAACGTTTTTTTTTTTTTTTTATTGTGCACCGAATATTTATTAGTATTTACTTACGAGTTATATACGACCGCAACGCATCATAAAAAAAATTAAAATACTAACTGCCATCACTCGGCCTTGCTCGGGTCAAGTTTGTCGGTAATCCAAAATCGTCTAACTATCCCGCACCGCTCTGCCTGGTTTGTTTTTTTAAATTCAGAGCGAAGTGTTCAATGTATTGGTTGTATTATGATGTGTGTTTTTTTTTTTTTTTGTTTTATAAAATTCCATATTACTTTTAAATTTTAAGTTTCAATTGGCATTAAATATTTCTGAATACACCGCGGTATGTGTCTCACCGTCTGGGGCCAGCACAGATATGTTTTGTTTGCATGAGACACGTGACAGAGTCACGTACAACTGACCGTAGGGCAAACATTGGACGGCCGGAAGTCTAAACCGGCAACGTTTAATATTTGGCCCTGTGCCTTATTCGTGGTCATTGAAAAGCATAATTTTTTACGGAAAATCGGAGCCGTCTAAACTGGAATGGTAGAATGGTTGGTATCATTGGTATCCTATGGATCAAGACCATTATCCGCAGCCAGTAAGGATCGTACACTCAAGCAGACTCAATTGCTTTTAATGATTTTATTCATCCGTTACTTGCAAGGGACATTGGGACCTTTAATTACGTGGATAAACATTCACTGTTATTCGGATAAACTACAAATATCCTGCTAAGGACATCCGGCTTTTTTACTCCGGCATCACCTTCCTCGTTTTATTCGTTGGAATTGTTTGGTCAATTGTCCGGTATACATATGTATCCACCGGATTGGAATTGTTTCACTTCTTTCCGAGTGTCTAAACTAAATGTAGTGTTTGATCACTACCTTTATTTGCGGAGGAGGATTACCGATTTAGTGATTTACCACGGTAACCAAACTAGCCGTTTTATTTTGTATTATTATTTATACTATTCGGTTTCCATAGTAAATAAACGAACGCTTTTCATTCAATCCTTCGACATTTCCCGTGAATTTCCCATTAATTTTCTTTCATACAAACCTTGTCCTGACAATTATGAACTCATCAAAATAAAAAAAAATTTAAAAAAAATATAAAAAATCAGCCAAATCGGTCGAGCCGTTCTCAAGTGATGATCTTACATACATGCGGCAATTGATTTTTTTATATATAGATAAATTATGATCGTCTATATATTATTAATTTTTATTTTTAATCGCCGACGCGTTTAACATGTAAGGTAGGTAACTATATATAATATTTTAAATTATATTATTTGTATTTATTTATTCGAACAAATACAAATATTTTTATTAAAGTATAGCCATCCGCTACGTTTTGATTTCAGTCTTACGTCCAATGGCGTATTTAGAAATTGTTTTCGGTGCGGTGGAGGGGGACTGCAATGCAAATTGGTTAAAAAAAAAAAAATAAAAAATTAGCATATAGTAGCCACCTTGTACTTGGGTACACAAGTCGTAGTATACGACTTATACGACAGTAGTATTACTGCAAGACCTTCGTGGTAATTATTATTATTATTATTATTAGTTTTCTATTCTTGCAATATCATAAATGTGTTTTAATATTGACAAATATGTGTATAATTTAATTTTTAACAACTGAAAATCGGCGTTGAACAAAACTTAGATAAGTGGTTTCCTATCCAGTTTTTATCAAACTGGAATACATTTTTTATCCAGAATTGGACAATTGAAATCGGGCTAAACTGACAAATAGTACTAAAACAAATACTCTAGAAAAAATACTATTGATCTAAATACCTATGCGCCAGAATACAATTTCGGGGAGGGGAGGCATTTATTTTATTGTTATTTACTGTTTTTTAGAATAATAACAATAAAATAAACCGATCAAAATTAGTAAAATGTTAATCATCGTTATGCATTCAAATGTGCGCATTATCTTCTTTCGGTATACAAATGTGTTAGTGACATTGTATTCTCATAACCACACAAAAACCACTAATTTTTTTTTAAAACAAAAAACATAAGATTTTCCTGGTGGAGGAGGAGGCGTGCCTCAATGTATCTTTCCCCGGCTATGGACCTGTATCTAAGTATAGGATAAAAAAACAGATCCATGTGTATGGTTAATAACAATTCTAAAACGAACAAATTATCACAAGTTTGTTTTTAACCTAACCTATCTATTGTTGTACTCAAAACTCCTCAGTCACGACACACTGTGCACCTCCTGCCACCCCATTCCCGCCCACCCTACCCATATATACGCCACTGACTACGTTTTTATTATAAAATGGCGATTTTACATAAACGACGTAATATGCATTTGGACACGTATACGTGACGCACATCAAAAAATAATAATTACGATCCCTATTTTAAGAAGAAAAATCGCGTTTTTCTCAGTGCGTCAGTATCGGCCCAAAAAAATAAAAAAAACCAATAATTTTCCCGCGATAAGAGCAATACACCTGTTGTTCATCCGCGCTATCACGGTATAACGATTTTTTTTTTTTTGTTACAGTATTAGCACGCGCGTAATATGCTCAGACATGCTACACACAACCCATGCTCGCAATTGATATTCCCGTGCAATATTTTTACACGATTCGTAACAATCGGTACGATAACTGAAATTTTATTATGTTATACGATCGTAACGACAAATCAATCCGAATATCGAAATGGCTATCGATAATCGAACGGGCGACATCGAAAAACCGAACTAATTTTATTAAAGAGTGATGGTACTTATAAAAGAAATCAATGGAATTAATTTATGTTTATTATTTAAATTATTGTTCACGGAATTAATTGAACGACGCGCGTACGTATTTTCGTCGACTGCGACATTTTACATTTTGTTTCATTTTGAATTTTGAACATTACGATTTTTGTTATTCCTGAAATCCGATAAAAACACTAGTTCGGTCTGACGTTAAAATGCCCCCGTAATACGTCCCGCATTGTCTTGGAATTCGTTTATCAAACGGATCGGGATTCGACTAAAACCGGTGGGTTTTCTCACCGACGACGATCAAAAAAAAATTATACAAAAATAATACGAGAACAATTTTTCATTTATACGCTATTGTATACGTGTTTGGACCAACGTCGGCGGTTTTGTGATATTGAATGTATTTATAAATGTACCCGAAAATCATACATCCCGTGTTGTAGACGGTTAAAGTAGATAGAAAGACAGAAAAATCATCGCAATTACTAAAATAAACACGCGACGTCCGCGTCGTACATTTTTTTTTTTTTTTTAAATTTTTTTTTATTTATAAATATAACTTTATTATTGAATATCGCACCGGTATATTTTATTGAAAAGTTTGCGGTGAACACATAGGCGCACGCACGCACGTCGAGAATATAAAAGGTCACCGGCGGTCGTCGTGTAATTCGATATCGCAGGCCGTAATCGTTTTAAAAAGACCAACGATATATTATTATTATATAGGACTGCGAACGCGTGTGCATGTACCTCCTATACTCGCACACGCCGATTCGATAATAATGTTTCACTTATTTCGCCGTACTTTATTTTATTCAATTGTATTTTTTTTTTTTTTTTTTTTTTTATCTATATATCGTATAACCAGCCCACCTGTAATATATACACGGCGCGTACGATATTAATATGCGCGTTAATGGCTTTCCGACGGTCCATTACCGTATCCACCTCTTGGTGTACAGGGTGGTCCTCCGTTCGCGGTTACCCCGACGATCCGGCGATTTTCCCCGGAAGATATATATATATAAATATATATATATATATATATATATATATGGAAAAAAAAAAATAAATAAAAAAAAATTATAAAATAATAAAAAAAAAAAAAAAAATTAAAAATCGTCTACAAGACGTCGCGGGATTATGGATTTACGAGGCTTAAAACGATCGGATTTACGATAGCGTCAGCGGGCCTGTTACTCGATAACTTTTCGACGGCGCGCATTGGCGGATTAACAATATAAATATTACATGATCCGGTGAACCGCGCGAAACTCGGGCAGTCGCGTACGGAACACCCGTATACATCACCGTGCCGCACAATTAGAACAAGTAGACGGGACTGTCGCAACAGTAGGGCCGCCATGAAGTCGTACGTTTCGCCGTTGTCGCGGCTCGCCGTCGTCGCCGTCGCCCTGGTGTGCGCGCGCGGCGTCGTCGGTTCGGTCAGGGGCGCCGGCGACGTCCCGGCCGCGCCGCCGGACCGTTTGCCGGGCGACACGGAACCGGTGTCGTACGATTTGCGGATCCGGCCGGTGGTGGACGCCGCGACCGAAAACTACACGTTCGGCGGGCGCGTCGACATCGTCATCAGGGCGTTGCGGTACACTACGGCGGTGACGTTGAACTCGAGGGATCTGACCGTGTCGGCCGTGTCCGGACTGCGGGACACGAAGACGGGCGCACTCGTGCCGGTCGCCGGTTACGCGTACGACGAGCCCGCCGAGCGGTTGGTCGTAACACTGGGAAAATCGATTATCCCGCGACGGCTGTACCGGTTGACCGTCGAGTTCCGCGGCGCCCTGCGCACCGACTTTACGGGATTTCATAAATATTTTTACGATTCTCAGGACGACTCGAGGTATTTATCTTACACGCCGTCGGTATCCAATACTAAACGGTTGGTGAAATTATTATTGCACACTGACCACCTACATATACATTTATACGTTAAAGAAGACGCAAAACACCACTAGACAAAATTCCACAAAAAACTCCGCAATCACTCCAACCCCCTTATTTCTGAACTATCCTCAAACTGCACTCCCGGTAATACTACAATGCGACTTAAGCGAATGCGAATGCTAAGAGATTTCGTAGTCGATGATCAAACTGGTTAGCATAGTCCACAAGCGAATAAAATAAATAATAATTAGAACAAAAAAAAAAAAAAATAAAAAAATTCCTGCCGAAGTACTGTCGCTGGACAGCCACTTCGATTCGTGCATTTTGTGCGAAATAATATTAGTGTTATTATATAAGTAGGGACTATTGTAAATACTTTTAATACTACTAATCACTCATACTATTGTTTTATTTCTACTGCATTCACTTATGCTTATTGTACCGTACGCATACAGATTGTATAATTTTCTTGTTAATGAATAAAAAATAAAAATAATAATAATTACAATTATACCGGCGACGACGAGCGTTCGTCCGGGGAATATTTTTAATATCCGAAAATTAACGGCGCGCGGAGGTTGTAATTTTATGCATTTTTAGTCTCGTGTCCCGGTTCGGGCCCCGGAATACAGGCATCCGGGAGATTCGCGCGTTTAGGATCTAACCGCCGCCGGTTATAATTACGGGTATATTTGTTTTTCAATTCGAATCCGCTTGATAAAAAGAAGAAAAAAATGGTTTTAAATCGAATGTTTCGTTTTGATTTCCGGTTTAATTTTTTCAAAACAATACCAATAAATAATAATACAGGATGCAGCAGAGCCGACTTACGAGTTAAATGAGGTCATTAGCCTGTGATAAGATAAGAGCAGGCTTTAAAATGTGGTATATTTTTTTAATTGTACGGTAATGCCGTTTTTATTCGTAATCATGGTCTGGAAAGGTGTACATCGTGGGGTTTCGTCGTGCGTGCGTATTACGAAAATAATCATTCTGTGATCGCTAAACAAAGGGCTTTTTATATGCACTTCGGCATTCCACGTGCTGAATCTGTTCCTTCTGCTAACACTGTCAAATTGTGGATACGGCATTTGGAAGAAACTGGAAGTACCCTCGGAAGTAGACTTGGACACGGAGCACCCAGAACGGTAAGAACCCCCGAAAATGTGCAGTTGGTTAGAGAGTCAATTGAGCAGTCGCCAAGACGCTCAGCCCGGAAACACGCTGTACCTTTGGGAATCTCAGACCGTTCTTTGAGGAGAATGCTTCACGAAGATTTATCATTCCATCCCTATAAATTAATGCTTGTCCGAGAGTTAAATGCTACTGACTACGGCAAGCGTAAAAATCTCTGTCAACAAATTTTTCTGCAAATTCCTCCGATATCAACTTTTTTCTGTAGCGACGAGGCCCATTTTCATCTTTCTGGAACTGTAAATAAACAAAATTTTCGATACTGGGCTACAAATAACCCACGGCAGCTCCATGAAGAACCACTGTACGTGGAAGTCGAGGCCATACCAGTCGAAATGTGCCGAAAATCATATGAGAGCTTCAAAGATCGTCTATAACAGTGTATCAATGTTGACGGCCGCCATCTTGGAGATATAATTTTTTTTAAATCATTTTTGAAAATGGGATTAAATACTGATTTAAATTAAAAAAAAAACCTTTTCTCTAAGTTTTACTGTTCGTTATTTATAGCCCATCAAAACTCGTCAGTCGGCTCTGCCGCACCTTGTAGCAATACAACGGTCATGTGCGTTACTACAGTCAAAATTCGGTTTATTATTTTAAAATGGAAAAGTTTGTCGCTCGCTTCAGTCACTTATATCCATAGTCCTAGATACCTAACAGTTAATATTCAAATTCAGCATTTTGCACGATATTGTCAACATTTATAATTTTAAAATTTAAATAAAAACTGCGCGTTAAAGCAAGTTCTATTGTTTCGAATATTATTCTGTACTTTTAGACTTATTTCACTCTTATTAAAAAATAACTCAAACTCTCACTAGTTACCGAATACCAAATTTATTGTTTGTGTAATTTGGCCAATTATTTCCACTCGTACGGAAAAAAAAAATTAACGTTATCGCACTGTCACAAAATATATTATTTTGTTAACATCAGCAATAAAAAAAAAAAACAAAACGTTTTGACCATAATATTTTAACTTCGCACTATTTGTCACAACTTACTACTGTTAATACAAATAATAAATATCGAATATAATTAATACATTTTCAAAATTCAAGTTTTTTTTTTTTGGTGGGTGACGGGGTGGTTAGAAAAATGATACCTCTGGATAGTTCTTAGTGACCCCAACGAAAAAAATTATTAATATTATAAAACTATTAAACGGTAATATTATATTTACTAAAACACCTTATTTATACTATACTCTATTGACAAATGTATGACGACGCAGCCGTTTCTAAATATAGCATTTATCATTAACAAACCCATTGTTTGTAAACCCTATAGGATTTACTGTACTTTTTTAGTAAAAGTTCTGGTTAGGTGGGTGGGGGGGGGGAAAAGCGGAATTAAAAAATATTTTCAGCTTTGACTGAGCATCTGTTGGTAAATCCTTTACCGATCAAAAATTACGACGATATTCCGGAATTATTTTGCATCGCTTGAAATTAACGAACATTTCGACATTTTTTTTTTTAATAAATCGCCTAAAACATTAATTTACGCACTCCCGACATTTCGCCCTCTTTTAATACCATACTAGGCGATTACGGTTTAAAATCGATCGGATTGTACTCGGACTGCGGTAAGCGTGGTTTTGCTATATGTTAGAATTTTTGCCGATACGTCAAATATTGTGTCACGCCCGGCAATATCGGGTAATTCGAGTAGAAAATCGTATTATTTCGATATTATTTCGCCCGTACAGGTGGTTTGCCGTGACTCAATTTAAACCGATATACGCGAGAAGGGCGTTCCCGTGTTACGACGAACCAAAATTCAAAACTCCGTATAAAATATCGATCGCCAGGCCGATGGGACATTTTTCGCTGTCCAATATGCCGCTGAATCGAAGCGAAATCAAGTGAGTCCGCCGGCGGTCAACCGGTTGTATGACAATCGATCGTATTGTATCGGGTTAATTACCTCGGTATAATATTGCCGGTGGAAGAAACGTTTGGTAAATTAATTACCGGCCCGTCCGATAACACTATCTGTTGATTATTCTGTTCAGCTGGCATAGCGGATGGACGTGGGATCATTTCGACACCACGAAACCAATACCCACGTATTTAGTCGTGTTTATGGTGTCGGATTTCAACAAAAACCCTTGGAACACCGACAACAATATAGGCATGTACACGCGCAAAGAGCTAATCGACGACACCGCGTATATGATGGGACGAGCCATGGATTTACTCAAAGGCGTAGAGGCGTTCACCCGAATACCTTACATGCTACCGAAATTAGATTTGGTTGGCATTCCGCTCCGGTACGCCAACGATATGGGAAATTGGGGCCTGAACTCTCACAAGTGAGTTTTTGCCGGCATAAGATTAAGGCTGCGCGTAATCGTACATTCGTTTCGGGTTTTATTTCATTATTTTCGATTTCCGTGATTGACGCATACACAATTTGACAACAAAAAAAAACAAAAAAAAAACCAAAATTGAGACAGCAGGATATATAGAGGGCGATTCAGTTTATATCCGTATGCAACGATGGCGAAAATAGCACTGAAAATGATAAAATTTTTACCATAATATTTTACAAAATATTTCGTTTTGTTTTTCTTTCGCCATTTAGAGAATTTTATTTGACACTGACGAATAAATCGCACACGGAAGACAAAATATTGGGAACCATGACGGTACTGCACGAAATATTACATCAGTGGTTCGGCAGCATGGTGACGACTCCGTGGTGGGACTACGCTTGGTTGAACGAGGGCATTTGCAAATATTTGAACTTTTACATAACTGATACGGTAATTTCGCGGGGTTTACTACCCGGAGTCTTCTGACAGGGCGTGCTAAATTTATTGTTTTTTCTCTCTCCATCCAAACCGAAGATCGAACCCGACTGGGAACTGGACAACAAGTTTGTGGAAAACGTACACCAACGGGCCCTAGCTTGGGACGAATACAACGACACGCACCCGTTGACGTACCCCTTGTTGACTCCCGCGGAAATCGTCGACGGGTTCGACACGATCACGTTGGATAAAAGCGCCGCGGTGCTCAGAATGTTGAAATACATGGTCGGCTACGTCAATTTTAGGAGCTCGTTGAACAAATTCCTTAGCGATTTCGCGTGAGTATTATCACTTTTTACGCGTATGCAATGCAGACCGTCTATAAATGCATCGAGGTGGTTGAGTTAATCAAATAAACGGATGCATTGACGGCGGGCGGTATATAGGAAATCAATCTAGTATGACAATAGTCGGGGTGACATTAGGAAAGAACAAGTACGCGTATTCTTATATCCGGTTGCGGTTACTATTGGACGACTGTCCAATAACAACATGCACGATGAAATAAATATTAGTCTTTCCCCGACAAATATTCTGAAATCAAAACTAATATCGAAATAAACAAGAGGGCAACTATAGGGCATTTCATGAAGAACGCAGTTGTTGAAATGCTAGGTGATTCTATGTTGTTAGGTTGGGGGGCAATGTTCTTATAATTTCTGTTACCTATGGTCGTTGAGGTTTTTAGTGATTGATCAATATATAGTGTATTTTGTTTATTTGTCCTCGTGGGGCGGTATACAATCGAGCAACGGGTATGGTGTATTAAAACCCATTATAAACACGGAGAGTGTGTTGCGGAAACTGTTAGGAAACTTCGTACGATCCTCGGACACCGAGAAGCACCGACCGCAACAAACAATAACGAAGCGGGTCAGTAAATTTGAATAGACAGGATCAACTGCAAACATTAAAAGCTCTGGGCGCAAACGATCCCAAAGGTCGAATGAAAAAATCGCTGTTGCGGGCGACCCTGTCGTTGTGAGTCCGAGTAAAACAATCCGTCGCCGTTCTCATCAGTTAGGCATTGGGGTAAGCTTTTTGCAACGAATTCTCAAGAATAATTTACACTTGCATGCGTATAAGATTCAGTTGACCCGGGAACTTGAACCGGCGGACCATACTAAACGAAGAGAATTCGTTAATTGGGTTTTAACGAGGCAACGTCCTGATGATATTATGAAAAAAAAAATCATCTTTAGTGACCAGGCACATTTCCATTTCAGTGGATATGTCAATAAACAAAACGGTCGAATTTGGGGAAATGATAACCCCCCAAGGGCAATTAAGGTCGAGTGATCGGCCCATACTTTGTTGAAGACGAACATGTTAATGCAGAAACAGTGAATGAGGAGATCGCTATCAAAACATGATTTCGAATTTTCTTTGGCCTATTTTGGATGACATGGACACCGAAGAAATGTGGTTCCAGCAAGACGGTGTTACCTGTCATACTTCTGGGACCACAATTGCATTGCTTCGTGACAAATTCGACCAACTCATTTCCATCCGTGACGATCAGCAGTGACCACCAAGGTCGTGTGATTTAATTCAATGTGATTTCTTCCTTTGAGGCTTCATTAAACCACTGGTTTGTGCAAACAAACCGCGAACTTTATTGGATCTTAAGCAAGAAATTCAACGAGTTATCAGTGAACTCGATGAACAAGTCTGTGAAAACGTGATTAGTAATTTCATGGACAGAGTCACTGCGCGTCGAGCGATCGGAGGGGGGCATATGCACGATATCGTATTTCACACTTGAACCTCAACTCATAGTGAAATAACATGTATCATTAATAATGTATTTCTTATAAAATAAAATTGATATAGCAAAATTAATAACTGCGTTCTTTATAAAATGCCCTATAAATATATATAATTATCATTAGTTACGCAATACCAGTCCTCGTCTATGCGATTATCACCAAACTGCAATAAATAAATTGATAAACTGTAATCATATGGTAAATATTTGTTATAGCAATAAACGATATTTTTACAGTTTTTTTTTTATATAAAATAATAAAATCTTTTATTATTATTAAAATGGTTTTACACAATAGTGTTTTTTTTTTTATTTTAACTGTATGGAAGTAGTATAAAGGGGGTTTGGAGTCTGTATCATCTCAATATACCCAACAAATAGAGGCTGGGGTCTACTATGGAACTCTTGTGTGTACGTCGGATTCCAGAATATACCGTAGAGATTTCCGGAACAATTGCACACTTTATAGGTACTACGCGATTTTTGTACATTTTTTTCTCGAATTTTGTGTATTTCAACGAGTTAAGAACGACGGTGCAAAAAAAAAAAAAATTGCGCCAACGCCCAGTTTCGGAGTTATAGATTTTTGAATTTCGCGGTTTAGCGTTCTTTAAGCGTTTTTATTTGCCAACTTCTAAAGACTATAACTTTGAAACCAAGTCCGATCGACAAATTTCGATTACAACAAAATGTTAAACGGGCCAAAGTTCGTAAATACGAAGAAGAAGAAGAAGAAGAAGAAAAAAAAGAGAATAGAACCGGATAGAGAACTCCGGTCCCTATCGGGTTATTATTGTGATTATATTGTGTTTTAGTTACACCCAGGCGGGACCGAAAGAATTATGGGAAACGTTCGACAACGTGTTGTTCGACGCCGAATACGTCATCGATCACGACGTTACGGTCAACAACTCCATGTACTTGTGGACGGAACAAGCCGGTTACCCGCTGATAAACGTCATGACCACCAGTGACGGTTCCGTAGTCGCGACACAGGTACGCCCGACCACGGTGTAAATGCCGATTTACGATATAATAGTTAAACGCGTATTATTATTATTATTATTATGTCTGGACGAACAAAATAAAAAAAAAAAAAAAAAAAAAAAAATACTCGTATAGGAACGGTTTTTTCTGTCGGATCTGGGCGAAACGGCGGACGACACGAAATGGTTTGTCGGTCTGACGTACACCACGGAAAAGGACAGACGGTTCGACGATTTGACGCCGTCCGTTTGGCTGAAGCCCGACGAACAGCAAACGAAAATACCCGTGCCCGCCGGTTCGGGATGGCTGATCGTCAATCTCCAGTCGACCGGTGAGCGTAATATAATATTTAAACGAAACTGCCATTACGACGATCGTGCGTATAGAACAATATAATATCTCGCGGTATATTTCAAGGGTTCTACAGGGTGAACTACGACGAAAAAAATTGGAAACTACTCTTGATCCAGTTCATAACGAAACCCGATGAAATACACGTGCTCAACCGAGCCCAGATCATAGACGACGCATATCACCTGTCCAGAGCCGGATCGGTGCCGTACAATTATTACGTTTCGTTGCTCGAATACCTGTTGATGGAAAAACACGTGACACCTTGGAACACGGCCACGGGCGGGTTATCGGAGATTATGGCCGGCATCCGGCGATATCCCGCGGAATATTTAAAATTCAAAGTAAAAAAAAAAAAAAAAAAAAAAAAAACCAATAGTTTACGCGTATCTGCGCGCGTTCCCCGATATATTGGGTGGTTATTCTGTCCGCAGGAATACGCGAAAGGCTTGGCGGACATTTTGTACGGGAGGTTCGTTACGGGCAACACGGTCGACAGCGAGTCAACGGAAACCGGCCGGGGCAGACTTTTGGCGTGGGCGTGCAAAACGGGCAACGAGCGGTGCGAAACGACGGCGTCGAAACATTTCGACGCGTGGATGAACGGGCACAGGTAAGCCAGGAGGCAAAGGTAGCCGGGTTTTTTTTTTTAATTTGGGGGGGTGGATGTTTTGCGTTTAAATACGACTCGTGGCCGGTAGGAGAGTCACGGCGTTCTTATGGTGAAAAAAATCCCAGAATTATCGATCGCGGACCGCCACATATGTTTGTCGGCGCCGACATTTATGGCGTGCATTCCCCACGCCGATACCTTCTGATTAGGTCGACGGGCCCGCGTTTAGCGGGTGCCAATTAATAAGAGACGCCGGTAGGTCGCTCGCACGTTACATACGTGTTACACGCGCTTAGTTATTATTGTTATCGCCGAAAGATTACACTGTGACTTATATATACGTTTGATTTTTTCGTTTTTCGTTTTGTTTTACTCGTAAAAATACTACCGTACAGTGAACAGTCGGGGAACATTTGTTGTTCGCTGACGAAAATCGTAATGGCAAAGGCCAGTTTAGGTAGGTTTTTTTTTTCTCTTTTGAAATTATAATGAATTCGTTTGACTTTCGTGTTCCGCGATTCAACATTGTCGGCTCGGCGCGAATCGCCAGAAAATCGCAATTACTATTATTACAACGAGTTGCGTAAATTTTTTTCTTTTTTTTTTTTTGCATAACATTCATTTTGTTATCGCTAATATCGTGCCGCCCGCACGAATTGCCGTCAAATTTCTATAAGGATTTTTCATGTAAACGCGTGCTCGTGTAAAACGTAAATTTAATATATAAAGTAGGCTGCGGTCCGCGAATTTGTGAGTTTTATTTTTGTTACTTGGTATTTTTTATATTGTCATATGTCCGTGTTGCTGCGATTGATATATTTCTTTTTTGTATTATTTTTTTTTTTAATTCGCCGTTAGACAGCAAACACTAGTAACCACAACGAGTTTACATTATTACAGTCACCATCTTTTTTCATAGTTTTAAGACACACACACACACACACACCAATCGTACCCGACCGCCGGGCAACAAACACGAGCATACACACCGACTCAAAGTGCGGCCGACCGTGTGGGTTCGCACTGCAGAAGGGTAGTGCGCAAGAAGTGAATGGTGTCGGGGGATAGCACATAATTATTTTGTGCACCCGGCCCGTACAACAGACGTCGTTTATCCTATAAACCATTATCGAGTATTCGGACAGAGTGATATGTAATTACAATATTAAATTTTCGCGATAAATAACAATATCAAATGTGAAATAGAATCATCTAAACTACGCGTTTTATTACAAAATAAAAAAATAAATAAGCACTCTCCGAAACATTATTTAGTATACGATGTGTGTTCAAAAAGTACCAGGATTTTATTTTTAATAATTACAAAAATGAAGTTACATATTATTTAAAGATATCTCCTTCGAAATACTCTCCTCCGGACGATATGCAGTGACCGGTGGCGGTCTTGCCATTTTTCAAAAGTCCTTTGGAAACGTTACAAAGTTGTAGCTATGAATTCCGTTGCCGCGTTCGCTTTAATTTTCTCTACGTTTTGAAATCGTTGTCCTTTAAGCGCAATATTTAGTATTGGGAATAGACAAAAAAATCACATGTTGTCTGATCTGGAAAATAGCGAGGGTCCGCGGGACCACAGCATTTTTTTTATCGGTCGAAAATTCATGAATCGACAGCGCTAAATGTGCCTGTGCATTGTCGTGGTGAACGATCGCCGAACGAATTTGGCAGCGCGACCCTTTTCGTCTGTACATTTTCCTATAAAATTGCACGACAAGACTCAATTGAGATTCGCTTTATTAACTCACAAACGGTTAATCGGCGGCCATTTCGCATATTTTTCGCAAATTGTCGCCGCACCGTTGTTTCTGGATGACGTCGATGGTTTTCCAGAACGTCCTTCAGTTGACCGCCGACTGTCCTTGAAATGTTTAAAACACTCTAAAGTCACGGAGCCACTTAGTGAAACATCCCCAAAAGCGGTTTTAGTTATTTCCGTACGTTTCCGTTGCATAGTTTTTACCAAGTTTCAAGATTAATTTCGTTAATTTCGGACATGTCGAGAACGGCGAACGAAACAAACTTGTCAGGTTTTAACCGCGTGCAATATTAAACTGAGATAAGATGGCGACTTGGGATTTCGTTTAAAATGTTCACTAATTCACGGGGAAAATACATCTGTTTACAATTTGAAACGTTATCGTGTGTAGGATTGGCCGTAATAACATTTGTCCCGGTACTTTTTGAACTGACCTCGTATACTCAATATATAGTTCTGGATTAAATTCGGCCAAAGTGGTGGAGGGGGTGGTGATTGAGGAGGGGGTGTTTAAACATCCAAAACACCACTCGCTCTCCCCCCTAGCTATACGTCTGAAGGCAAGTACGACAAGCGAATCCGCGAGTAGGTATAGGTGTGGTGTACGCTGCACGCATATTATAAATGTTATCGCGTCGTAATCGTTGTCTTTATCGTTTTTAGGTATGCGTGCAACGTGCGCCACGTAAGAATCGAATCCAACGTAATAAATTATCATTGATCGAATGAATGCACAATATCGTACACTTAATCGACGGTATTATGTTAGGAAATAATATATTGTCCCGGCCAGGATAACCGTCACGCCGCATGGATTTCATACGAATACGGTTTTATTATTTTTTTTTTTACATTTTTATTTAAAGCGTGCAATATATTTGTTTAGAGAATTTTTGAAGAAATATCAGCTTTGTCCGGGTGTCGAAAAGCAACGTTGAAACTTCTAGATATTTGCAATCTATTTTTGTTTCGCTAAACGCGAACCGCACACTGGCCGAGCCCGATTTTTTATTTATTTATTTTTTTTAATATAAATGTTTAATACAATTTCTAGAGACGTCTTTTTACTAGCTTATGTAATTTCAACACGGAGAGAAGTGTAGGTATTTAACTTATTTTACCCTCCCACCCACCTATACCATAAGTGCCACTTCTGCCTTACGTAAGGCTATTATTTTCGTTTATCGTATTAAGATTTTAATTACGTATTAAATTATGGTAAGCACCTTTATAGTGTGTTTGAAAACGTTACCTCGCATAAAAATCTCACGATGCTATAAACTATATCGCGTACAGTCGAAATACATATATGCCGCGTATTATAATATCAACTGCGTAACAGTCGATTATTAATTATTCGGATTGGTACTTCATAATCCACTATAATACTAACTATTCGAAAACGATAGAAAAAAAAAACCTGTTTTTTTTTTTTTTGTAATCAATATGCGACGAGAAATGATCTAAGGCCTCTGTAAACGGTTTTAAAAATTGTCTTCAATTTATGAAAATTAAAAATTATGTTTTATTTCTAAAATAACCACCTTAATGATGAGATTTTCCCACTAGTCTACTGCCCTATATCCATTTATGGGGAAGAGATATGTTATTTATGATTGTACAGTAGCTATACGCCTGAAAAAAATGTTGGCACTTACAGTAGGTGAAATCGAAAAATGACAATATGATTTAATTCCATAAACGAGTTTATGGGACGAGTCGAGACCACTATTTTAGTTTTTCAAATTATTTACGAGAATATCCACAAACATTGGCTTCTGGTACTTCAAATTCTGCGTCATCACGCAATCGCGGATGCATGGAAAAACCAAGGCTTTACTCGCTCGTGCAGATATAATTTAAATACCTCCTACCTTCCCAACTATCCACCACCTACAACAGCAGTCCACCCATGAGCAGTATTTTTTATTTTTTTATTTGATGTCTGTAAGACAAATAAATTATCTTGTTCTTGATTATTATTAATGGTGATGTAACATAAATCCGGATTCACGATGTATATAAAGTTATAATATATATAATGACATTATCAAAAGTAATGTATACCAGGATCCTAATTAAAATTGTCTATACTTGAATTTTGAGCAAAATTCGGATTTACAATAAACACCAGATTTCGGGTTCCGGACCCTTGTACTTCAGCATATCCGGATTTTTTCAATCACTAATTCTTAGAGGCTAGAAAAACAGCAATAATAATAATAATAATAATAATAATATTAACAATGTGTTTTAGCATACCATCCGTAATGGAGGAAGCGGCTTTCTGCATGGGTATGAAAAGGGGCAATTTATCCGCCTGGTCCAAAATGTACACATTTTACGAAACAACGCAGTCGGTGACGTATAAACAACTCGTCTTGAGAGCGTTGGCCTGCGTCGAAAACGTTCAAATACTGTTCAAGTAATATATTAAACAGACATTGAGATTATAAAATAAGTGGCGAGAGTTCTCTGGGTAGTAGCTTTTGGACCGGTACTGAACCAAAAATGACTAATCTCGGAATTTAAATCTTTTAGATTCTGTGATAAGCGATAAGTATATTTTTTTTTTTTTTTTAGTTATTAAGTCACTTATAAAATGATGAAAACAGATTCGAACCTATAAAATATCTAGTTTTGGGAACCGAAAATTTAAAAAAAAAAAATGTTATATCTCGGATATATTACCGCCATATACAAATCGAATTTTCATAATCCAATACGATACGGTTTATATAATATTTGATGTGATTTTCCGTTATATAAGTAATGTAAACTTGGTCTTATGTACCGTTCCAGATACCTAAACCTCGTCGCTGTGCCGCGGATAGGAAAGAAAGTGATCCAACGGAGTTTTGAGGATTTCAGAGCCGTTTGCGAAAGTATCGCGACCATACCCCAAGGATTTGGGGCTTTGACAAATTATTTGTCGGAAAAGATGGACGCGATTTTAGCGCTTAACGACGGCCACCTGTTCGCGTCTACCGCGTATTCCGCGTTGGCGTCAAACGTAGCGACGGACCAAGAGATTGCTGCCGTAAATATTCAACTTGTTATGATTTTTTTTTTTTTTTTTTCTAACGTCTGTCGATTTTTTTCGTAACATTTCTTTCCGCCTCCTAAACAGATGTACAAAATAAGAGCGTCGATGAAGTCAATCTGTCCGCGAGCCACAGCGCTCGTCGATAAATACCAGCGGAAAATCGTATCGAATCTCGAGTGGATGAAACGAGACCATAAAAAAATTATCAACGCGATCAGTAATTAATACAAAAAGCCAAATAGAAGAATATTCAATCAGATTATTATTGTTCATTATATAGCATGTTATTAAATTAATAAATAAATATATATGTGTTTATTGTTTTTTTTTTATCGAAATTATTACGTCACGTACCTACTTAAAAGATTTAAGAATTATATGTATGTCACGGTATAAGTACGAATACCGGTTAAACTATTGAGATATAGAAATTAGTTTTCGGTATAAACCCGAATTAATTATGTGTAGAGTAGACTTAACAAATAAGACACGGTAAACCGTTGGATAAACTAAACCAATAGTAATATAAAGTCCGAAATTAAATTTTTTATTTGAAAAAAATCATTACAAAAATGCGTGTTATATCGTTATAATGTTATTATAACCATGGATAAAATGAATAAAATATTTATTTGTGCTGGCCCGATCGCTTGGCTACCGTGTCATCTCGAATTGCACAATACATTTTTAGATCGACGTTTACAACGTGTTATAAAATAATGTTGTAACACAAACGCGTTGTAAAGCACGAACAACTTTGGTCATGCCCAATTAGCCAATTGAATGGTTTATTAAAAAAATTGTACGAGTACAATGTCAACCATTTGATCATGATTTATAATAAAATAGTCAAAATAAATATTCGCAAAGTCTATCTCTATTATTGTACCATGGTATTGATTGTACCTATTTGGATTAGCCAAGCTCGCGCCAATACCAATAAAAAAAATAACTATTTATGATTGTGACGAAAACTTAAATCGTAATGATATAAAATATGTTTGTGATAATTTACTGTGAAAATAAATGTATGCTATTGTTGTTCGATACAGGAAAATAATGCGAGAAAGAAAAAAGAAATTTGGGAATTTCACCACCGTGGATTATATCGCAGGTTTTATGTTAGGTATTCGTACGTTTATCATAACGCGTACCGTATTATACACGTCAAAAACGGTTTATTGTCACCGTACCTAATACGTTCTCGTGCTAACTGTTTAAATAGTTTGATTATTCGTTTTGTTTGCTGGCACAGAGCCGTTTTCACAGGTCAGGTACACTGATTTATTATAAAATCGCGGTTAATACCGTTATCCCGAGTCGTGTACACCGCAATGAGGATTTCGGGCGTCGTCAGTTTTTTTTTTTTTTTTTTTGTATATATATCCACTGTTAGCAGTGTTGAATAACATATATTCGAATAAATATATTTAAATACTTTTTTTTTTTTTTTTGGTATTCGAATACTATTTTAAACCCGGGAAATAGTTTTAAAATCGTGACAAAAATTCTTTTTTTTTTTTTTTTTTCAATGTTCAGATCGTAGATTTTATGTGTACTTTTACTGCACAGTAAATGATGAACATATTTAGTTTTATCTTACGATTATTACTCTAATACATAGCAATTGTTTTGTTTCTCTAATAAACATAAAAATAAACGTGTTCTAAAAGTATTCGATAACGTGTTCGGAATACAAAATAATAATATTTTTCACAAGACCGGCTAGTATAAGTGTTATATAGTTTATAATACTTGACGGATCGGATGGAGTGCGTTACTACTAATTATTATATAATATTAAACCGTATATTAATTCGTTTACGATTATATTGCGTTAAATCGGACAGGGGAATATCAGACGTAATGCGTGCGGTTCGGCTGTGTATTTATGAATAGTATTAATAATAATATGCAGTGTGATCCCGAAACCCGAGTCATCGAGTGCCAATAATTGGGAATTAAACTCAATGATATTGTTATTTTCTGAAGTGTACCTAATGCCTAATATACTCGTCCGCGGCTCACGGAATCGCTTTCTATACGCGAAAAAAAGAACGATAATAATAAATAAATACCGCGCTTTATAATGAAGCTTTCACAAATCGAAATTATATTATAATACATAGTATACTCGTATCACTTTTGTTATTAAAATTAGATAATTACGTGCGAATCGTTCTGGAAAAGTATACGCAAACATTATTATATTCGAGTAGTGGATCGAGAAGATGTAATTTAGGACGCTTATCGTTCTTTTTTTTAAATTTTTATTACAACTTTTCATAAAAAAAAAATAATAATAATCATAACTAGAATAATATGATTTGCCAGCGTGATAAAAGTTGATATTTAGGTCTGTATAATAATAATAATAAAAGACTGATATACACTTATACTACAACTAAACTTGACGATAAACACTTATTTGTATTGTTCGGAATATAGAAAATATTTAAAATTTGTCCGACCAATTAAAATCATATCTTTTAATATTTATAATAATATATACAAATGTTCGTAAATGTAACCGGTAATGTACCTCAAGAAACGCAAACAAATAACAAATATAAATTCGTACGTTACACGTGCGTTAGATGACGTGACGTTATCGGGTAACAACAATAATATTCATCCGATTAGTTTTAGTAATAATAATAATAGGTACTAATAATCAGGTTCATTTTTTTGTAATTTTTCATACTACACACTTTGTGGGGGTAGGGGATGTGACATAAATCCGAGGATTCACGGTATGTATAAAATTTTATTATAAAATATATGTAAAACATAAAAAAAACACACATAAAATATATTAAAAATAAGAACCGAAAACCATTCGCATTTATAATTTTGGCATACTCTTAAGTTGCCCCTAAAACAATTGGTAGTTATAATAAATTTATATTAAAAAACCCTAATTCAACCGAGGCTTCAACAATACGGCGCTTATAATATAAGAGTATACGCTTTAGTCGCAAAAACTGGATAGCGTTTTTTATTATTTTCCAGGTGGTGGACACGTCCCTCTATTGCCCCTCCTCTTTGAATAGGCGCCCGTAAGTACTCTTATCATATATATGTTACAATTAAAACCCAAAATCCGTTAATACTAGTTTTAACCGTAAATTTAAAAGTCAGTTGAAACTAATTTTAAAAATCAGATCCCGTGCAATTCTAAATGCCACGACGGAAACAAATAAAAATGTTAGATTGTCGTGTTCCGGGCGTTAATAAATGCCCGCGCACATGGCGGACTTATTCGAAATATGTGGTCAATTCATATGTGTGCCTAGTTTGAACTTTTTTTTTTTTATTTAAAATATATATATTTACAATCTATACACAGAGTATAATTAGTAAGTGTGATAGCTTTTAATTTTACGTTTAAATTAAGCATAGGAAGGCTCCCAGCAGTGCCACCTGACATGAGTTGAGAAGTTTTTAGTTAATTAAATTTTTTTTTATTTATTTATTTTTTTTTTTTTATTTAAATTTAGAGTAGGTCTCTAGGCCATTGCCTTTTTAACCTTCTAGGGATAAGTGAAGCAGAGGATAAATTTTTTATTAAAGGGTTGGAATGATCGTGAAGTTTTGAATGAAATATTTTGTAATGGGATTTGGCCAAGTCATTGAGGGTTGGTAAGTTCAGATCTTTGTGGAGGTTTTTGTTTGTTACATACCAAGGGGCAGAGGTTATTAAACGTAGGCAAATGGATTGAAAAGATTGCAATGTTTTGGTGTTTGACGGTTTTGCCGTCCCCCATAGTTGGATTCCGTAGAGCCAAGCCGGGCGAATTATTGATTTGTATATCGAAAGTTTATTATTTAAGGGAAGTTTCGACCTTAAGTTTGAACTTACGATAAAAAAAATGACTTCTGGAAATCATGTTTTCGTCAATATATTTCGGTGGGATACGACTATGTTTCTCACTAAGAAAAATATATATAAAAGAATACGTTAAAACTAGTCCTAATGTTGAGGGTCCAGATTAATTCTAGCCTTTTTTTTTTTTTTTAAACTGGCAATACTCCCGCCTCCCGGAAACGCCGTGAGGCACTACTTCGGGAGGCGGGCCGCTATCGTTTATTCAATGAAATTCTATACAATTAATAAGTAAAAATCCCGTTTTCCCCTAAGGCGGGGCGGGCTCACATAAAAATTGTATGGCAACATTTCTTGTCCTACCGTGGGGATTGGCAGTAGTCGGGCCGAAATCCACTCGCTGCCCTCACAGGCTGTAGGGGGGGGACACTTTCTACCGGCTTCCCGGCCGGCGGTCCAGCGACTACGAGGCCCCGGTCAACGACGGCGGCGGTACGCCTGTAGGCGGCGCACGCCGGCGACGTCGAGGGCTTGGCGCTGCCGTTCTGCCGACTCCCCCTCCGCGATGACGGTCTCAGCGAAGTCGACCACGGCATCCCAGTGGTCTGGGGACTCCAGCATGAGCGGCACCAAGTCGCCCGGTTCAAACGGACCGATCGTCTGGACCAGGCGGTCCCTGTCCCCGTCAAACGCCTCGCAGCGCATCAAGGTGTGGAAAAGCGTCGTCATCCACCTCGTTCTCCTCACCGGGAAATCCGCAGCGAGAACACCCGGGTGACGGAGCTCGCCCGATCCGGCGAAGGAACGAGAGATTAATTCTAGCCTGTAACCAGTCGAAACCAGTTGTGACGAAAGGGGTTTGTGGAAAACTTGTTTTCACTGGTTAAAACTTGTTCTGACGGATTTCAACTGTAGCCATATTGCCACTTCCGACCCGCCTTCCGCAAACTCGCCCGCGTAACATTTTTCACCGCCTCGGAAGCGCACCCATATCGGCCGGAGAATAATATCATATTATTATTATTTTTATTATTATTACACGTGTATACTTATTACTTATTACTCGCGTACACCTTCCCCGCGAACACAATAATAATAATATCGTATTATCTACGGTTAGGTTATTTTTTTTTTTTTTTTTTTTACATATTTTTTTCCCTCTCGTATTATTCCGTACACGTCATTAATCATTATTCTTCTCGTTAAAACTTCTGTCAGTCCCTCGCGCCCCTCCACCGCGCACATGCACGCCATCCGACGGCCAGCCGATAATCAACACGCCTCGCGGAGCCATAGGTACAATATACACGCGTGTGCGTGTATGCGTTTTATTATTATTCATCATCTTGTATTATTATATTCCGTAACTCTGTTTTGATTTTGATTTTTAGAGTTTTTTTTTTTTTTTTTTTATTTGTTCGTTTTTACAACCTACGGTAACCGACGTCGACGTGTATTATTGTTGTCGGCGGCGGCCGAATACGCGCGGTCTCCCTCGTCTTTCGTCGGTCGACCGATCGTCCCCGTCTCTCCGCGGACCATGGACGCAACTAGAGCGGGTGGTATTTAGCGTTCCCGCGGTCAAAACTAGCCCATCCAAAAAAAAAAAAAAACAAAAAAAAAATCATAGCTATGATTTTTACATACAATATTGTGTTTACCGATTGATGACCGGTGTTTTACAATTGTTCAAATTCGTTATTTTTTAGCATTTATGTTTCGATATATTTTATTTTAGATTTGTAGAAAACAATAGTGGTTTCGGGGTGGGCGGCGACAACGACGACCGCGCACGATCGTAGATACTAGGATACCTATGATATAGGACCGTTCACAAAAGTGTCCGCCTAAGTAATTCTCGCGGATCAGCAGGGTTCTAGACTTTTAGCGCCCGTGTGACGGTGCGAGAGGAATGTAGAAATGTTAAGAAATTAAAGACATCAAGAGTCAAGGTCATGGCCACAGGTCCACAGCTGTAGATCGAGTGCGCGGAATTCTCACCTCGGCCGTCGCTCACACCGTCACATGAGCGCTAGCTGTCTGGGATCCGGTTGAACCGCGATAGTCGCTTCTCCAGGACACAATTCCCTAGGTCGTTGGGCATTTCAGTTATTATTCGACATCTACGGGTTTCGTATCATCATAATACGGGCTAATGACGCTCGGCACGACACGATTAAGAGAAATGAGTCAACATAATTCACCGAGTTCTTAGCTAAATAAAAATAATATCGTATTAATAATGTAATATTGAACGAGATTTAGGAGATATTACAAATAACTCGAAAACAGAATTTGTTTTAGATAAATAAACCGAGAAAATAATGCAAATTGATATATTACGCTAATATGTGTGTTTTTTAAATAATTAAGTAATTTGTTATATTATAAAAATTATATTGAAATAATTATGTGAAAAATATATCAAAATACTCATATAAACAGGGGTAATATTTCAATATCTATTACTTATCTATTGTTTTAAAGAATACGGGATGAGAATTATTTATTAGGGCGCCGCCTCCACCGGTTCTGTGGACTAGTCCGTATTCGAATCCCGCCGAAACCGAACGTTTTGAATATATTTTAATTTATCGATTTTCGAACGCGATTCGTGGCGGGACGGAAACGAGTCGGAATAAATAAACTAATTTTATTGCCACCGACGTACCGCCCGTGTTCGTCAAAATAATATTCCGTGTATTTTTATCAAACTTTTTTTTTGGTTGTTTTTTTTTTTTTTTTTTTACGACCACCGTTCTCGGTTAGGCGACCGCGATTCGCCCTCCCACCACCCGATGGCCCCGATACTACTGTACAGGTAACCCGCAGCTACTACTACAACTACTACTAGTTTGCCCGTATACCTATAATACCTACGTTATTATTATTATTATTGTATAACAAACGATATTGTAAGACTTTTTTTTTTTTTTTTTTTTTTTACGGTCAATAACTCTTGCGCGTAATTGCGTGCGGTCAGAACAACGCTTTTCGCGACGACTCCTACGACGGCGGCGCGCACAAGCCGATAATAATTCTCCGGACGGTCCGCGGTGTTAATTCTATTATACGAGTACGGGGGGATAGGTACACGCGTTTTGTGACGTCCGAAATCGATTTCGGCGAGCCATTATTATAAAATCGTATAATAGTAAGTAATAATAATATTAATATTATACAGGCACCGCGGCCGCAGTCGCCGCAGTGCGTATATAATATAGATTAAGTAGACGAGATAAAAAAAAAAAAAAATTAATTCTTCGTCGGCGCGCCCGGACTCGAAATTTATATTTAATTGAATATTTTTTTTATTCAATTTAACGCCACTCGTCGTGGCGTATTTTATCGATTTGTGTTTCGACGATCGTCATTGGAACGCGTTGTATATAATAACAATTATATACGTATGCCCACGTTAAATATTTAATAAAATTCCCGTACACCGTTATCGTAGTATTATGTATCGTACATAACGTTCCTCGTCGTTAGCGTCAGAAAAAAAAAAAAAAGGTGGGCCACTGTTGAAGGTGAGAAATCGCAATGGTATGGATTGTAGAGGTTAGTTCGGTTAATCGCGTTGCAAATGCAATATTACAATTTCCGTCAAAATGTGCCCTTTAAACGCCCGTAACTAAATAAAAACTAAAAAAAAAAACCTCGAAAACTACAGAAAACCGTAAATATTCCCGGTTTCATCTCGTTATTAATGAAACTGCATGGAAATTAACAAAATTACCTCGTCAATTCAACATCAATTATAGATCCGAATCGCTACAAAAAAAAAAAAAAAAACCACTTTTGTCATTTTATAATTGGAGCAAGGTTTCTGGTAGGAAAGTTGTTCACAGACAAAGAATTGTCAACATTTACAAAAAAAAAAAAAAAAAACACATCATAGTAAAACCAATATTAATCCTCATCGTTACGCTCAGAATCAAAAAAAAAAAAAAAAAAAAAAACCGTTTTTACACTTACCCACCTGCGGATAATAATACAACTATTTTAGGTCACGTAACGCACAATAATATTTTTAATATGTATTTGTTCGGTAAACACATTAAAAACGTGAAATGTTCATAATTCTATACCTTATATGTACCTATAAAATTATACCTGTATGGAAATATTATACACGTGCGGCAACACGGCGGGTGTTTTTAATTACTTATTATTATAATATTGTATACGGCCATTAATAATAATAGTCGGTAGGTAATATTTAATCATTACGAACAAATTAAACACATTTCGATTCTATTAATAAAAAAAAAAAAAAAAAAAAAAAAATATAGCTAAAATCGATTATACGTCGAGTCACGAAGAAAGTTCCCGTACATTCGTATATGATTGATAGTTTAACGACATAAACATTACTGTCTTAAAATATTATTATAATAATATGGCGGTGTCGCACTCGGTGGCCGTTGTAACCGTAAAAAAAAATTTAAAAAAAAAAAAAAATAATAAAAAAATATTAGTAATGAATATTCGTTTTTAATTTCGTGCGGTACAATTATAATATTTTCGTACGGGGCACGATATGATTAAATTGAATAGCATTTGAATCCGCAATGATATAAAAATATATATATATATTTGTATTTAGATACGAAATAAATGACAATTGTACTGGTTTTTTTACGAATTTTTTTTTATTGTAAATTTGAAATTAAAACGCGTACAAATGAAATTAAAACATTATATACAGGTACGCTCAACTTGTTTTCTTTTTCTTTTTCTTTTTTTTTTTTTGTACCGCCAAGTACAACTTATAAATGCGAATCTCTTGTCAAATCGTTGAGGCATTTTTACGGGGCTAGTTGAATCATTGAACGTACATTTATTAAATGTAATTACGAAAAATTATAAAAAAAAAATTATGGAAAATGTCGACGATTCATTAAGCTTTATGACGTCACGTGTACCTATTGTCACGGTTGACATACGCCAACTTTGTAATATTTTATCATTTTCGCGTACGAAGGACTTTGCGTGCGACTGGACAAATTTACTATTTCGAAAACACGTCAGTTTGTCGAATATACACGAACAGTTGCAGTTTATTTTTTTGGTCACAAACTATTACAATTTTCAATTTCAATCCACCGAAACGCGTTTAACCGAATTTCGCTCAGTGTTATTTTTCGTTTGCAACGATTAATCATCGTTGTACAGATAGACGTTTAATTATACTATATACTCAACCTTCTCAACTCGCCATATGTACAACATGTGTTTTTTTTTTTTTTTTCTTTTCTTCGTAGTCGTCCGGCTTAAAATTGTATAGTATTTCCGTCGGATTGTCGTTTACCGACCCCGTGACGATTAAAGATCCGGATTTTCGTCGTTCTCGTAATTCAATCTACGAACAACATTCGTTTATAAACGAGAAGATACTCGCGGTTTCCGGCCACGGATCGGCGTTTTGTCCGCTGCACGGCAATTCAATATCGTTTCAAAACGCGCAAGGTTTTTTATGCGTAGATAATAACATGCTATACCTAAATATTATCGATCGAATTTTCATCGTCTAAGGACGTGTTTTCCTCGTCCGATTATCGAAATACAGTTAAACGAACGCCAGTGCAATTCACTCAAATGACTGTTAGTATAGTATCATATGTGTTTATATATATATATATAATTTTTTTTTTTTTTTTTTCATCATAATTTTAATGATTTGGCCAGAACTTGGTGTATTTTATACACTTTGTCGACGAACCGAACCGATAAATTATATCGGCGGCCGGTATCCGATTCCGGAATACGGTCCCTATTATTAACATTGCCGATTGAGCTGCGTTGAAATCGTTGAAACCAACGTCCGTACAATTATTATTTGTTATCTACACAAAAATACGTATGTTCTGACAATTTACTAAAA
Source organism: Tuberolachnus salignus (assembly GCA_956483605.1). Taxonomy (NCBI): domain Eukaryota; kingdom Metazoa; phylum Arthropoda; class Insecta; order Hemiptera; family Aphididae; genus Tuberolachnus; species Tuberolachnus salignus. The sequence continues at coordinate 36,703,133 of OY101434.1, forward strand.
TATTTATTAAAAGTGGGAAATAAGTACGCACAGGGATATCACTTTAGAATGTTTTTACGATATTTATATAATTTTTCAAGGACAAATTATTTTTAATCTAACCTTTTCTAAGGACAAAACCGACAATATTACATTGAAATGCATGAGAATTGGCAAATAGGTATTTAGTTTTTAAATACCTATCGTTTATCTTGCCATAACGCGGTGAAATTTATTTTATAAAAGATATAAATACCGAAAAAAGTTAATAAAAAACATAGTAAGTACTCGATCGCGTCGTATTTCGATAGGGGTTTTTTTTTTTTTGATTACTATTGTTTGAGATTGCATCTGAGCTCAATCGGGTTTGCAGCCAATATCGTCGATTCGAAATGGGTTTTGTAACGATATTTATATTATATCGTCTTATATATTCTACAGGCCGCCGCGATAATTGACCCCACACGTTTCTAAAACCTCTGACACGAGGATATGATCTCATTATAATAATATTTTACGCTCGCCGTTTAAACAAATGGCATATTATAAACGTTGACATTTGTCAGAAAAAAAAAAAAAAAAACAAAAAACAATCAACACAACGGCGTTTAAACATATAAATATATTATTATTATTTTTTATCTCCCCCGACTTAAATAATAATTATACGACCCGTACGAATAAAATTTCTAACCGTTTTTCATTCGCTTCGGAATTATTATTTTATATTGCCCGTTTCCTGTGAAAATAATATAAAACAATATAATATACGTATGTTTAGACCGTTATGCAGCAGTAATACCACGCGAACCTAACCTCCGGGGCACTCGGTTTGGTTATATTGTTATAATATAACGTTTTATATTATACAGAGCCTCTGTCACCGACAGCACGTACAATTAATTATAGTGTTATCGATTTGACGATTCACGTATTCACGTTTGCATATGCACTATAGTCGATATGTGCAACACTTTCACAACACACTAGGTTTTCGATGTCGAATACAAGTATGTTACGAATAAACGGGCTTTATCGCGGGAAAAGTGAATCAATTTACTTACTGGTTCGGTTTTTCTATTTGTTTTATTTTTATTTTATCCCATTGGTAAAAAAAAAAAAAAAAAACACGGTTCGTAATATTTGCAATATGTTCTAGCCGTACATGAAGGGGTATAATTATAATTTCTATCATTAAAGCTCATCGAAAGGAAATTGTGTGTATATAATTATCGATGAGTTTTACGTTCTCTGTTTGTGCGTGCGATTTCAACGTACGTGGTGTCGTCTAAATGCTCACGGGTTAAGGAATATTTTATGGTTCTTAAAGTAGAATTAATAAGTTATATATTTAATTTTAAAAAAAAAATCATACAACAAAACAACTAGTTTTATGATTAATTTTCCTTCTTTTTCTAAAAGTCTATATGCATCATATACTTTATATCAGCATTGATTAGTGCTATAATAACTACATTATACTGTCAGCAATTAGGTCTAATTTTTAAATATGTAACTTTTATTTGCACATACTTGGATAATATTAATTTTAACTGGAGGTATCGTTTGACATTTTAGAATGCTACTTGTAAATATTTTCCGGCGAAAATTATATTATATAATACATGCAAGTTTACCAAGACACGATGGTCGTGCTAACGTTCTTTTCTCATACATAAAAACCAAGGTTAGTATATGTGAAAATAGATTATTTTAAAATTGAACATTCAACTTCCTATTTTCCTATTAATATTTCTTTTGGTAGAACTCAAATGCCATTTTTTAGAGGCTAGTGAAAATACTAAGCGTGGACGAACTGGTGTCATTAAGAAAATGTATTTCAGTTGATGAACTGTCTATGCCGCGTCTATACACAATCTCATTACACACGCATGTTATAATTTATAATTGTGACAAACAAAAAAAAAAAAATTAAATTAAATAATAAATAATAAAATCATTGTTCTGATTTAAAAAATTCTCCCTCCCCCGTGGCACCAGTCAAAAGGGTTCGAATATTAATATAATTATCAAATTTAGATTTAGTGGGTTCATAAACATATACATCGATAGGTAATTTAAACAAAATTGCTCTAGTTAATTAAAGGCATCCCGACCTCTCAAATAGGTATTAATATTAAAATTAATATCAAATTTTAGGATTCAATGACCTCAAAAATGTATAATTTAACCTTTGAAACGATGATTTCGTACAAAGTGTGGGTAATATTATTACTGACTCGTTTTTTTTTTTTTTTTTTTTTTTTTTTTTTTTTTTTTTTTTTGTGATTGTGGCTCACTGTGCACCGGTGCAATTAGATCCAATGTGAAATACTACACAAGTTCTGCAATGTCGCTTCCGGTGTACGTTATAGCTGTGCGACATATTAAATCCGGATTTCGTATGTTTTTTTTAGCATTTGTATATTAATTCGTTTTGTTTATTCGTTCGTATATTAATTATATACATTTCTGAAATTATGATTGGTTTTTGAATTTGTATATTCATATACAAATCAATATTAGTTATATTTATTTTATTATAAAAACCGCATAAAAAAAATCCATAACCGAAAACCACAAATATCCGGATGCTCGACATTTTCACTTTGGATCCCGGGATTTTTTACATGCGTATTTTTTATGCGAATAATGCGTCGAATCGAAAACACTAAAATTATTATATTGTCGTTTCGGTAGTTTATTAAAAATAATAAAATTATCGTTTAATCGTCGCGGGACACCGTCCTGTATACAGTAATAATAATATTAATAATATGTATCCGATGTCCACGTGTCGTTATGAGTTCGAATAAAATTCGTTGACCTATTTGAGCCCGAGAGGTGTGAATATAATAATATGTACACACGGAAGAGCGCGGTCGCCCAACTAATAAATAATTACTGTCTTCGAGCCGATGGAACGTGGCGAGGTGCGTAACGTGAAAACGAAAGAATTTAAGAATCGACATTATTTGTACCGTATAAAAAAAAAAAAAAAAAAAAAACGAAAATGTCGAGGGAGAGACGAACGCGATAGACGACGACCGCGGTTCTCGTCTCCCATTTATTACATTATTATTAATATTATTACAACCAGCGTGTTAACATGTGTCGGAAAAAGCTATTCAATTTTATAAAATATCTACGTCGTATTGTCATTGTTGTCAAACAAAATAGGCAAATGGTTATTTCGATAAAAGCAAAAAACTAACATGGCCGTAACATTTCGTTTGACAATATTCGAGTAACTTTTTTAACGACATACTGCTTGCGAAAATTCTCCTAGTTAAACGTTGTTTCCTGTGTTTAAACTCTAATTTTAATCTAAACGCGGCTAGTTCTATTCTAAGGCCTAGTTTTTCAATCGCATTTGTTCGTCAAATAACACAAGTCATTCGACAGATAAGAAAAAAATTGATAATCGTCGGTTTTTCGATGTTCGAATAAGACTTGCTCGATGAACACAATACTGAATAGTCATTTAGTACTTTTTTTTTTACTGAATTTATATGACAAAGGCACGTATATTGGTGGGCTTCAACCAACCCCATCCTCTTTTAAAATTGCAAATTTAATGTCATGAAATAACATAAACCGAGAAGATCATAATTACTTTATTGTATTAAGTGTATTGGTTATTGTTTAAACGCCCTCCCGCCAAGAACGTTATTTTTCTTGTACGTGCCTCAAGGTAGTTTTAAGATAACTAAATAAATTATCACATGATAATATATTTTTTTGTTTTGTATAATGATAACAAGTGTTAATGTAGCCGAACAATTTGCTACAACGAGACGCACGTTTATTATAGTGTTGATATTTACATGCTTTTGCATATTTTCATTGGTTGATAAAAAAAAAAAAAAAAAATAACTTTAGTTTATACCAAAATTTCGATGAGCACGACTAGCAAATTCTGCATATACAATTTTATTATCCATATTTTAGAGTTTATCAAATTATTAGGACATATTTAGAACATATAATATTTTGATTTATTTACTAAAGTGTTCTTTTTTTTTATAACTCAACAAATCGAGAATTATAAAATAATGTTCATAATGTATTATAAGATTTGAAAACACGAGCTCGTGAACTGATAACTTTATTAGTATGGACCCGAGTTTAAAATAGAAAACTTATATTTGTTTCGCTCAAATGGATTGTTATGGGTTTCCCAATTAATCATTGATACCAGTTTTCTTTTAAAACACATATTAAGGGCATATTTTTGTAATTTTTTAAGGCAAAACAGCGCGGGTACATAATGGGTTTTTAAGGCAAACGATTATCTACCTCAATTATTATACTGTACTGGGCGTATAATAAAACAACGACTATCGCGTTATTTAATCGAACAGTTTAACGAGAAGACACACAACAAATTTTTACTCGATTCTCTCCTCGCGATTTCACGCCTGACACCAGTAAAATAATAATAATATATTACCGCGTGTTAACGGTTATAGGTTTTTTTTTTCATTTTATCCGAAGACGAGGCGTATTCTCGATAATTTAATGGATTCGTCGTTCGTTATAATATTCATACCATGGGTACACTATACTATTTCTCTATCGTAAATTCCGATCGTTTAAAATATTTTTTTATTAAACACAACAAACGATATAAATAATAATAGGCGTAATATAGCGTATATAAACGTTTTCAAGTTTATTCTTCCGGTTGCCAGGCATTGCGCTGCGCCGGGCGTTCTCTCTTAATTTATGAAAACAAAATGTGATTAAATGAATTTGGAAAATAAAAAAAAATGATGTTATAATATTATAATGAGGGTCGGCCCACGCGGATTTCCTATTATTATAATATAATACACGAACAGTTAGATAAATGTCGTTTAAGTTTTATTAACACACTTTTTTTTTTTACATACAGCGTTAACAAAGATAGATTAGTCGACATTCGTTCAGTTGTTGATTATTATTATTATTATTATTATAGTTATTATCATCGTTATTATTATTTTGCATAAAACGAATTTTTTTTTTTTTTTTTTTAAGAATCATTGTTGTAATCTCGGCTCTTGACTGTTTCTTCGATTCAAAACACTGGGAAATTTGAAAACAATGATTTCTCTACAACCCATAATGACTCTGCAACTATACTATACGCGCGGAGTCGAAATTACTTTCAATAGATTTCAGAGAGTTTTAAATGTTGTCCGGAGAGAGAGAGAGAGAGAGAGAGAGAGAGCGGACAAAAAATAATAATATCCGCAACGACGCTTTCATTGAATTATTATTGAAACGGGCACGAGAATAATTATTATAATTTATGAAATATAATAATTTTTGTATTATAAACGCGTGAATTTTTTTATTGATTGTCCGATAAGGAGAATAATAAACACGACGACCAAAAAAAAAAAAAAAAAAATAAAGGACATCGACGATTTTATCGAAATAATCCGCCCCCTCGTACTGGTGTCGGGGCATTACCCTCACTTTGCGATTCATTCGAAAATTCTTTCGAAAAACGACTAGCGTGAAAACTGTGCGAATAACCGTTTGTTTCGCGAATCGTTTTCTAAACTCTTAACAATTTTATGTGCAAATCGTATTCGATATTTGGTGTAGACTGGGGCGAACATATCAAATTTGCCGGCCGATGAAGAGAGGAGTTATTTACTAAAAAAGAAAAAAAAAATACACACTTTTTTCGTTTCGCTTGAATATTGTCCTTCACTTATTAGATATTTCATGACACTCCATAGCCCGTAGGCACATATTTCCGTGGCAATATATTATATTTTAAATGTTAAACGTTGTCGTAAAATGTCGCGAGAAACTGGCGGAAAATTGGAATGAAAAAAATGTTTGAACCGCGGATTCGGGAGGGCGTATCAAAAAAAAAAAAAAAAAAAAACGCACGTGCGTACGCAAAACTCGTTCGATATATTTTTGCTAAGAATTAGTGCGGAGAAGATGACCGAGGTGCCCCCGCCGTCCCATTACAAATGACACCGCTGCCCGCACAAAGAAAACGTTTACCGCTACAGTTATCTCGTTACGAAATGAGCTGTTTAAAAATGTTCATAATAAATCCATTAACGATGTTGAAAAAAAAAAAATAATAATAATAATAATATTACGACCGGTTTACCGAAAATATGCAAAACCGTTTATATATTTTGACTGATCACTCTTTGCGTGCGTATTCCGATCGTATTACCCGGAATGGATATACTTATGCGTGTATGATTAAACATATTTTGCGAGCTAAATTAGGTAGGTATGAATATACGCGATTATTCGAATACACGATTATTTATCATAATCTTGCGGATCAATAAGTTTTGAGTAAGATTTATGATTGATTTTTTTTTTTTTTTTTCCCCCCATAAACGGTTTTTTAAAATATCTAATATAATTACATATTCAAATTTACCATAATAATATATTATAGATTACTTTAAAAAAAAAAAAAAAAAATAAAATAATAACTGTCGATATAATAGAAAACAACCGTTCGGTTAGGAAATATTATAATGTCCGTTGGAAATAATCTTTCGTGTGACCCCGTCGATAATTTTTTTTTTTTTTTTTTTTTAACTTTGTAACCGTTTTAACTGTCCAGCGACTTTTATATACTACACAACAATCCGACCGATTACGATTTTCACCGTTAGTTTAAATTACTTAAAAAATGTATTTATTTTCAACAAATATTGGGTTTGTCATTATAGTCACTACAATAAACTGTTTAGGAAACGTTAATTTAAAACCGTACGTAATTAAATAATTACTTAAAACATTTTTTTTTTTTTTTTTTTAAAGACATACTTCGCACTATTGGGCGTGGCGCTGATTTAGGCGAGAATGTAGAATTTAATTTTTATTACTGAAAGTAACGATATAAATCATTGTAATTAGAAGAAGAAGAAGAAGAAGAAAAACCACAAAATAGCACGTAGTATAATACAACATGAGTTTTCACGATCAGTTGAACATTTTTTTTTTTTTTTTAAATGTCTTAATATTTTTAACTATAAATGGCAAAATCTATTACGGATTACCCTGAGTACATTAATACCGAACAATAAAACCAATATAACTGCGTGGCTTCACGGTTATTATCGACTGTGATGATGGGACCGCCAGTTATTGTTTTCCGATCACAAGATCAAATATAGCGATCTGCGAACAAATTATAACCGTAATTTTCGAAAATTTTCGAATTTACAACGACACGATTGAAACAAGACAAATAAAATACGTTCAAGCGTACTACTTACAGTACCCTCGACAGATGCCCATGCTTATGATTTAATTAATAGTGTAAAAATCGTATACACGACGACAGTAACTCATTATTCGCCGAACGATCTCGATGGGCGCACACGAAGAGCTAAAAAAAAATCTGTGTTATTCGACCACATACTCCCGGTCGCTCGATTTGGTTCGAAAAAAATTAAAAAAAAAAAAATATATATATATTTAATATCTCGAATATTAAATGAATTTGCTACGAACTGTCCGTGCGCGGATCGGCACACGCACTTTATTTTACAAGTACGCCTAATAATGTTAATCGTTTGAAAATGTTTTAATAATTCAATCGATCGTATACACAAACGAACGGATTCCGGCCGATGAAAAACAAAATTGATTTTGCGGTTTACGCACACGGGTTGAACGTTTTTAATCGGTCCCGTATAAGATTGCAATATTAAAACATATTATAATAATTATTTTTGTATGGGCTGGGAAACCGTGAAATTAGTACTGTGTCGCGACATGCGAAACCCATTGAGTTTGTTGGCATGGAGTTTTGGAGTTTTGAATACGTTTGGTGCGAATACCGGTTAAAGTCTAAACGGTTTTAGTGCAACTTTTTAACATTTTTTTTTTTTTTTTTTTTACGATAATTTTATGTTATTAATACTAATATTGATGTTTGATCAAAATAAACGTGCTGAATATTTTACAATTGAAATATTACACAAATATTATACGTTTACGATGAAAGTTTGGTTTTTTTTTTTTTTATATAATATTGTTCGGATTAATTTTACTAGTTTTGTGTATTGTTTTTTTTTATTTTTACCACGGCATCCGAGCCCTGTATCATCATAGTATTATTATAAACACTAACGGAGGTGAATATAATATTAATAAGCGAAACGTATTTTTATAGACCGGTCGACTTGTTATATACACGGGCGCTGCGGGTATTTTAACGTCCGGCGAGGCAGTATAATATTATGTGATTCACGAGGCGTGTTAGAGTAAAAAAAAAAATAAAGAAAAAGAAACCAATTGCATTTGTGAAAATCAAATATCCCGAGACTTAATCACTTTGAACCCGACGAATCATAAAAGGTCAAATTCCAATCATCATCAATTTACGCTTTTCTCACTGTCTTCTCTCCATCAATCCTCGTTTCCATTATACTATATACGCGCGTCGATTCGAATTATTTACTTCTGCTGGTACTTGCTGGTGCTGCGCCTCGACGGCCTCTCGCACGTTATCATCCGAGAACCGGGTCCTTCGGTTATATTCCGATCGGAGACACCCGCAGTAATTTTTTTTTTTTCCCCTCCCAATACTATTCCACAGGGAACGCAAGTAAAACGTGATCGGTTTACATGGAAAATTATACGCATATTTACAGACAAATCAACCGGGTTTATCGCCCGGACACGTGTAATTTCGTATAATTATTTTTCGGTGTTTTTTTTTTTTTTTTTTTTTTTAATTCGCACATAACCGACCGCGAAATTCCACCGCGATCCAATGCGCTCATCGTTTTTTTTTTTTTTTTTTTACACGCGTTAAAAATCAGTCACGTCGCTCGTGACGACCAACAACCGCGTTTTATCGAATCAGTAATAACAATATTGGAATACAACACTTTGATCCGAATACCGTGATTTACATAATATATAATAAAATAATATTCGACTTTGCGACGAACACCTCGTGTGTATTGTATACATATGTGTATATATATACAAAACGAAAATAAAAAAATGATTTTCTTATTTAATATACGATAGTATATACAGCGTTACGGCTCGGCGTTATGCGATCGGCTATATATTATAATATATTGTAGTGAAATTCGCAAACGTCACATATTACCGGAAGTTTAAACATCGGGCGTATATATTTATTATTTTTATATTATAATATAATATTGAATACCTCAACCGTCCGCGTATTAAAAATGCAAATTAACCGTGTATGAAATTATGCGTAAACTGTGCAGAGGCGGGACGGAGAATCGCACTCCGAAAAAAATCGGTTCCACAGCCCGTGCGCGCGCTCGCAATTCAAACCGTGTCCTATTTTTTTTTTTTTTTTATTTATTAAACGTCCGTGTTTATTTTCCGGGATTATACGATTATTGCCCCCTAGACTAGATATTTGTGCGTGAAAAAAATAAAAAAAAAAAAACGTGTTCCGACGCGCCGAGAAATTATTTCACGGCGACGATGCCCGGAAATTATATCGTTTGTTACGGTTTTTTACAAAATCGTTATTTTGGCATACTGTCTAATGGCGGGCGCATTAGGTATAATACGAGACGGATATGCGTAATTATTACCATATTGTATATAACTTATTATCGAGTGCCCGCGATGGGTAGTATTGAGCGTTTTCGACGGATATTTTCGCGATATTTAATCATTAAATACGTATTTCGACGATAATAGCAATTTGTTACAACCAAATTACCATGTCAGTTTTAAGTGTTTGGTTTATAGAAAATTATTTTTAACATTTTATGAGGTCGTTGGCATTTTTTAAAACACACAGCACCACGCACGCACACACGCGTAAACACACACACACACACACTATTTTAACAACACTCTTTTAAAAAACTATTAAATTTACTTTCGAATTTAAAACACTTGTTTACCGGCCGACAACACGCGAGATGGATATTAGCGATGCCGGATTATTGCGGACAATTCGCGGTTATGTTCCAGTCCGATCATTGTAGCAAAGGACTTCGATTTTTTTTTTTTTTTTTTTTACTCTAAGAGTATTTTATCTTTCCGATTTCCGCGACGGTACCCCAACACTATTGCCGTAAAGTCAAAAAAAAAACTCGACTTTTAGTGGTGCACCATTTTCCAATACTATTCAACGATACGGTTTTTAACATATAATAATTTATTCCATGACGATATTATGTGTGGTTTGACGACGTAAACGGTTTACCGATATTATTTATTGGGGTTGGTAAATGGTTACAGATCGCCGAAACAACTATTTGTAACCTCGTTGACTAATTTTACAATACAAACTGAATGTTTAACACAAACGAGTAACCGCGACGATAATCTATTTTCATTATTTATTTTACACTCTGAGATCAAATAAAATAACAGTTTGGTAAATTTAGTGACCAGGTTACTGAAACTAGCTCGTGAAAACGAAATCGCTAAACCGTTTGCTCGTGATTACAGTGCCAATGCACGTTTACCGATTAATAGGTATTTTACAGTGCGATATTAATTTGAGTGAATAATAACCCCGAATCATAGATCGTTTAGGCGAAACTTAATGGCAAACGTATTTATTCGCCATGCCGTTTTTAGAGATTTAGCGACTATTAACATTAACTTTTTTTTTTTTTTTTTTTTTTTTTTTTTTTTTTTTTTTTTTTTTTTTTTTTTTTTTTTTTTTTTGTGGCATCGATGACGGGCCGGGGACTGGCCTTGCGGAAATGCTACCGGCCCGCCACCATCGTTTATTAAAACGCAAAAAAACACGTAACAATTATATACACACACGAAAAACCCCTTTTCCCCTTCGCGGGGCGGGCTCATATTATTTAACTTATAACTAAATATAAAAACACCTAAAAACTAAAAAATTTACATTCTTTTTTCTTTTTAAAATACAAAATTTACACCTAAAAATATACAATCATTTATTTACATAGACAATTTTATTTTGTTCTGCATCAGCTGCTACTGCCGTCGACGCTGTCGCCGACGCTCCGGCGGTGCTCCTGCTGCTGCCTCTGCTGCTGCTGCCGCTGCTGCTGCTGCTGCTGCTGCCGCTGCCGCCGCCGCTCTGGCCGCCTCCCACCGACGCTCCTCCTCCCCCTTTGCCCCCATGACGGAGATTGCAAAGGCCCTGACGGCTGACCATGCTTCGGTACTGCTGAGCATGGCCGGTCCAAGCCCTTCCGGAGAGATGCTGCCCAACACCGCGACCAGCGCTGCACGTTCGGTATTCCAAGCCGGGCAGTCTAGAAGGGTGTGGGCCGCATCGTCCACCTCCGATGTGCAATGGGCGCAGTGGGGGGCGTCGCGCTTGCCGATCCTATGCAGGAAACTATTAACATTAACTGGTACGGTTAAAACTATGTTCGTCGAACACGCCATAGAAACGTACGACGACACAACGAATTAGCGTGCGCCGTATTTTTTTTTTTTAAAATTGATTACCGGACACGGTACCGATGTCGTAAATGTCGGCAAAGTCGTCCCCCAGACGACGTGCGCCCCGACGACGGGCAGTACATCGCCCGGGCGAATTTCGGGCCGTTCGGCCGAGTGAACGGCGTCGGTTTTACGCGACACGGCGCGCACTGTAAAAACGTACGTATAGCGGGCAAAACGAGAGCGTACGGCGGGTCCAGTTACCCCGCGGGTCGGTCGTAAAGGTCAAAATTAATTATACACGACGTCGTGTGTGTTTAAACGCGACGACGACGAGGGACCGCCGTTTTATGATCGGCGTGCCCCGTATCTAATATTCACTCCGTCGGCCGTCGTAAACCACCCGGATTTACGGTTCTGACCCCCGACAACGGTTCCGGCTTCGCTATACTCACCAGAAATAACCGCAATTAACCACGTCTACCATTTAGGCCTTTCTTCAATAACATTGATTTTGTGTTTTTGAAAATCGATATGAAAACTGGTGGGATTAAACCGTAGCAAGAACATTCTCGTCGTTCACCAGTAATATGTGTCGAACATTTCCCCCGGACGGTTTGGTGTTTGTTAGATAATCCGTGTGTCGGCGTCCGCTTTGGCGAAATTGTTTATTTCGCGAAAGAGGAAACCATTTATTTTGATATTTCTCCGCCGTTCGCAGACGAAATACGCGGTTATGCCCATCAAAACCCCGTGTACTCAAACATATCGTTTTGATTGCGTATGGTTTTCATTATTAATTGTTTTTTTTTTTTTTTTTTTAAATGTTATAGAACGGCAACGGTGGAATTCCGGAAGATGGTTTTTTTTTTTAGGCATAGATCCGTCTTATCTCACACGTTTGATCGCGTGATAAGTGTAAAACGTGTTCAATATTTTTATTGAAACAGATTTAGATAATCAACAGAATTAGATAATCTAGCGCGAAATGAATAATTTCACGTATACATATTATTATTATTATTATTATTTGCTGTTGTTTCGTACGATATACGGTACCGTTTTGAAATATATTTTTATTAACGTGTATGAAAATTGAATTGTCGAACATCGTGATTTCGGTCCCGGCCGGTAACGGCGAATATTTCGAATCGTCGGTTATTATAACGAATTTTCGTTCGGCGGGTGTCGAATTTTTCCAAGTCGATTTGAATTTTTTTTTTTTTTTTTTAACGATAAACAGAAAAGAACAAAAAAAAAAAAAAATTAATAATAATTACCGGACGGACCGTAAATTGGGCACTCCGCAGCGTAATTATTATTATAATAGGTATACGTACGTGCATTGTGCATCTACCTACGCACAATTCGACCGTTTCCGTCGATTGCGGTTGAAAATGACCCGTTGTAACACGCTCGTCGTATACGTTATTTTTACACGGTTTTTTTTTTTTTATTATTATTATTATTTTCACGTAGCCGACACTTTTTTTTTTTTTTAAACGAGACGACGAAAATTATGTGATACATTATCACTGTACGGTTCGATTAGTTTACGCGCAATAAATACTAAAAAAAAAAAAACCGCCTGACAGTGAAACGAGATTGCTTTTTTCTTTTTTTTTTTTTTCCTACGGACAGCGTTAATTTTTTACGAGAAATAATTTCCAAGCTTTTACATTGCAACTAAAATATAATAATTTCAGGTTTTGCTGTTGGCGCCGGATCAATGCCAAGAACTTGCTCGAAATACGCGGGAACGTACCGTATCGCTGCAACGGGACCGCGAATGGACAGAAAAACCTATGGATTTAGACTATCGACGTTACGGAATACGCCGGCACGCCTGCGCCGGTACGGTGCAATTTGTTACGAGCGTGTACTTATGAATTATACGAACGATAAATAAATGCATTTATATAAACGAAAAAAAAGAAAAAAACCCGCGTCTATTGCCGGACGAATCCGCGGCAGTGTACGTGTACACCCGCTACCTATTACTACCGCCGTAATAATATTATAATAACGCGATCGTGAGCGTGACGTGAACATAAATCCGGTTACCGCGGCCGTACGATTATGGAATATCAGTAGAATAATACCGGTAAATAGGTATACGAATCGTCGGTCGTCCGGTGTTCGACGTGTACAATATACGCGTTATACACAGTGGCGCGGCGAAGACGGTTTTATACTATTTTTTCTATTTTTTTTTTTGGTTTCTTCGATGCACTCGGCCCTTGAATGTGTTGGGTATTGAGCTGACCGTTGGGCGGTTTGGCGACATATCGGACGACGAGACTGCAATCGTATTACTATGGTGGTCAATATGTATAATTATACAAATAAAATCCAATCGTAGGCGGAAATTAGTGAGGCAGGCGGCCAGAGATAGCCCTCCCGAAACGTACACGTCGAGAAATCGGCACCTTAAAAATAAATCACCGGTACTTGGGTTTCGCACAGATGATTTTCGGAAGCGCGGTCAGTGGCTTAGGTATAGGTACGGTAAAATGTTTTAAAAAAAAAAAAAATGGGCGTCGTCTATAATTTGGCAAATTATCGCCTATGAAACTAACATATAGTGTACTATATACACTGCTTTTGATCACACTGTCTAATTCTTGAATTCTCCAAAAATCTCGAGTATTTCGTTAATATTAAATTTAATGTTGTGATGTCTTCGGGATTAGGGTACGGGTGTATCTCATGCATATATTCGCACGTAACAAAAAAATGTTACAACATGTCACCGTACGTATATATATATATATAAGGCGTTATAATCTGTCCGGTAATGATGGTCGGTAAAAACAAGTTTTTTAGGGGGGTGGTGTGAGTTTTTTTTTAGGAGAGGTTAACGTACAATTATGTAAAGGTTATGCATTTTTAATTTATTCAATAATAATCGAACGTATAATAATATATCGAATATACGGTTTTACGAGTCCGTTGACAAAATATGCATTTCTTGCGTTTTATTTAAATATTAACAAGCGTGAAAAAAAAATAATATCTATTGTATTGTCAATTAGTACGGAAAAAACAAATCATTATTTAGGTTTTAATATTATATTTTCTTGTTCCTCTTCGCGCCTTTTTATCGTACGCCGCAAATGGTTATGTCATAACTATATGTCCACAACCATTTATTCATCTAGACGGAGTGAATCCATTAAATATATATTTTTTTTTTATTATTATTTCAACCATATCAATTTCGATAAATAATGAAAAACAAACCGTGGAATATAAAATTTGAATGCATTAAAAATATATTTTACTCGACTTTGATATTTTAATAAATATAATAAATTACTAATAGTCGCACGGTTGTGGCGGTCGGATTGCCTCCCAAACGATAATTTCCCCTTTTTGCGCGTCTCGTTTGGTATGTGGTAATAAAAAAAAAAAATGACGGGGCCAAGTTCAAGGTCAGAACCGTGCACGACGAAAAGCAATATTTTTTTTTACAATAACGTTTTACACTGCCCGGGCGTTGTTGGTCGGCCGTACCGTGAAACTTATTGAAGTTTTCGACGCAAATAACGAGATATGTTCGAAACCGACGTCGGATTCGGTATCGTATGGCACTGTAGAACATTAAGTCCGGTGACTCGGTGAAATAATATACAAGTGAAAAAAAGTAACAAAGACCGCGTCTGTGCCTATACGACGACGGTGACGGGCGTTGAAGAAGAGGATTTAAAAAAAAAAAATAATAAAATGGAGAAATACCGTCGAAACGGGACGAGACAGTCGATGGTTATTATCATAATATACGAAAAAAAATCGTCGAAATGTACATAAGATCCGACGAGTGGGCAGCCGGTGCGTTATAGGTGCGTTTCGAATTCTTTCACGGCCTCGTCATTTGTTCAACGATGGACACGAATTTACACTGCACTAAATAAAAAGAGAACTCCCGTCTTCGTCGGGCTGAGGTTGTACCGTTCGTAAATATCTTATGCACTCGACGTATGTTTTCTAGAAGGCGTATTATTTTTATTTTTTTTTTTTTTTCACTCTAGAATTTGCATTATGAAGTATTCGGAATATTGTTTCCCCCCCGGGAGTTCCCAACATAGCCGCGAAACCGATGGTATTTCTTTTTAAGTATTTTTTTTTATTATCTATAAAATCGCGCGTCGGTCGCTCGCGACACCTAAAATATTCTCGATCAAAACCCGATAGTGAATAATAATTTTACTATCGGTTTTCGGTCATCACTCAGTTTAGTACACATGGGTAGGCATCACTATTGTAGCAGGGTATTCGGGAATAAACGGTACCTATACAACGATAATAAATCATTGCAATCGAAAAACAATTCTGAGCGTAGTGGTCATGTTTTATTCCTTGTGTCGCCAAGGTAGTCCAGAAATCAACAAAAATATAATAAATGTTATACGACAAAATTGTTGTCAGTTTTTTTTTGTACGATTGTACGGGAAAAACTGTTGGGAGAATCTAGAAATCGTTTTCAAATCCAAAAGATCCGCATCGTACAAGGTACGGGCGTAATCAACTATTTGGTAGTATTTTTACCAGCGAAAAAGCGTTTTTCTGTTGGGGGGGGAGGGGGGAAAAACCGTCGAAAGATTTGTTGTAAAAGCGTTTCAGGCGAATCGCAACCGCCTGGGAATTTCGAATATTGTCCAGGTACAGCGTGAAATAATCCGCGGGTTACGGCCGGCCGGAAAAGCGCTTCGTGTTGAAATAACAACGCGATTTTTCAGTATTTTCGAAATGGTTTTTCACGAATAACCGCGAGGAATATATCGGTCTCGAATGCGTATCGGTACGGACACTGTTATTCTACACGAAACGCACGAGACGACACGGTCCGGTCCGCAGGGAATTAGGATAGGCGCGCGGGTCGCAACACGACAATAATATTATCGTATAAAAATAAATAATAAAACAAATGGAAAACAAAAAAAAAAAAAACCGTAGCGCGACACTGGGCCGCGAGCCAATAATGTACGCGAGACGGTCGCGGGCGCACGCGGCCGACCCACGCCCCCCTCTGACCCCTCTCCCCTCAAACGCCCCCCTCCCCCTCAACCACACCGCGACCCGCGCTCAATCGTGTATACGTTATACGATAATAATAATAATAATAATAATACCTCGTGTGCGCGCACGGGAATGGATCGGTAAGTTTTATGCGCGCCGTTCGATTACAAATCTTGTCGACGACTTTGCGCACACGACAATAATAACGCGACGTGTACGACACCTGTTGTTGTAGCCGCCGCCGCGTGTAATACGATTCCTGTATATCATACATATATTTTATATATCTATATATATCTAGAGAGAGAGAGAGAGAGAGATATAAATAATATAATAATAATAATACATATATGTATACATACATATGCCTAGGTACCGTCCGTCGTCGTCGTCGTCGCCGCCGCGGCCCGGTATGTTATTATAATAATACTCCGCGCATAAACACGTTTACGGTATACGGTCGCGTCTGTGACCGCGTCTGGTATCCCAGCTCCGGGCGCGTACCGTGGGCGCGTGGTCGTCTACGTGCCCGCGGGCCGGCGAGATCCCGTACCCCCTTACCCGGCCCGGCGGTATCGCCGCGGATCCCGGTCCGAAGGGTGAAACGCACGGCCGGGATGTCCGCACGGTAATACAATATTTATTATTTATTAATTGGAATTTAATTTCCGATAACTAACGATTACGTGCAGACGGAAAACGGTTCTGGGCCGAGCGGTATTTGTCGTGTTTTTTCATCGATGTCCCGCGGTAACCCACAAATATCAACAGAAATAATAAAAATGTTTAACGAAATCGTGTTTTTTTTCCCCTCCCCCCCGTTTTACCGTCATTTGTTCGATAGTTTTTTCTGCCCCGTTCAACAACTAATTGGTATATCGAAAAATTACTTCTTTTGAAGTACTATCTAGACAATATTTGCTACCGGAAACAGTACGGGAGTGTATAGATTGGACGAAATCTTCGCGTAGAAATAGTGTTTACAAAAAAAAAAAATAAACATCATTGTAAAACCACAACACCCCTCGCTCCGCTCAGAAACTAAAATGTAAATAAAAAAAAAAAACGAGGGGGTTGATCAATTTTTTTTTTTTTTTACACAGAAGTAATTTAACTAGGATCTTTTGTAAGTTTAGGATACAGATCCCCCCCCCACGAGGTTTTATTTTAGGTTTTGGTTCCTGTACGACTATAAAAAACTTGTACTTGTAACTGCGTACTTGTCCTGCTGGTTTATTAGGAACCCTTGCCGTTGATTTAATAGTATACTTGTAATGCATATTGCGAATTCGATAATATTTTATTATGTAATTCGTATATATATATTATTACTCTATGGTGTGGAGTACTCGAAACATTGAATACTAGTAAAATTTTGTCCGCGTACAATTTGAGCCTTACACAGACCGTAGAAATTGTATTCTGAATTTGTATACAATTTCTAGGGGGGGGGTGAGGGGGGAGGGCTGCTACAATGTCTTTATACAATAAAAATAATTCAAAAATATTATTAAAACGTAATATTTATCATATGGGTAACGTTGCTTTTCGAATAAATATACCGTGGAAGAAAAAAAAAAATGACAAGATTCGCATATTTATATATATATATATTATTAGGTATTATTCGTCGGCCCGGCGGAATGCCGTTGTACGAGAGTCTTTTGAACGAGCTCTTCTTTATAGTGAAAACGTTTTCAAAATTGATATACTTTTGTAACACGCGCACGGACAAAAGGCAACAACTTACTACTGCCCGTTATATTGTATAACGCATTGTATTATTGTGCCGTACAAATAAAAAAAAAAAAAAAAATTGTCTTTCATTAATCTTTAGTACATTCACTCGTTTTACACCCTTTGCGCTTTTTTTTTTCTTCTTTCTTTCTTTATTTCTCTCCCCCCCCATTTTTCATACTCGGGCTATTTCATCGTTTGAAGAACGTACCCGCGACGGCACTCGTTATTTCCAAATACTTACGCTTATTTTATATGTATACATAGTAATATATAATAACATCTAAACGGCTGGATCGCTATGCAGTCTTTCAGTATTTTTATTTCCCCCGGCTCGACCGTTTACTATCGTTTGAACTTTCAATCGACTAGTTTTGTAATTGAAAAGAAAGAAAAAAAAAGGAAGAGCTACACGGACTTGACTTCATTAATCACCGGGTACGCTAAAAGTAAAATTATACACAATACGTACACGGAACAACACCGTATTCTTAAGAGGACGTCTCGGTAACGTTTACCATCTCAGTCAATCTTACGGATAATAATAGTAAAAATGTGTTTTTGCACTTACAATAGTAGATAGACTCTAATAGATTTAAAACGAAAATTATTTCACCAAATTAATGACGACAACATTTACTATGAAAGCATAGAGAGATTTTTTTTTTTTTTTGATATCTATTTCCCAGACAATCTTTTGATACTTCAAACTTAAAAAAACAAATCATACTTATTTATTTATATATTAGTTTTAATAAAACATAGACTAAAAATATCGAAAAATCCCGGTTTAAATACACTCGTATAAAATTTATCTTATTGTATAATTACGTCCTTAGGGGTTTATGTTTTTTTTATAGAACCCTCACATATAGTAGTATTTTTTAACTTTTTTTTTTTTGTGGTGGGTGGAAAGAAGAGTGGGACAGTGGCGAAAAAGACTATTGCCGCTAAAACAATATTTGTTGGTGTTGATTTGACGGGGGCGGCGGGTAAAAGCATCAAACCGATGACGGTTGTTTTTTTATTCTGTTTTTTTTTTTTTTTTTTTTGTTTATCTACCCCGATATAATTCATCCCGATTAAATCAATCTGCGTCCGCAGGAACTGCGTACGATCGGCGCAACGTTAAAAAAGAAATCGTCGCGCGGGTGTCTGGTTTTTATCGAATAACAAAAAAAAAAAAAAAAAAAAAATATATAAATCGGTTTCGTCCGCGACGTCTGCTATATAGCCGGCCGGGTCACACCCTTTTTTTTTATATATATATATATTTTTTTTATTTTTTTTTCCAATCACGAATCGATTGTGTTTGAATAATAATAATAATAAAATAAAATTTAATAATAGGAAAATAAAGAGAGGATGGACCACATCGGGTACTCGACCGAGAGAACAAAAAAAAAAAAAAAAATTTAAAAAAACTATATATATATATATATAATAATAAGTATAAGTATATATACGTAAAATGTAATATAATAATAAATGGTGGCTATAAGACAACCGAGGAATATGCTAACGAATGAATGACTATCTTAAAAATGATCTTGACGTGCCCTCACGATGATTTATCATTTTTTTTTTTCTCTCCTCTCTCTCTCTCTCTCTCTCGATCTCTCTATCTCTATTACTATCTCTCTCTCACTCTCTCTCTCTCTCTCTCTCTCTCTATCTATATTTATATGCTCTATGGGCACACCGGCACCGCCGCAGCCACCGCCGCCACCGCCGAGCATACCCGCCCGCCAATTGAAGTCCCGAGACCATTAGAACCGACGGTTTTCAAAAGGAAAACATTCCATTTCTAGTTATAGTAAATACACACTTGCGCACGCACAAACGCCCGCTCCACGTGCACCTATGTACGTATATATATATATATAATAGAAATGCAGTCGCTATAATATAATAATATATACTATAGGTACACGCGTATACCAATCAAAAGGATTATTATTATTGTGTTTTTTTTTTTTTTTTTTTTTTTATCGTCTTATTATTATTTTATTTCTTTTCTTATATATAGGCGCGAGCGTTACTATTATTATATTTAATATATATATATATATATATATATATTTAACAAGTTTCGGTCGCGGGGAAAACGAAGAAAAAAAAATAAAAACCGTCTCGCGCCTATAAAGTATATATATATATATATATATATATATCTCCGGGATTTTCGTATATTAACCGGAGAAGAACACTACTTGTCGACTACGGCCGACGGGCGGCGCGCCGTCGATTGTCCCCGGGGGCCCGCGGGCAGCTCGCGTCGCGTCCCGGCCGTTCTAATCGAACCGGCTGCACAGCGCGATGGCGATCGCCGTGATCATACTATACGACAATACTATTCCTCTTAATACTGTTTCTCTTAATAATATATTAAGTGATACTCCGGACACTCCGGTTGACGCCCTATAAACGATGATGTGTGGTAAAATACTGTAATGCAGTATTACGCAGTTGTAGAATTCTATTTACGAAATCTTTGAACAATTGTCTTGACAAGGTGCCCGTGTCTATTATAAATAAAAATGACTAATAGACTGTTTTTTACACAAAACTCGACCGTGGACCGTGTCTGCAGCTACGGCGGCGGCCAAATAATATAACGGAATATGTATTATGTAATATGTTATGTAGTTAGTGTTTCGAACAACGACTTTTGGTATCTGACATCCCACGATCGCCATTTGTCCCGATATTGTCTCGGCTAACTTTGTCGTAGTGTTAACACTACTAGACAAAGGCGTTGAAAATGGAATTACCGACCGGCCACTAGCCTAGTAGTTTGTTGCAGGTCGCCGGCACCCATAGTGTTCAGTCCATTTCCGTGCATCAGCTGTTAGTCGGTTCTATGCGTTTTTACCGGGTTAAATGATTGTTAATTCAAGACAGTGAGGTATTTATCTTTGTTTAAAAATACTCTTCCCTTCACACTGATCGCCTAAAGTCACTACCACAGCCAAACTACACTACTCCAAATTCAGAAATCGCCTGCAAAATCGTACCAATCCCCTTGTTAAAAATCTTCTTTCCATCTCCGTTCCCGGAAACCTCCCCCCCCAACCCCCAGAAGATTGAAAACGACAATGGCCCAGAGATCTAATAAACTAACCGCATAATAATACTTTAAGTATTCGGCAATTTCACGTCGAAGTGCCTTCGCTGGACGGTTCTTCCCTAACGTCACTCAAACCATTACACCATACCATACCTAAAACATCGCTTATGCTTATTATATTGCATTTATTGTATAATTTTCTAAATAAAAAAAACAAAAAATTCTCTTGTCGCTATACGTGCCGTGTAGTTTTCATTGCATTAACACTAATTTTGTACAATATTGTTTTATTCAGTATAAACTAAATTAAACGTATTCCATACAAACAATATGCGCAGTGAAGTTGTAAATCAATTAAAAGAAAAACGCTTTTCAAGACTTTCATCTGTTGTAAGTTGTAGACCTTGTCCAGATATTGACATGATCTAACAACAGTAAAAATTTAAAAGACTGTCGATAATACGCCGTGCACACGGCATTTCCGTAAAGATCTTTATAATTTATCTGATTGGTTATGCGGTTCCGAAGTATCGAATAAATTGTTTTGTTGGTCTTGTTTACTATTTTCTAAAAAAAAAAAAAAAAAACTGTTTGGAACAATGGAAGGGTATGACGAGGGTTGTATCATTTAAATACAGCTGTTAAAAAAACCATACTGAATCAGAAATTCATATATCTGGAAATTTAATTATATTATTTAAAAAATACGTAAAATAAATAATTTTAAAATGTCAATAAGAATTTGTTTTCCATAATGGTGGTTTTCCATATCAATCACACATTAACGCCTAACGCCAAAAATCAGGAAACGCCACTGATAACGTCGTTGTCGAAATGTCTTTATTGTTCCACTTTCCTCGTAGGGGGGTGGAATGGGAAGGGCAGAGGGAATATCTTGGCCGGACGTTATATTTTGCGATCATGGCGTGTGTCTATTAGTCATTGTACGAGTATGCAGATGTCGCTAAATCGCTAAAAGCCCTTTGTATTTGAAACGTATACCGCCGTGATCGATTTGAAGTATTTTTACAACAAAAAAATTAACCGAAAACCGGATCGACGGTTGGTGGGTGGTGGTGGGTGAATTGTTATATTTCCAGTAAAACATACCGTCGGTCGGTATATAATATTTATTGAAAAATGATAATAAGACGCTTCAGACTTCAAGACCAAGCCAGATTGTCCGCGATTGTCACGGAATTCCGCCTATTATAATTGTCTTAATTTTTATTTTTTTTTTATTATTATTATTTTGTGCACACGCGGATTTTTTTTAAAAATAATTTCCAATGTGTACATGAATCGGGGCCACCCCCCCGTTAATTTTTTTTTCAATTACCATAACTAAAAGAAACTATTTACTCATCATTCTTAGTTTTAAAATAATGTACTCCTATTAATTATATTAATAACATATCATAAATACGAAGTACATTTTATTTAAACAATTTCTTTTACAAGATTACACGAGTAATGAAGTTCGCACTAATAAAACACCGCCCGTACTTAAAGGGTTGCGTATAGGCAATTTTAACGACATTTTCGAGGGGGAAAAACAAAAATGGTAATTTATCAATTCAAAAATATTCAAATTCACTATCGAATAAACGGTGTACAATAGAATAGTCCCGTGTCCCTAACATTTTTTCGTGTAGTCGTTATATAAAACAAAATGTATACAAATTACCGGTACACGCGGGGACAACTATACTCTATCCGTATTTATTGTGGAACTACCAAAACTTTATAGCGTATTCAGAAGTACTTTATCTGTACTGTGGCGTGCCTATTTTTTCGGTAACACGAACACAATAAAAGTTATCAGTTTGAAAACTTTCGGTTGTTTTGACGTATTAGTTTATTTATAAAAAAAATTATTTGATAGTGCTATCAAAAAAATAAAAAAATAAATAATGTTGAGCTACGACACAGATAAAGTTCTTCTTAATGTGCCGGGGCAAAACGGTTTTTGCAATTTTTTAATTACAGGGGGTACATCGCGTCCTTTTTATTGTCTCGTAGACGACTTATCAAATTTAATAATTTCCGTGAATGTCGACCGACAAAAAGCGGTGTATGAAAATAGCTTTAAAAGACACGTTTGTCAAGAAGAATAATTTACGAAAACTGTTTAAAACGAAAATATTATAATCGACTTAACTTAATGTTTTTGACGGCCCATTGAAAATTATTCGCTGCCCTATAAGGCCATTAATACTGATGGTGGTAACTGATATATGATTTTTTTTTTTTTCTTTTTCCCATACAAAACCGAAATCATATCAGACATTTCAAATAGAAAACCGCGGAGCGACATTGAAATCAACTGATATCGTGTCGGTTGAACATATTTTATTGTTTTTTTTTTTTTTTTTTAAACGTTTTCGTTCGTATTCCGAAACCGTTATTGACGTTTTTTTCACCGAAAATATCGGGTAGAGTATAGGTTTTTTTTTTTTTTTTTGGGGGGGGAGGGCCAGGGAGAGAACGGTTTAACAACACGATATCCTCGACATCGAGGTTTATGCCGATACTGACCAATCTAATTTTTACGACAATTGTCGCCCGGGGCTCGATTTGAAATTATCAGAGTGCCGCGCACGACCGTTACGGCCGGGGGTACGTACGTTTATTACAATAACGTCTGTCGGCGGCGATTCGAGCGGATAATGTCGCCAGATAAAAATAATAAAATACAAAACGCACGCACACGCTTTCCGATCGTTCATTGTATCGGCTTCCGGTAACTCGCGAAACGGCGGTGGCGGTAAAAAAAAGAAAAAAAAAAAAACGATTTCTGCGGGCGTTGCCGCGGACCGATATTACACACACGCCCGTGATATAATAATCCGATTTGATACGAAAGCGTTTCGATATTATAATATTATAAATAAATATTTCTTTCGCCCTTTTTTTTTTTTTAAACGTCGTCGTCGGGTGACGGAAACACTCGCCGCGTGATATACGCATACGTATACGAAACCAGAACGATTGTATTATAACGATTTCTTTTTTTTTCTTAACTTTTCTTTCTTTCTAAAGCCCATGACGTCTCGGCTCTCTAGAATCGGGTCGATTGATCTTTCGGCGTGCCCGTAATAAAATATCGTTAATATACGTATATCAACGTTTTAATTTCTACAAGGAATCGGTCGCCGGCAGGATATTATCGAACAGTTCGGCCAGCGGTAGGCGAAAAGGCGTAAACCTAACCTGTTGACGTTTTACGAGTTTTATATTCGGCGGATTTTAATGATTATTTACAATTGAACTTCGTATATTTCGATCAGAAATTAGTTCAAATAAAAAAAACAATGTACGACCGTTTCCGCTCTACACTCCGCGTCGCCGACACTATTCAACCGTGTCGATTATTGTCGACATTTATGCTGTCGACAAATTTTCCTCGTGGAGCTTGGTGCCCAAAAACTGTAGAGCAAAACTGTGCTGTTTTTAACGCAATAGTCGCCCACACCGTTTTGCCGTTCGATAAAGCTGATTTTTTTTCTGAATTTGTCGATACCAAAAGGTAATCATTTTCGGACAAAAGTGCCGATTACGTCTTTTCCCTTACACCCTCCCACCCCCCCTGTCTTTGGACGCGTAGTCGTTTAAGTAAATCGATCAGAATTTCTGTCGAACCCGACCAATATTTTCGTGCCATTTTAGACACTGAGCGTGGCGAAAAAACGTATATTTAGTTTAACTGCTACGCGTTTTTCGACTTTTTTTTTTTTGTATCCTTGTCGTAATTTATTTTTACCAGCGTTCTATGTTGAAATTCGTTAAGAACACGAAATTAAATACAATTTTAAACATATACATTTATCAATACATGATTTTTTGTTCAGAATCGTTTTTCGCCGGCAATGATCTATCGTTCAGATATAAATTAAATTATCTTGTGTATGCTTGTACTTTCCTGACTTTCCACTTGTGTACAACACGCAGTGGCCTACCCTCGGTGCGAAGTATGCCGGGTATTTTAAATTATTTTTTTTTTTTTTGTTTGTTCCGTTTGTTATTGCGACCGTAGTATTATATACAATATACGTCGTCAGAACGCGACTTTTTATGTTTATATTTTTTTTTTAATAAAATACTCGACGACGGCGTAATGGACCGAAAAGAACAAACGCGATTTGTACTTAACCGTGTATATTATGTGAAAATACAATAAAATAATCCGGCGAAATTAATACGTTCCATAAAATACGGAATTATTATCGCGCTCGAATACTGACCCGAATCCACTTGTATATTGCAAAAAAAAATTACATTGTTCACACAATGTTCGAAACGACCGTAAAGAATATTTGTTCATGTTTTTTTTTTTTTTTCAACCGCGTAATAGAGCACGAGGCGTCGGTCTAGCACGTTTAATAGACTTGATTTTTCTGAATAATATATATATATATATATATGTATACGCAATCGTACGGCAATAAATGGCGGTCATCGTCTTAAATTCTAAAACGCCATTATATTAGACGATATTACTATTATTTTATCATGAAAAATCAACAAAAAAAAATATCACGATCAACGCGTTTACAAAAAAAGTTGTATACCTAATGGAAATAATGTACATGTATATCTTTGGCTAAACCAAACATTTTTTTTTTTATACGTTATCATTAGCACGTAGAGCCACGGTCGTAGATCGTTTTATTAATTCGTTGTGCAGATTACGAATATCGATTAATTTCAAATACACAATAAACATTTTAAATCGTGAGTACATCGTACATAATTTATATGTACAGGTACCGGGACTCAACGCAGACAAATTACGAAAAAAATAAATAAATAAAATGTATATATATATATATATATATATATAATTAAATGCGTTATAAAGATACATAATACTTAAACGTGCTTGTTAATAATAAAAAAAAAAAAAACCTTCAATATACACTAAAATAATTCAGTTGGCCGCGGTGTAGTAAAAAAAAAAAAAAACTAGTTTTTTCCGTCAATAAATACGATTACTTTTGCGCCTAATTTATGCACGGTATTTTGTTTGTTTAGTTTATTTTTACGTCCGCGGAAATATCATCAGGAAGCCATTGGATATAATAAAAAGCGGCGTTATTACCAACAAATCGTACGAGAGTCACGATAAAATAATCAAAAAAAAATAAATAAATAAATATCCCGGACACTCGAAGTTATCGTTATGCCGCCGCCGCCGTGTACTCGTTTTTTATTTTTTTTTTTTAAATTATTGACAATAGTTCTTAATCGGTAAACGCATTGCGCCCTCGAATCTGTAATGCGTCAATGGAACGTAATAGATTATACCATATAAACGTCCGTGAATAATTATATAACAAATAAATACGAAATGTGTCGTCTATAGGTGTCGCGAGCCGTTATCGTCGTTGTTTTTCATACGAGTCGCGTCCCGTGATGGTTTTTATCTGGCCGACTTAAACCTCGACATCCCGTTGTAAATCGAACGTGTGCGGATTGCGGCCGTATTATCGAACGCGATTAACGGAATAAATAAATAATCGTTTTAATTGCGAGGCGTTCGTTAAGTCTAACACGCGTTACCGGGACGCTTTTTATTATATTTTCGCGTTTTCGTCGAACCGTCCCGAGGTTATCGCGCGAGCCCGCGGCAATCCATTTCCGTTCTCTTCTCCTCTTCCTATCTAACCGTCTCCGGTGGATGAAAACCGAACACGCCAAGAGGGTGTCAGAGGCCACCGTTGTGGGCAGCGAGCCCGCCCGGGCGGATACTGGAAACGACGATAAATCGTCGCAATCGAAATATGATATCGGCCGGTGTCCGGTAAACCGGTAGGTGTGTATAGCCGTGTCTTTTACCCCCTGGTTTACAGACAAGCGTACCCGTGAAACCAACAAATGTAAAACTGATGTTTTTTCCGTCGTTTATTGTTAGGTTTTTTTTTTTTTTTTTGTTTTTTTTTTTTTGTGTGTGTTTTCTTTCGAAAACCCGCCGGGAACTAGACGAATCGTTTCTAAGTTAAAATTTCACCGGACGAAAAAACGGCTTCGACATTTTTGGAGCGTTGCTACCAAACGAAAATGCCGTTTTCCAATGAGTAAAAAAAATACACGTTTTATTAAAATCGCGATATAGTTTATTCGCCGTTACACTTGCAGAATCATAAAAAAAATACATTTCGGCAACTGAAAGTTGAAACCGAAGTTTTAAATAATACCCGTATTATAACAATTAATTATCATACCAACTGTTCAACACCCTCCCAAAAAATTTCCGCCTATGTAAATTTTTATTGACCTGCACGAATCTATATATATTTTTTTATATAAAAAATCCGAATATCTCGTATCTCGAACACAACCGGATGTGGAGTGTTGAAATTTCGCACATTTTATTATTTACTCGCGTTTAGCTGGACAACTATAGGCATTTAAACGACATTATACAGTTATCAATAATTGAAATTAACTTCTATACACACGCGATGCCGGCCGGTATTTGAATAAAACTATTTATCCGTTATAATATAAGTTAATATAATTTAGCTCGTATGATTATCATTTATCTTAAGATATATCTCCGACGGAATAATACAATATAGCGATATTGGCGGTTATGAATAAAATTATACATATTTTCTTCATTCGAATAAAAATATGTATTTTATTAGTTTTTTATTTTTTTTTTTTTTTTTTCATCCTTTCTTTCCGGCAACCAAAACCGTATATATTACATCTCGCGCGAGTAATTATCGGTAACGGGTTTAAAAAAAAAAAAAAACACCGTATAATTACGATTGAAATTTGAGTTGGGGCGACTAAAACAATACGCTATAAATTGTTTCGCGTTTTTAATGCCACGGCCCGGGGGCTCCGGCCGAAAAGCACGCGACCACTTGTCAATCCGGTGATTTAGTCCGGACGGTCCCAACTGTAATATAGTTAGGTAGGTTGTTGGGTGGGCAGGTGCACATCTACGTTGCGTACCAATAATATAACTGGTATACGAATGTGTTTTGTTCTTGTTGCAGGATATATGTTTATGGTTTTCGGTTTATATTATTATAGATATTATAGGTGCCTATTAGAGGCAATTGTAAATTTATTTAAAACTCTCAACGGAATACGGACCGAGACGTGTGTTCGTATAGAGAAAAACCGTGTTTTTTTGCAGCACTGGGCTATGCACAATACATCAAACGCTATAACGCGAATCGAATCGGAATAAAACACCGTCAGACCTTTTAGACACACCGCCGTCGTCTGTTCCGTACGGCGGGCACGCAATTTTAAATTTTATGAATATTCAAAACGAAACGAGGACGTCGTTTTCCAAATGTTCGATTCGCTCCAGAACCGTTAGATAGGTACCGTGTATTGTTTTTTCTCTAGAATAAAAACGGACGGCTGTGCACACCGGTATCTCGGTTTTTTGTTTTTTTTTTGGAGGAAAATCCCGTCCGGTTTCACTATTAATATTATGGAAACGGCCAAACACGTTGAGATCTCGTCGGCCGCGTTTGAAAATCACTATTAAAATTTATTATTCAAAAATTATACTCGCGTTCCTTATACCTATCCGGGTATTTTATTTTCGTCCGGATAAATGTGTAAGTTATCTTTGCGCAACACTGGCCGTTCGAGTCCAGTAGGCGGCGTCTACACCGTACAATGACGCATAATATATACTTGTATGCACGCGAAAAGGACGTTTAAAGAAAATAAAAAAAAAAATACGAAAACCGCCGGGGTCCGCAGACCAGCCGTACATAGTATTACATATATATATTGTATAATACGATATTCCGACGAGAAAAATTATTGTTATGGGTTTTAAACACTAGTGGCATGCCACTTTGATGTGCGTCGGCTCGCCGCGATCATGTACGCGCGTACCTATAGCATATTTATACCGTTTTATTGTCGTCCCGAACAATAAGTCATATAATGTTTTATAAATATATATATATATATATATAAAATTTATTATGTCCGGGCGAGTTTTTAATTATTTAGCCGCCGCCGCCGCCGCCGCCGCCGACGTGGAATTCCTCCGCCGCGGAAGAAGTCACGCGACGCTATCCGGTCGACGATATTCACATCCGCGTCGTATACGAGCATATCGTATACCGGCCGTCGCCGCAGGAGTTCTTGAACTTTTATCGATCGCGAAACTATACACACGTGGATATATATCGCTACAGTTTGCGATGTCGGGTTATACCGGTGACGGATTGGCGATTTTTCGCGGCCCGGCGGAGTATTACGGTTGAAACCGGGCCCGCGGACCGCAAATATTATGTGCGACTGGAATGCAATTTTGGTGGTGCTAAAATCCTATACGTATTCGCGAAACGGGGTTGAGTTGGGCCATCCTGGCGCCTTCATCTCCGCCGTCGTTTATCGACCAAATCAATGGGCATTAAAATTTGTAACAAAATATCCTGCACGTTCCACCGAACGATTTTATCCGTTTTCGTTTTTCAACACAAATAAAGTCCATCGTGTTTTTCAGTAGGTGTGAATACAAACGCCTGAGTGAAATATTATCGTGAAACACTGAAACCGTAATTAATAACGTTCAAACGAATGCACACAGCATAGGTTGAGGTTAATGAATTGTATAGCATACCGGTCCATCGGGAAAGTTCCCGAATTCCCCAATAGGCCAATCCGTCTCTTGGGTAACACCTATAATTATCATAACGTACACGCCGCACAGCACTTTTCAACCACAATCAGTAGCGCGGCGAAGGTGATATGGTTTTTTTATTTTATTTTATTTTTTTTTTTTTTTTCGAACCGAATTTATTATTACTACAGTGTTCGTATACGATTCATTACGATTCGTCCGGATAAAGTTACGCGATAACCGTATAAGTTATCTAGAAGAAAAAAAAAAACAGACACATTTTATTGGACGTTATAAAATTACACGGTTTCTGTATTTTATTAATAATCTAGAATTGTGAACGAATAATAGACGATACCCCCCCACACCCCTCCCCAACAACGATTCCAAGTGTATACGTTTGACTAACGCCACTGATTAGTTTAATTTGATTCGCTATACAATACTGTTATAACCGTGTAAAACAAACATAATCGGTTTTCTTCGGTCTCCTGAAAAATTTTTGATTTTTTTTAAATATAATAATTATTGTGTTGACGATATTCAACGACGTCTCGCCCCGTCCGCACAAGGCCATCACATTCGAGGTATTGCGGGATGTGCAAATGCGGACCAATATGTTTACCGACCAAATTTTCATGGCCGACGTTAATTTCGGTTTTTTATTTCAGTGCGCCGTCGACGACTTATTGGTAAAATTGTACATTTGACATGAACAAATGCTTGTTTCGTTGTTTCCATACCGGTAGGGCCACGAACGTATTGACAAGTCTACTGTAATTGAGTTTTGGTAACTACGCGAGAGTCGACATTTCCATATCCTATAGATACTTCGCCGATGCCCTTACTACCCGTGCATGTCGGCCCGAAAAATATACTAATATACAGGGCGCGGCAGAGCCGACTGACGAGTTTAATGAAGTCATTAGCCTGTGATAAAATATGGGCAGGTACCTTTAAAAGTGGTATATTTTGAATTGTACGGTAATGCCGTTTTTATTCGTAATCGTGGTCTGGACAGGTGTACATCGTGGGGTCTCGTCGTGCGTGCGCATTACGAAAATAATCATTCTGTGATCGCTACACAAAGGGCATTTCGTATACATTTCGGCATTCCGCGTGCTGAATCTGTTCCTTCTGCTAACACTGTCAAATTGTGGATACGGCATTTGGAAGAAACCTGAAGTACCCTCGGAAGTAGACAATGGACACGGAGCACCCAGAACTGTAAGAACCCCCGAAAATGTGCAGTTGGCTAGAGAGTCAATTGAGCAGTCGCCAAGACGCTCAGCCCGGAAACTCGCTGTAGCTTTGGGAATCTCGGACCGTTCTTTGAGGAGAATTGTTCACGAAGATTTATCATTCCATCTCTATAAGTTAATGCTTGTCCAAGAGTTAAATGCTACTGACTACGGCAAGCGTAAAAATCTCTGTCAGCAAATTCGTCTGCAAAATCACCGTGAAAGTCGAGGCCGCACCAGTCGAAATGTGCCGGAAATCATATGAGAGCTTCTGAGATCGTTTACAACAGTGTATCAATGCCGACGGTCGCCGTATTGGAGATATAATTTTCAAAAAAAAAAAATATTTAAAAATTGGATTGAATACTGATTTAAATGAAAAAAAAAAAAAACCTTTTCTCTGAGTTTTACTGTTCGTTATTTATAGCCCGTCAAAACTCGTCAGCGGGCTCTGCCGCACCCTGTATAATGATATATACTAACAAATATAATATTTGTTAATGTGGTGGACCTATATAACCAAAAAAAAAAAAAAAAACCGAAACGACGACGCCCCCGCCAGGCGAAAATTAACGTTGTTTTTCCGCGGGACCGTGGCCCGATTCGATCGCACACCGATAAAAAAATTCAATTTTTCGTACAGTCCGTAAATTCCGTAAAGCCGACGTGGACCACTGACTTTTTGTATTCGGGTACCACGTCCCGTTCTAATCCGAAAATAATAATACGCGATTATCTCAGCCCGTACACACACACACACACAAATATATATTTCTTATATTTATATTTCTTTTGCCTCAGAACTTGCAGCCAGTTAACGAATAAATAATGATCGATGAAACACACGTACGGCGGCGTGTGTTGTCCGTAACGCGTTTGTCAGCACAATTATTATTATACGTTAACTTTTTCGTAGGTTTTTTTTTTTTTTTTTTTTTTCCCGAGCGTTTTTCTAAAACGCAACAAAACGAACGAACGAACGAGAAAAAAAAAATAAAAAAAAACAACAAAAACAAAAAAACGATTAATCACGAACCACTATAATATACGGACTACACTCCAAATGTTCGTCGATCATTATCATAATCGATATTATACGATGACAGTATATTCTAAACGAAAATAATTAATTTCCTCTTTGTTTTTTTTTTTCTTCTTTTTCTTCACGTTTTTTTGTCTAAGCGTATAATTTGTTTTTTTTTTTTTTTTTTTTTTTTTTTTTATGTATCGATTCTTTATGAAATAATAATATTCTCATATTATCTCCTATGCGCTCGCCCGTTCCTTTTATCCGTGTAATAATAATAATAATACGATATTTTAGGAATTCCTTATAGTCTTTTGTTAGCTTATTAGTACCTAGTCGAACCGTTCTGAATAGACAGTCTACAGAGAGAGACAGAGAGAGATAAAAAAAAAGAAGAATATATATATTCCATTATTCTCAGTCTTTATAATCCGTAATTATATCCCATGACGTCTTCACCGCACCGACCTTCTTCAATGATTTGCATGTCAACAGCTATCGCGCGCATATATAATATTATATACACTTATATTACGTACGCACATAGATAATATTATAATAATACCCCGGGTACACTTTTTTGGTTTTTTTTTTTTTTTTTATAATTTCCCATAATATTATATCGACCGGACGGTTATATTATTATTATTAAAACCGAATTTACATCTGAACGCTTTCAACACCTACAAAATATTATTTTATATTTGTTACAATAGTATTTACGGACAGTATCTCCGGTACTGAGTATCTTAGATAAAATTGTGTCTCGTATCACTGTAGAGTACTGGATGTATCGCGTGTAGAGACACGTATTCAGTAGAGTATTTCATTAATAATTGTTATCGGCTAAAAAGATACATTATCAAAAAGATACTTTTTTTTTTAACGTTCTTTTTATATATTTGTCTAAACCAAAGCTTATTATTAGATATAATACCAGTTTCTGGTCTCCAGCACTGGCAGAACGAATGTTCTTTATCTAGAAGCGTATGGAAAAAAAGCGTCGTACGAAAAACATTTATTTTTTTTTTTAATCGTCCATTAATGGTTTATTTGAACAGATAGAAAAAGTTACAAATAATCATTGACGGTTCCCTATGTATAATAGTAATGATGTATTATGTATTATTATGTGATAATTAAACGATATTGTCGGTTGTATATTATTTATTTTCTATTATCTACCAGTAGATTTGCACGTTACACTGTTCGGCTACTTAAAGCTTTTGCATCCAATGTTATATACTTATGTGTCCAGTAGGTAAGTCATATATATATATATTTACATAATAATATAAATGTATTATTTTTAATTTGAATGTATCGAGTGACCAGTATCTGGTGTTTAAATACATAAATTACTATCGAGTATCTAGATAATCGTTTTGAAGTATCTTACCCGTCCCTGTATTAAGCACTGCGTTATAGTGCCAATGCCGCACTATTAGAAAAATAATAATAATATTCTTCTCCGCCAGCGTAGCATTCCTAGACGCGAGTGTATAGGTATAGGGAGGTGCCTATATCCTTTTGGTATACACACACACACACACACACAACCGTACTTTATAAAATAATAATTTGGAGAACGATTTTGTTATCCTCTTTATGTTATTATAACAGGTTCGTTAACATTTTTACCATAGGTTTCCGACCGTATACATATAATATAATGTACATAATAACCAGAAACGCGCGTGGAAATATTATTATTATTTTTTTCGAGTCATGTTTGTAATAGCCACGTTGTCTGACGCGGCCGCAGTGTTGGCTCGTTAACGCTTTTCCGGGTCGGAATCACTCCGGGCAAATTTTGTCCCGAAACCAGCGCTCGAATCGGAAAAATTAACCTCAACTTAACGGATTCAAAAAAAAAAAAAAAAAAAAAAATGCATTCCGAGTGGAAAATTATTTAACACGTGATTACTGCTTACGTCATCCACTTCTTATCAATCTGTTATCAGTATTAATTGGATCATTTGGATCCAAACAATTCAATAGTCCCATTAAAAACGCACATGATATTTGTTTTATTATATTCGAATATGAGTACATACGAACTAAGATTTGATTATCGTTAGTCAAACTTATAAGAGTTACTCAAACGACGTTTTTAGTAATAAAATTAATATCCAAGTACTTAAAATGTGGAATATAACAATTTTTCACGTTACTTTACATGTACATTTTTGTTTGTTTTAATCCACCCATATCTGATAAGGATAAACGATGTCACACTAATTGTACGTATTGGCCCAATAAATTTCATACACGCAGTCACTTAAAAATAAGCTATTTTATTATATAATTGTAATTACCATTTTGATGGTGATACGTACACGTTGCAAAAAGTAGGAAATAAAAAACAATATAATATGCGGTGGATATGTCTAGACTAGTATAGATAAATTACATGTACAATTATAACAAGAGACCTAAAGTTGCATCTGTTTAGTCAGCTTTTGGAGATTGTTGTTGGTTTTTGTGACCATTGCTAATTGTCCATCGTATGTTCGATTTAAATCAATCGAAAAACGTTCAACCGAATTCAGCTCAGAATCGTTATTTCGCTGGACATTTATCATTATATTATCCCATATATATATATATATATATCCTACCTTCCCAACTTCCCACCTACAATATTGGTCGGATTATTATTATAAATAAATTATTGGTTTTCAGCGAGGACATACATTTTAGGCCGGGCCACTGAGAATCGAAATCTATACAATGAATTTTTCGGGTTATACTTATTTTATATATCTCTTTCGACGCGTATTTTTTTTCTCGGCAAACACTTTTTCGATCAACAATAATAACTCTCCAAATTGTTTTATTCGAATCGGAAAATTCGTCGGGAAATCGGTAGGATTAATAACAGT
Source organism: Tuberolachnus salignus (assembly GCA_956483605.1). Classification (NCBI taxonomy): domain Eukaryota; kingdom Metazoa; phylum Arthropoda; class Insecta; order Hemiptera; family Aphididae; genus Tuberolachnus; species Tuberolachnus salignus. The sequence goes on from OY101434.1 coordinate 36,738,072, forward strand.
GGCGGGCGGAGTGGCCGGTCCGGAAATGGGAATTTTTCAGACGGCCCGAATAATATTGTGACCCGGGGGCAATGATGATTTTATAGAAATCTATAAATCTTGTTGGTTACTATAACAAAATCGTTAAAACACTATAACGTTGATCTTCGTTTTTTTTTTCTCGAAAAACCGTCGTTGAGAATCCGGAAAGAAAAACTGTCAAATAAAGGAACCGCCGGATATTTAAGTACAACGAGAAAAACAACAATGTTGAGTAATTTTTTTTTTATTTTTTTTGATCGGGGGAATAGAAATGTGGCCCCGAATAAACATCAGTCCCCCAGTCCTGTATTTGGTTCCCACACCGCCCGTGATTAATATTTTCGACGGTGTATTAAACGTATGGGTGGTACGCCGATCGGAAGCCGACCGGAATCGCCGGGGCCGGATCGCATTGTCGTCGTCGTCGTCGTCGGCGTTGTCGTCGTCGTCGGCGTTGTCGTCGTCGTCGTCGTCGTCGTCGTCGTCGTCGTCGGCGTTGTCGTCGTCGTCGTCGTCGTCGTCGTCGTCGTCGTCGTCGTCGTCGTCGTTGTCGTCGTCGTCGTCGTCATCGGCGGCGGCGGCGGCGGGCGTGACGGACAGCTATAACTGCAGTGTATACCGCCGAATCAGCTCGAAATTAAAATTTTCTGGGGGAATAACAGTTACCGTTTGCACACCGCGTACATAATTTTATACGAGTTACATTAATAGAAATTTAATAAATAAATAAATAATAAAATAAAATCATTTTTACGATCTCTCGATTAACGTCGATCGAATAAATCGCCACGGTTTTTAATGGATTTTTCAACTGGCTAATGGTATTTTTTGTCGAAAAAAAAAAAAAAATAAAAAATACCGCATTATATTTATATATATATATATATATATATATATATATATATATATATATATATATATATGATTTGATTTTATTTCTTCAAAACCGGTGTAAATTACCGCAGTCGAAAATTACTGCACGGTTCGGGCCTAAAGGTTCCCGTCTACAATACCTATATACGTGTATTATATACCTACATGTGGTTTTGGTTAATGGAAACCTTCCAGTTTTCATAATTACCGGTTGTTGTCCGGACAGGTACAAATAGATATATATATTATATAGGTGCGTCGAAAAAGAAAAAAAAAAAAATGAAAAAACTTAAAATGTATAAAAAAAAAAAAAAAAAACCCGAAGAGAATGTATGGTAATATCGTGCGGTGTTCGAATAAACGCTGAATCACACAGTCCATTTCGGTTCGCACCGATAATAATAATTATGAGACTATAATATTATTATACTCATTGTCAGTACGGAAAAAAGAAAAAGAAAAAAAAAAAAAAAGAGTAAATTAACAGACGAGAAATGTATACGCTCGCGTATACCATAAGCGCGGGAATAATAATGACGATCGTTTGACACATATTTTTTTTTTTTATTATTATTATTTTATATATTTTTTTTTTTTTTTCGTCGGGAATCACGAAGACTACCCGTTCCGGCGCGTTCGTAAATTTACTGCCCTCACACGATCAATATAAATTATAATTGACAGTATTTCAGATGGTACACTGACAAGTATTATCGATCGTGTAATGACGAGTACCGATCTCGTACCTACCTACAACAACACCGACGAAAAATTCGTCGTTGTATTATACTCTTTTTTATTTTTTTTTTTTTTATTCGTCCACGTCTCCGGCGATAACGGATCATTATCGATCGTGCGAGGTAAATAACGGCCGGGTTTCCTCGTGAGCGATGCACACGCCCCGGTAAATTTATCAATTTTATTTTTACCGGTAATGTTTCTTTTTTTTTTTTTTTTTTTTTTAACCGAAAACGCCGATTACCACATGACCCGACACAATTATAAACGTCTTAGCAAATAACGCAAACGCATAAACGGGACGGAATGGTTGATACGAGTTCACTTCGCCCACCGTTGATTGTGTATTATTTAATCAATTGTGTGCATGACCCCAGGGGAGAGGAAGCCGAATGCAGGGGAAGGTTCGGGTGTTCACTCCGCCCACCACCGAAATATCAGGAAAAATTAAAAAAAAAAAAAAAAAAAAAATACGTTACCTAACCGACAAATTTAATAGTTGTTTCGATGTTTCCCGTGAGATTTACAAATAAAATAGATTAATATAAACGAGTACCACCTATAGAGAGTAATAAAGGATGATTATTTATGAACATTTTACATTTTTCAACTCCTCCCCCCACAGAATTTTTTTCACGCCTTCTCCTCTGGCGTAACCTATAGATAAAATAAAAAAAAAAGACACGGAATAGGGGTGGCGCTCATGTCAAATATATTTGAGGCCGCGTCCCGGAGGAAAAACTTAAGGAGAATCAATTGAGACACTCTTATCACGTTATCATAGAGAAAAAAATAATTTATTATTATTATTATACGATGTATTTTTATCTTTTATTTTTTTTTTTTTTTTTATCGTCTATACTAAACATATTATAAATTTACACCTATAATACATATTTATTACACTAAAAAAAAAAAACAAAACATTTAAGTACATTTTACATAGGCTATAGTTTTATTATATTTTGATCTCGTAAATTCCATCATAAACGGCAATAAATCAACACGGGATTATATTCGAATATACGATGAAAATTAACAAAACACAAATAACATTTACATTATTAATATGCTTAAGGTTAGGTTTAAAATAAAGACGCGTAAAAGAAAAAAAAAAGAAACAATAAGTACGATAATAATTAACTACACGGTCAGTTATAATATTTTAATACTGCGGTCTATACAATCTGCGGTAATAATAATATCGTGATATCGTGTGAGGTTTCATCTCTTTTTAACGACATCTGGGAGTACCGAAAACGCGAAAATGACTCGGAATATATTATTATATCAATACAGTGACCAATAATATATTTAGCGATAACTATATTAGCAGTGTTGTGCGTTGTCCAGATAAAAAAATGTTTAAAATTTTATTTTATCAAGATAAAATTGTCATACAGTCGTACATCTCTTTACCTTGTCTAGATAAATAAAACTGTTACCTGATTATTTACAGATAATCAGATAATTAATTTCACTTGGTTTTTTCCCCTCCGTTTTTCTACAACTGTTAATATATGATTAAATTGGCGATTTTTTTTTTTTTTTTTTTTTTAAATTTCATCATCCGTGTTTGAGATTATTATGTTTTTTTTTTTTTTTTTATTACACGACATGTCATTATCAATCGCACTAAACAATAAAACTCATCGCTACTATCATTTGCTGACGTAAATTTTTTCTGAAGTGTCAAGAATCAATATTTATATGTAGCATAAATAATATACAAATATCTATTATACATTCCTATTTTTTATTCGAATTTATTCATTTAATCTATATTGTATAATATAATAAATAGTCTATACTATAAATATTTTGTATGTATTATGATTTATGGTTTAATGCAATGATTATTATTTATTTTCAATGCTCAATAAATAAATAAACTATGATGATTTCACGAGACATAAATCAATAAATCATAATTAATAATCAACTAGGTAATACATAGACGAAATTATATTTCGACCATTTCACGGGTTTTACATTTTTGTGAAAACTATTAAAAACCTAAATGCTAAACAATTAATTGTTTTCTATCTAGATAAAAACGAGGTTGTCTTATATTTTATCTTGATACATTTTTTCAGTGTTATTTGTTATTTTATCTAGATAGTTTTTAAGTTATCGGTATACTACACTAGATAGACGATTCCACGAGTAAATACGAGTGCTTATTGACAGCTATAGTTACTAAAGTCTAAAATAAAAATTCAAGACATTCAATAGGCGTTATTTGCTTATTTGAAATTGACAAGATTTTTACCACCACCGCTGGATGTGCTATGAATCTGCGATTACGATGATATTATAGTTGGATATTTTTACATGACTGTGAAAAATCGTACTTCTTATGCGACCCAATCATACAGTCTTGCTGTCTATGGTTTTTTTTTAATATATATATATTTATATCTGTAGTGATTATATGGTTAGAAAGTTTTCGTTTTTCGGATAACCGTAATAATTTTTCATTGCGGTTACGATTTGTACTTGATTTTGATTCGTCGATTTATTGTTATTTGAGCAGGGACGGAAATGACAATTTAATGGAACGAATTTAATTTATTTCAGTTTGCCCGCACCGATTATATGCAGGACTAAATTAATATACCGTAAGAGCAAAAAAAAAAAATCCCGTTCCTCCGCTGTTTAAGACAATGTCTAATTATTGTCGAAGTTTTGAAATATTATAATTATAATTTAAATTTAAAATTCAAATATCGACACGTTTGTATAAATATCCCACTAGAGGAAAATAAAAAAGCTAAAAACAACCGATTATATTAAATAAATAATTATATACGCCATAAGTTTCAATCGGTGTAGGACAAATACTCGATAAAAATATAATATGAAATTGTATTGTATGGTAATCGGTGATTTAGAACACGAATTAAAACAAAAACGACACGTATTACAGGAACACGTATCAGGAATAGGAAGAAAAAAACTGCTTATTCCGTTACGTTGATGATGACGAATTATACTAATCGTAGATGAATACGATTAGTATACTTATAAATATTTTTTTACTGTTGCGTATTGAGTCGAAAATAAAACCTCTAGTAATATTTTTATCGTTTTTAAGGCATTGGAATATCAATATTTTAACTGTGGAGAAAAAAAAAACCGAGTACCTCGCACAATGTCTTAAAACTGACCGTGTGATTTGAGCTACGACGGCCTAACCATTTCTTTATTATCAATGGTCTGGCCACACGTAAAATCCAGATCTTGTACATACCCTATCTGTAAAAATGTTTTATTTCTATTGTGTACCCCTGCCTAAAAATTATTCTGGATTTTTGAATATGTGACGCACTGTTGGCCTGAAAGACACGAACCAAGCCCCAAGCCACGACTCTGGTGGATTAATATTGTTAATTTCAATTTGAAATGTAACATCCACTCCGACCCATGTTATTATAATTACAATAAGATTTTACCTATTCGAATTTTTCTGTTTTTTTTTTTTGTTTTTAAATCTTAATAATATTTATTATACACGCAGACGCAGGCGCGCGGTTGCCTTGGCGCTCACAATAATAATAATTATATTATTCCCGGCTCGGACAAAAAAAAAAAAAAAAAAAAACGAGTGTTCGTTTAGTATGTATGCCCACCTACCTATCCTATTTTAGTCGAAAAGAAGGGTTTTTTTTTTTTAATCGTACATAAATTCTAAAATCCGACCGCGAGGATTACTGCTCGCCGTACGGCGGTCCGGGTAAGGAAAAGGCGTATGCACACATCTGATAAATGTAAACTATCTTGCGAACGTCATTAGTAATGATAATTACAGGGTACTCTACGGCGGCGTTCCATTAATCTCGGTCCAGATGACAGAATATTATTTAAGAAGAAAAAAAAAAAATAATAATAATAATAATAAAAAACCCGAGAGAAATATATACGGAGATATATATATATATATATATATGTATGTACACTGCGCGTATAAATGCACGTTTTAATGCTACGCACACACAGAGGAACCCGTAGGTATTATAGATATTATTATTATATAATATTTGGGGGAAATAAAAAAGAAAAAATATTTAAAAAAAAAAAACCGAGTCAAATAATTACAATCGTTGTACACTAGATATAACGAAAAAAAAAAAAAAAAAAAAAAAATTATAATAAAACAAAGCCACATAAAACTGGCGTAGAACTCTACGCGAGTGATGCGAAGAGAATTAAATATATATATAAAAAAAACCTCCTAAATAAATTCGTATAGGGTGTTATTTAGTCCTGGCCGCAGAGGTTTAAGTCTGATTTACGATTTGGATTATTAATAACAATAATCTCGGGAAGAAGAAAAAAAAATACAGCTCCGGTAGACTGCTGATTAATCTTTTTTAATTACGAGACACCGATCTTGTTGTACTAACCCATTGTTCTTGTTTCGCGACCACATTTGGTTTTCCGACGAGAATAATAATAATAATATTATTATTATAACGCACCGCCGGTGGCGGGTTATTAAAAAATATTTATAAAACTCTACCCCTATACGCGTTTTGGTTTTTTTTTTTTTTTTTCAACATATTTAATTACACGAATTTGTTTCCGAGGATTTAGTCTCGGCTCGTATAATATTATAAAAAAAAAAAAAAAAAAAAAAAATACCTAATAATAATAATAACGACGATTGCATGTGCGCGCTGGTCAGAAAACATATTTATGTAATTTTTTTTTTCGTTTCCGTCCAAAACTACGGAATGCAAATAATATAACTATGGGGATGCTGTTGCATTTTTTTTTTTACAATCGTTTTTTCTACTTCCCCCAACGAATGTGTCGCCGAGTATGTTGCAAATCTGTCGCGTACCGGTTAATATCCGAGCGTTTATTAGTGCGAGTTTTTATTTTTTATTTTTTCTCCGATTTTCAATGTTATCGCAATTTCGACGATATTTCACGTCATTTTACCGGAAACTATGCATCAACGATATTTCGTCACGTCGATATTGCCTATTGGTATTGTATGGATAAGCACCGCTGTCCGGTATCCGGCAAATAACATACTAATGTTTAAATATTAAAAATTAAGATTATATTTAAACGTGGGTATTACGTGACAATCGTGTTATTATTACAATCTGATGTTCAGCCGATTCGTGAATCTCAAGCGACCTTTTAAAATATATATTTTTTTTTTTGTTTTTTTTAATACTGCAATCAATTTTTCCAGTTTCTTTCGAGCCCGAATTGTAATTATTTATACAAAAAACACTAGACGGCCGACCGTTATACTCTATACATAATGATAGACCCCCCCCATTGGAATTTTTTAGCGATAGTGTTTTCATCATATTCAATTTAATATTTATTATTTATCAGCGTTACCAAAATGTAGTGATATCGGACGATTTTCGTCTATACTATTCGAATACCATCTGAGCGTTTTACTATCTCGTTTTAATCTACGTGACGGACGCGTGCGTAAGATTATGTTACGTGTTAAATAGATAATTATTTATTTGGAAAAAATTGGTCAAAGGTAATAAAAAATAGTTTTAAAAAATACTCAGTATTACTTGTTTGCGATGGATTTGGTGGAATTTTGCGTACACGCAGAGTTCTGACGACAACACTATATTACGGTTTAATATTTAATCGTAAATAGTGTTTACACTTTAACACTCTGTATGCGCGAATATTAACGGAAATTTACAGAGTCAGACTACAATATCGATGGAAATCTTTTTCATTTGTCTCGATTCGTTGTGATTTCAAATTTATTGGTAGAAAACAAATCATTTTACATGAAATTGTGACTTAAATTTTGGAACATAACCGCACGGTTCCAAGTCGCATCCACATTCCAGGCACATCGCACATTTCCAGCACTTCGGCGGTGTACTGCCGATAGAATTCATCTCGCACGTATACTTTCCCATTGGCGTACTCTTCTGTATGTACTCCTCCTCACTCAGAATCACTCAGAAATACTTTTTTTTTCTTTTTTTTTTTCATTTACACCGTGTTCCAGTAGATTTTCACGCGTTCACAAAACGATCATAAACAAATTTATTGAAATTCGGACAGAACAACGTCAATCGGGACAGCCAGTACAATAATATATTCACGGTTTAAAATACTCCCGGGAATTTATAATATTATTACTATCTACTGATTTTTTTTTTTTTTTTTTTTTTATAACGATCCGACAGTTAGTTGCCGAAAGTATCGTAACACGATTTTTAGAAAGGCTTGTCAACAGTTTTACGAACTACCTATCAAGTTGTACCTACATACCTACACCATTCGGGTCTTATAAATAATTAATCTTATTTTCGGAAGATAATAATTGCATACATGTAGTATTATTACCTACTTTCTAACACTGCGGCAGTCAAACAATGGACAAGTATTTAATAAATTAATTAATCAAAAAAAAAAAATCTGGCAAACAATTTTTTTTATTATTATCATTATCTACACCCGTGTGAGTTTTATCATTTTAGCGCTAAACGCAGCTACGGGCGTAAGTTTTTTTGTTTTTTTTTTCCTTCTAATATTGAACTCGATTCTGTTATCCGTTTAAACGGGCGTAAGGCAAACTAATATAAGAAATTCGACTTCATCGACAACAGAGTTCACAACGACAAGTACGACATATGTTTTTTTTTTTTATTATTATTATACGATTTTACACGTGAATCGGGAAATCACATTTCAAGGGGACGGATCCCTAGAAGAAAATTCACTGTAGTGATTATATTATGTAAATGATATTACACACATTGTTCGCGTAACGGTATCGATACAAAACAAAAAAAAAAAAAACCGCGTAGTGTCTACAAATAAAATATAAAGTCGACATAGTTTGCAGTTCGTGCCAGAGGCGGGCAAATTCTGAGCAAAATTCGGTAAACAATAAAAAAAAAACTTAGTAATTTGCATATAGTTATAAACAATTAGCACAGTGTATTAATATAAGTGTTCAGTGAAAGTTTTAGGTATTTATGATGGCTTTTTTTCTTTTCTTTTTTTACCGAATTACAACAAATAATCTAAAATAACCCAAAAGGTTAATATTGTGTAAACATTCCAGTTCCCCCCCCCCGCGTTGAGAAAACTACAAGGTATAATAAATGCAACGACTAAACGACAATTTGTTATTAAAAATCGCACTCGGAATTGATGCAAGATAGTAGCAAGATTTCTGGTTAGGATAATAAGTATTTAATAAGTAGACAGGAAAAAAAAATCACACGTCGTAGTATCATATCAATACAGACCAATAGAGCAGAGGTCCCCAACCGTTTTATCATCGAGTACCACCAGACACTTTTATAAACAATACGCGTACCACCACAATTCTAAAACTAAATTAGAAGTCAAATTTTTTTTTTATTCATTCATTTCTTTACATTTTTATTATTTGATATTTATGAAAGTAAAAAAAATCTTTATTTTTAGTTAATTTTTAAAATTAATAAAAAAAAAATAATAATAAAATTAAAGAAATAAAATTAATGTGATATGTGTTGTTATTTATTTTGTACAAGGACATCAATATCAGGCTAAATGGAACTAATTTTCACTCTTGAGTCACTTTGAATATCGAGTCTACTTCTGTATTCAAATACAGCAATTCAGAAAATCCACTCTCACACAAATAAGTAGTGACAAATGGTGTTAAACATTGTAATGCTTGCTTGAAAAGAGATGGGTATTCTATTTTTGTTGACATCCAAAATGAAACCAATGTTATTTTGTCTTTAAATGCGTCTTTCATTAAGCTGTCACTTACCATATCAATGAACGATTCTTTGTCTTCCACGTCATCTGGTACTTCTTTGTCTGAAGATTCATACAAAAATGGGTTTCTAATCCAATTTTTCTTTGAAGAGTCTTTAGAAAAACATTTTGAAAAATTCATCTTCAGTGCTTCCAGATGTTCCGAGATGTCAGCATTTCATAATCTTCCTTCAGATAGAGTTCATTTTCATCAATAAACGAGGAAAGATTAGGAAATGTCTTTTTTTTTTTATATAAAATTAGCTAATATCAAATAAACTAAATAATATCGTATAGAGAATATTCGCTTACAACGGGAACCCCGAATTTCAAACGCACGTTCCGATAAAAACTATTTGACGGTTTCCTATATAATAGGTAGGTACTTTAGAGTTCCGGGACCGAATAAAAATGAATATTATCGCCGTTATGTTAATAACGTATTTATATATGATCGTTTTTAGAATACAATAGAGTTTTTCAACGGCGTTTCCGAGGCTCGCGGAATAATTTAATAATTATTCCGCTATATTGTACGCCGTTTAAACGCATATGTGTATATAATTATTATAATATACAGGTGCCCATATATACAAAATATTAATCTATAGTATTCCCTTGTACGCCACGCTCTACGGTTTGTGGAAGACTCGGCGTGTGTGTACGCGACGCCGAGAACGGTGAAAATTGTGCGACACGTGCGAACAAAGTACGGACGTTTTTTTTTGTAATTTGACGAAGAGCAATATTATCGTATTATCTCGGGTACGTTTTTTCCCGGTTCCCGTTATCAAGTATGCGTGCAAAACGCGTTTAAAAAAAAAAAAAAAAAAAAAAACCATTGGATATTTACCAACGAAAAAAAAAAAAAAACGCTCCCGCAATGATGCACAATATACGACAATCGTTCGTATCAAAAATTTTACTTTACGTTTAAAAATCGTCTGCACTATGGGCGGACTAATTATAACTATACATTTCGAATCCGACAGACATAACATATTAAAACGCTCGAAAATGCAACAATAAGTAACATTTACACGGAGAAATTCGGGTTTTTTTTTTTGTTGTGTTTCTATGTAAAATTTAAATCTAACCGGATTCTATAGCGATGGCTAATGATTATAGAATACCGATAAAAATAGTAGAGTAAGCGCATATATATTCGTTTTACGTAACAACCGTTTTAAATTTTATACTGCATATTTTTAGAATTTTGTATTTTACAAGTGCTATTTCTCCGGTTTAATTGCTCCTTTTTACTCATATGCATATATTATATTGTATTTTGTTTCCAATTAATTAATTCAAAATCGTAGAAAACATTTTTTGTCGCGAATAGAAAAATCGTTAATTTCCATCTATCGTTCCAATAGATATTTTTTATTATAATCTATTTTTAGGTAACCCAGCGTGTTGTCTCATTGATAGTATACAGTATACGTCTATGACTCCTTGTGTTAAGAGCAAAAGAATAATTTTTAATAGATTTTCTTTTTTTTCATTTTTCCGTGTCTTTAACGGCGTATGTATAGCGGGATAATTTGCAGTTGTTTTTAACGCGAACCCTGCAAACGCATTTTTTTGGAAATTATTTTTGTAATGACCGATAAAGCCGTAGGTTTTATTCCATTCCTCAGAGTGAAAACAATAAAGATTAAAATTACGATTAATCGTTTTATTTAATCAAAATCGAAATTTTGTAAAAAGAGCGACATACGACCGTTTTCGTTGCCCGCAGAAGCGATTTACTAGTTATTATGCCTCGTATATATATATATATATATATATTTATTATATATTAAAGCAACGGAAATATTAAACGATTTCATTGGGACGAAATTAATAATTTAATAATATAACATAATAATTGTCGAGATCGAGACGTCGAACCGACGCGAGTTTTATTTCAATCGTAAGTAATTGCAAACAATTAAAACCCATTAATTCGTATATCGTAAAGAATTTTCGTTGGGACCCGGGTGAAAAGCCAAACCGGCACGGGGGCACCGCGAATCGTTGTATTTATAACCAATTGAATACGAAATCCGCTCGAATCGGAGACGCGATATTAGGAGTATTCGTCGTATTTATTGCGTAGAAATTCGCCTATTTATAATATTATCGAAAAATAAAACTCTGGTACGCCGACGGCCGCGGCCATTTTAAATCGGGTCGCTTTTACGCCGGCGACGGAATCCGTAGTCGTTTTTTTTTTTTTTCTTTTCTTTTCATTCTTTTCGTATGATTTATATCTCGCCATATATAATGCAGAAAAGAAAAAAAATAAAAAAAATGACTGCGTATTCGCCCGCAAGATCATAAAATATAATATCGCTTTCATTGAGGTGCCTACAATTTATACGCTATATAATATAATATGGCCATATCGACACCGTCGATGTGCCCGTACACGCGATCGTAAGTCACCGGACACCGGATATTTTATTTCATTTAGTCGTCCGCGTCCCCGTGTCCCGTCGCCTGTGTCCATTTTATCCATCCCGGCGATTATTATTGCGGTGTCCGCGACCGGGCGACGTTGCCGGCGATCATTTCGCAACGCGCTAATAAAATAACATGTACACGCTTAGATAAACCCGCGGACAAAGACGTATATTTTAGAGGGGACGGGCTAACCTAACCCTCATTTTTTTTTTTTTTTTTTGCACGCCGCCCCGACATCGTTAAAACTCGCGTCTAAATGAATGCCCGGGGTCCAACTGAGTAATTAAAAAACCGATCGGTCGATAAACGGCTACACTCCGACGCTTATTATTAACGTTCTTCGGCGAATGACGATCACTATCATCGATCGACGACGGTGCACGGCCGTTACGATTAGTAAAAAGTAAAAAAAAAAAAAACGATAAATTCGATGTTTCGAACGGACATCAGCAGACGCCAGTAAAAGGTTTCTCGTAAGACGATCGGTGTTTGAATAAAAACCAAATTTTCCATTTACTATACAGCGTGATCAACTAAACGCGAGACGCATATTGTTTGGGAATTTTTTTTTTTTTTGTTTCTAGACAATTCAAGACACAGTAGTACCGTTATGTTCGGGGTTCAAACCGTTTACCTACGTTTGATTTTCAAACAGCAACCTACGTTTAAAATTCCATAAACGGTTAAATAAATACATTTCGATGTTGGCGAACCCGTCGACGAGACATTCCACTTTTAAATTTGTCCTTGTGCCGGTAGGAACGGGCGGGAAAGTAGTTGATATAACTCATCCTGAAAATAAGGGTGGCGAAAAAAAAAAATTACGGTCGCGTAACATTTTAGAACTACTCGTTTCCTAAATTTTCAATGAGAATAAAAACCAATTCCGAAAAGTTGTTAATACTCGCCGTGTGTCTTATAACGTTCAGTCGATCGCCCTGTATACACGAATGTATATATATATATATATATATATATATATATATATACGTTACTATGCGGAACACGACTTACCGTCAATGTCGATCACTCAAATCCACTCAACGGAAAATATAAGAGCGAAATAAATATTATTTTCAATCGTTTTATATTCAAATAAAACACAAGACGTCATTATTATTACATATTATAATCGAATACCGTCAAAAATATATCCCGTATCGCCGGTATTATTACACGACGTCTAAAACATGTTCGCCAACCGAATATGCGTATATTGGTCTATGGTAACACATGAGATATATTTATTATATATCCGTATAAATAATTGTTGTTTAACCGTAAACGGGTCACGGAAAGACATTTGTAATACTGTGCGTGCACGGTGATATCGTACGAATATAACATACGAGGTGCGACAATAAAATAACGAGACTTTCTAAATATAACTTAAACTATTAACGTTATCTATAAAACGATTATTGAAATATGATTAGAAAACACTTATCTACAAGTACTATGAACACTGATGGCATCGATTCATTTTCTTATACGTTAGTAGCCTTGTTATTAGTGCGAGTTCGACTATACTGCCGAAAAATGTTAGATATAAAAATCGAACAACATGTGTTAACGTTAAATTTCTTGTTAAATTAAAAAAAACTGCCGCGGAATCGTTTCGTATGTTATGTGAAGTTTATGGTGAAGAATGTTTATCAAGAGCTCGTGTTTTTGAATGGCACAAACGGTATTGTAGTGGAAGGGAGGACGTCGAAGACGATGATCGTTCTGGACGTCCTACCACGTCTTCAACAAACGAAAACGTTGAAAAAATCGACAAAATTAATTAATCAATATTATTATAAAGAGGTATTAATTAAATTAAGAGAACACGTGTCAGAAAGAAGCGACCAGATCTATTGAAAAATGGCTGGGTTCTTCACCAAGACAATGCTCCAGCTCACAGTGCATTTTCAATTCAACGTTTTTTAACTGAAAAAAAAATTTCTGTACTTCAACATCCCCCGTACTCGCCAGACCTTGCTCCTTGTGACTTCTTCTTATTTCCTTCTTATTTCTTTTCCCATTTTCAAACAGTTGATGACGTAAAAATGAAAACGGCAGAACTTCTAAAAGGGCTGAATGAAAGCAATTGGCAACACTGTTTTCAAGAATGGCAGCGACGTATGCATCAGTGTATTGATGCTGAGGGAAGGTACTTTGAAGGTGATAATCATTAAATTATAACATTTTTAAAATAAACAACTTTTATTCAAAAAGTCTCGTTATTTTATTGTCGCACCTCGTATTTTATAAAAATCACCCGTTAGCCAGTGTCGAAAATCCAATATTCGAAGCTATACTTTTTATACAATAATTAAACAATGATATTTTAAATCGACACGCCGAGTATATTATAAATCAAGTTTCGCCATATTACATTGCGATCATACAATACTAAAACTGCGCGCGTACCTAAATACGTCGGGGGGTTATTTTTTTTTTGTTTTTTCTTCTTCGGAAAACCGTATTTTAACGTGGGTAGTAAACAAAATAAGTTTCGCCGTGTAGCACGTGCAATTGATCAGAGATTTACGCACCGGTGACAAACAAACAAACGAACAAAAAAAATAATACAAATACAAATATTCACATTTTAAATTTGCACGTGACTTATCCTGGCCGAAACGAATGACGATGCTTAAACGACGAAATAAAATAAATTCCGTTCAACACTCAGCAGCATAGCAATTTAGATCTCGCCGATTCGCGTGGGTACCGAAGTGATAATAATATTCGGAAAACACATTTGAATACGGTGTGCGTGGAGTACACGTGAGAAACCGGAAGGTTTTTCGAATTTCAGTCTTTAGTTTGCAAAATTTTGATTTAGAAACTTGAACATTTATTTGAATACGAAAAAAAAAAAAGATGCAATTGATAAAAGCGGCCTCGTCGATGATCACGCTAAACTCGTATCCGGTTTTTTAGTTCTCATTATCGTTTCGCTACGTCGGATCGAACGAGAAAATCGGTCTGAATTATTGCAATGCTATGTGTTTGACGACGAAAAAAAAAAATAAAAAAACTATCGATATCCAATACCGTTAATGAATGGGTTTAAGACGATGTGACTCGATCGGTCGAGTATATGGCGAAAAACGACGTTTAGAAATAAACGAGTTTCGAAATCCGTTTGGGTGTGTTCGTGAAATCTGCTTCGAGAATTAAACAATACGGACCGACGACGTTGACAAAACGAATAATAAAAATTAAAAAAAAAAAAAAAACCGACATACATCGCACCATAGCTGGCCCGGTGTTGTATAGGTGGGAAGTCGGGAAAGTAGAATATTTAGAGTAATTTAATTTCAATCTGTACGCAACGATAAATCATCGCAACGAAAAACGCTTCTGAGCGTTCCGTTTCGGATAAATCTAAATCGATAATTGTATTACGATTTGTAATCATAAAATAAATTACAATTTTTCACGTTGTTCGCGAACATCGACTTAAATTTGAACTTGAAACGTTGAAATAAACTACGACATTTTTATCCGCCTAAAACCAAATAAAAAAAAAAAATGTCAAATGAGTATAAATAATTTCAAAAGAAAAAATAAAACGCCAGAACGACCGTGTCGAAAACAACAAAAACCGTTTTCGTGTAAATATTTCTGTTTTTCCGGCATTCCGTCCGGTTCTCGGACGTTGTGTATTCAGATAACCCGCAAGACAAATGGAAAAAAAATGAATTCATTAATTCCGCACCAAAGTTTGCTGCGTACCACCGAAGTCGACGATCGGAGCAAGATTACTGGTTAGGTGGACAAATTGTCAACAGACAGACATTTTTTTTTTATTCTTCTTTTTTTTTTTTTTTAAAAAAAGAACACACATCATAGTAATGGTAGTAGAACCAATCGGAATCCAGACAGTATCTCTACAACGTGTACGTCCCATTGTATAATTCGACGTCCTTGTAAAGTAATTAAAATATTGTACTATAGAAAGCGTGTATATACTCGTTGTAATGCGTTTTTATTTGGTAGATACAGATTACTTATAAAAAAAAATTCGTTCGAACGAACAATCAAACGACGATAATATATTATATAATAATTAGAAATAATTATTAGTGCAGTTGAGAGTTTGCGGGGGCGGGGGACACGCATGACGCGTTTAAAGGACTAAACGAGTAGGAATTTTTTTTTTTATTATTTTTTTTTTTTTCTCATAACGTTATAAGAAGGTCTTTTTTTTTTTTTTTTTTATTACGTATCTATACCGATAAGTATTATTCATTGTTGTCGCGACGATTAATATCGCGCCGTAACTGTTCGAGTATTCCAGCGATTCCGAACGGACCGACATATACGGGCAATTCGTTTGGATTCTCGGTGTAAACGAAAAACGTATTCATTTTACTAAGAGGTTGTTTTTTTTTTTTATTTTATTATTCACATTATTTGACGGTAGGTAAAAATGCTACGATATTTGTACGTAGTCCCTCGAGAGAGAGAAAGACGGGGAATTTCCGTTCGGCGGTACTTTACTCGAATCATTTTTCGAAAATTCCCAAATACTTTTACCGAAAAATTGATTTTTATTTTTCGCAAACTTTCCGATGGTAAATAAAATGCTCCAATATTTTCACGCGGTACCTTGAGAATTTCGCTTGGCGGGACATAACTTAACATTGAAACGTTATTGCTGAAATATCCAACAGTTTTTTCCCTAGATCATTTTTTTCAAACAAAACTTTTTCGGTTAGTAAAAATACTCCAAATTATTAACATTATACTATGATAAATGCAGATTTTTCGACCGGTGGTAATTTGTTTATAACAAATTAAAAAAAAAAAACTGACAACAAACGACGATTAACAGACTTGTAAATTATATTTTTTTTAAAGTATTTTGTGTAAAAATACAGATATTATCGTCAAATGAATTTAAAATACTTATTTGAGTGCTTCACTAAAATAATATTTTAGTTCGAACACAGATAATTTCGAATTTTATAAATTTTGGTATTTATAAATACTTTTTTTTTTTTTATTAAAGTATCATCTCATAGTTAGAGTCTACATAACGATATTTTACAACACTCGAAATGTTTCAACAAGGTGTAAAACAACGCGGTTGGATTAAAAACAATACGGGAAACGATTTCAGAAAAGTTACAAAAATATTTAAAACGGGTATTGGAATATTTGAATTTAAAATACTTAAACACTTTAAATACTTTTACTCGAACAACTCTACACAAACCTGACGATGCATCCGGCCGATCGCCCCGGACGGTGCGAAAATGTTATTTATTTTTTTTTTTATTTTTTTTTTTTTTTTTATTAGTGTTACCGTTTAAATAATTATTTATCGGTTGAATACGTGTGGGGGGGGGTGGGCACACGGTGTTTGCGGACCGCGTGCAATTCTTCACGACCAACGGCGTCCGTACGACTGATTGGTATAATTAGTAGTATTCGGCCGAGAGGTGAAATGTAAAAAACGTATAAACCGTTGCCAATAAACACGCATCGCGGGTTTATAATTATCGTGCGTATAGAGATCACTATATGACAATATTTATAGAACAATAAAAAAAAAAAAAAAACTAAAAAAAAAAAAAAATATATATATATACGTATAAATAGCCCGACCGACTTTATTGATGTCCAGCGACATTATACGCTTCTTTTTTTTTTATTTTTTCTCTCTTCTATTTCTTTCTATACTATAACAAGGGACGCGATATCGTACCGAGTGTATTTATCGGGCACGTCGCCGATTAGATTTATGATTATATAAAAATATATATATATATTTATTTTTTTTGTATTAGGAAAATAAAATTTACAATTTGTACAATATTGGCACAATAAGCAAATTTGCAACAACAAAAAAAAAAAAAAAACCATAAATATAAACACGACAACGGCGATAAAGGAGGCAATCCGGTGATAGGACCCTGTATTAAGTGCAATTTCTTTTTTCTTTTTTCTTTTTAGGATTGTGTGCCTAGATCAGAAGGAGATCACGGCACCAGCGTCTTTCGAGACGACGTGGAGGGTCGTTCGGAATCGTAAGAGAGTATTGATTGGAAACGAATGGAGAAATTATCTGGAGTGGAATTTTTTGTACTATGCTTTGGTAACGTCTGTCTACTGTCTCAATATTAAGGTCTTTATGAAGAGAGCGGTTGCTGAGGAACCAAGGAGCAGAAGTTATTTGGCGCAGGCAAATTGATTGGAACGGTTGGATATTTTTTATTTGGGTTGGCTTGGCGCAACCCCAGATTTGGGCACCATAAGTCCAAACGGGTCTTATCGTAGATTTAAATATTAATAATTTATTTTTTAGAGGAAAATTGGATTTGAGTATTGAACGCAATAGGCGTAGTCTGGAATTTAATAATTGTCTTTTCGCTTAGACATGGAGTCCCCGGGTAAGTCTTTTGTCTAAAACTATACCGAGATATTTGACATGTGACTGAGAGGGAATAATAGATCCTTGAAATGTTAGAGCTAGTGAGGTTATTTTGTTGAGGGTGAAAGGAACACGCGATGGACTTATCGGCGTTTTTTTTTTATATTCCATTTTGGTGCCCGGTTGTCGATTAGGTTTAAGCGGATATGTAGAGCGAATGAAGCTTCGACGGGATCAGAATTGGATGATAGTGTTGCCGTATCGTCAGCATAGATAGCTAAAATAGTGTTACCGGTTTGGGGAATATCTGACGTGAAGATATTAATGAGATCACGAGACAAATCACTCATTTGGGGTACCCCTGCTCGGATATTAAAAACGGGAAGAAAAGTGGTTTCGTTGGCGAACAGAAATATATTAAAATAATAATTTTAACGTAACGTCCGGCTTCAACTGACTGGTTTTTTATTATTATTTTTACCATAGCGATATTTTTGTACGGATTTAATAATTCGTCTGGAACAATAGATGACGGTGAACCTACGTGGGTTATCGGTATAGGCATTGGCATCGCGATCCAATTACGATTAGGTCTGTGTAGCACGAAATATTCGTACGCGACGTAAAAATTCCCAACGATATAAATACTGTTTTTTTAATTACAAACTTAATTTAGCCGACCGTTTCGAATAATAATAAAATACGCGTCAAATGTGTACATATCGCATATTTAACTGAATTTAAACGAATTTACGGGTAATGATAGGAATTAATCGAAATAATTAAATTATTTTCCTCCACGGCGACGGCGGCGGAACTATCGTCGAAATATTTGCTCGGCGCTCCGTGAATCCTTTCCGATTTGTATTTATTTTTCTCGAAATACGTATGGTTTTCAAACGACGATTCCCTATATCGTTTTATGAGTTATACCACGCGAGATTTCGTATTGTTTATAACATTATAAAAAATGACTCCATTTTTTACCATTATTATTATTATTATTATTATTTTTTTTTTCCAAACCCGCGTGTTCGTTTCGTGTATTTATTAATTTATATTATTATTACGCCCGTCGAAAACGGTAAACTCGAATCGAACGTGTAAAATTATACGTTTTTGTCGAACGGCACGGCGGACGAAGGCCGCAACGAGCAGGTTATATTTGGGTGGGAAATTTAATTTCCGAAATGAAAAAAAAAATAAAAATATAAAATACGGTACACAAATTAATAATTTTGACTGTACGTTCACAATGTATGTCCACCGGAGGCAATAACAGCGAAATAACCTCGAAACAAATAAAAATATTATGCCCGCGTAAGATATTAAATAAATAAATAAAAAAAAAAAAAAAAAACAAGCGTTATAAAATAAAACAATTAAAAATCATCCGCCCCTATAGCTAACAACAATTCACCGTTTTTTTTTTTTTGTTTTGTTTTCATATTATGAAAACCCATTTTTAGTGGCTCTAAATCAACAGCAGAAATCGCCGATACCAGAATGTGGTGCAGTCCAAAATGTTATTTATGAAACTAGTTTTGGTATACATATTAAAAAAAAAAAAAAAAAAAGGGGAAAAATACGAACGGTGAAAAAAAAAAAATAATTACAACCATTTGTATCAGAAATATGTTTTACATCTGCCAGTCGCGCGAGCAGGGGTGACCAAACGTCGTAAATATTATCAAAACGATTAACCGTATATATATATATAAAAAAAAATAAAATAAATAAATAATACAAAAAAAAAAAAAAAAAACGAAAAAGCTCGTTTATATTATTCGTTTTGAACGTATTATTATATTATTACTGCAGAAAATATCGTGTCATCGTATATATAAAAAATAAAATAAATATTTTATCGTTTTTTTTTTTTTTTCGGGCTATATAATTTTGTTTTCAAATAAATAATTAAAAAATTTGAACCGTATAGTTGTTTAAAAAACGTGATCAAACGAAAAAGTCTTGTAAACGTATTTTTTTAAACTGTAAAATATTTAAAATATTTTTTTTAAATACAAATACAAATACATCTATAGTACGTATTTCTAAACACAAAAGAAATGCTTTTTTTTTTTTTTTTTTTTTTTAAATGTATTACTAAAAAACTTATTTTAAATCGTTTATAATATTCATACGGTTTACTAAATTTACTACAACATTTCATCCTTCCTTACAATATTATGAATTGAAATAATTTGATATAATATAATAAAAATCCAATAGCAAAATATTATATTGACTGGCCACTTGGGAATTAATATATAAGTACTTGAAATACATTTGGACAGTATTTCAAATACTATCCAAATGCATATTTTAAGTAATTTCGTGTTATTTAAACACAATTATTCAAATACTTTACAAAATCGGTTATACCATAATAAGAGGATGCTTTTTTTACACGAACTATGCAAAAACATGCTTACGCAGACAGAGAATAACTCGCTTTTGATTTAAGAATAAAAACCAACTAATGTAAAATTATTAAAAATACATATAAATATTCCAGATGGCAAGACGATGCGTTAATAAAAAAAAAAAAATTTAAAAAAATGACAGTCATTTAAAAATGTTTAAACAGTCGTCATTTCTAAAACGATGTATTGTACGTTACATATTAAATAATGAAAGAAAAAAAAAACGCACTGCCATTCCCTCCGGAATATTATCTTGTTTTTAAAATAAAAAAAAGTTTATAATTTCGTAATCGGTGTTTTTTTTTTTTTTTTACTCCAAAGAAAAAATTAAGGGAGTCCTGCGTAAGCATGTTTTCGCCAGTTAGTTAGTTAAACTGAGACAGAGTAAATGAATGCGGCGGGTCTTCGTCAAAATTATACTCGTTGCCGTAAACGGATCTCGTTGGGAAGTAACACACACAAAAAAAAAAAAAAAAAAATTAAAACGTAATATGCCAGTCAACCGGGTTGGGTCCATCTTACGTTCTACACAATCACACACACACACATAAAAAACATACGAACATATGGACTCGCATTCGTTGTGAATATTATTATAATATTATATACGAATCCGAAGCAGTCCAATAAATTATAACAGCTCTAGGCCGCTAGTCAAAACCAGCATAATAATTATATATGTATTCACTGTTGCTGCCGCAGTGTTTTGAATTACACAGAAAATCATGAAATATATAAGGTATTTTTTTTTTTTTTCGATTATTATTCTCTTCTCCGATTTGTATTTTGTTCCCCCTTTTCTGCCGGGATATCGTTCGATAATTTGATATAATGTGGGAGTGGCTTTTCGTATTTTTTCTCTCTCTCTCTCTCTCTCTCTCTCTCGTCCGGAACACAAAAATTATATAAATCCTAACCTGTCCGAAAGTCGATTTACCAGAAGATAACGATTTGTTCGTTGCACGATCTAAATAACCCACGAACATCCCGGTTATATTATGGTATTCTTTATTATGACGGTACACAACATTCGTTCTTTTTTCTTCTTCTTCTTATTTTCCTACCTATTGAAATTGATTTCGAACTTTTGAAGTCGTGATTTTCGTAAGTACCATCGTCTGATTGTATATTATTTTAATCGTCGATTTATCGGTATACAACAATATTGCTGTGCGCGGAATGATTTCCGTGCACAGCGTAGGTTTATGCGCACGTAACACGCATAATATCGTACCACGTTAGGATAATTGTGGTGTTTTCATGATTTTCGTTGTATTTTTTTTTTTTTTAACAAATTCGTTGTAAAAAGGTCCGGTCCGAAATGTTTTAATTTCGAATAAAAATCCAACGAAACAATATCATTATCCGTTTCAGCCGATATTGTTCGATATCAAACGGATTGTTTCGTTTTTGCAAAACTTACCACGTGTGGCTCGAGGTAAGCGTTTGGAAAAAAGAAAAATGGTAAAAACGGCAACGATAATATTCTGTTCTGTCCAATCGCATTATTCGGACAGACTTTTCGTGCGTTCGGAGTACTGGAAAATTAATTAATTTTTTTTTACATATTCCCAGATGGCGCATCATATATAGAGAGAGAGAGAGAGCGAACGCCAAATGTGACGAACACACCGGTGACTATATCGGGCGGCGTGGCGGATTTGTAGTTTTTACAAGATAGTCGATATTAAATTAAGCGATAATGTTTGAACCACAAAAAAAAAAAAAAAAAAAACGAATACGATTTTTCTAGCGACTTCAATTTATAGACGTAAAAAAAAAAAAAAAAAAAACAGCGTTACCGTCCAGGAGGAAAAGCAAAATTTGACATAATTATTATTATTATTTTTTATACTGAACGAATTTCGTATGGAATTTAATATTGGCTTGCTGACTTCACGCCTATACTATTAACGAAAAAAACGTTTGTCCATTTACAAAACCCATCATGATTACGTTTACGGAAATAATCGGATGATCAAATTAAAAAGTTGCTGGTTCCGATGCATTTGAGACAGGACTAAACACATGATCAGCGAACACAACGTCAAGGCGCAAGTGTATAGGCAAATCGTCGTTTGGATCGGATACGATAAAGAATATCGTAGAAAATCGAGTCGTACATTTTTTTTAATCTGCAGAAACATTTTCAAAATAATTTTTTTATGCTAAAAATCGTTCAACTCGTAGACAGACTGTAATTTCGGTCGGCCCGAAGAAACGGCAGTGTGCCGGTCGCATTAAATTCGACTATATGATAATTTTATATTTTATAAAAAAAAAAACGCGACGGTATTGTTTTATTTGTAATTTATATCGATATTATTCCGGCCAAACGAAGAATTGTGAACGAGTCGATTCAATGTTCTTACACAGCCTAATCCGACCGAACCCACCCTATTCTACCCTATACCGTCCCAATTTCCCGTCTAAAACATTGGCGAATCCGCAGGTGCGAAAAAGTCCAGCATTTTTTTTTTTTTTTTTTTTCGGTGATTAAAATCATATAAAACCGTACAACTTATACCGGTGGCACGATCAAATAATTGTGTTTTGAAAACGCGAGCATTACAAACAATCCGACGACGTTTGCGGGCGAGAGCTTTTATTATTATAAAAAAAACATAATGATTTCTATACGTTTTAACAGAAATACTTTTCTGCGGATTAGCGGTATGAGTTATATACCGTACGTGTATTATTATTATATATAAATTACAATAATCGCGCCGAGTATAATTTATCATTATTATTACTGTTTTTTTTTTTCTTTTCATTTGTACCTGCAGTCAAAATCACACCATTACTTATCGGGTGAAAGTCGGGCAAACGCGGAGAAATATAAAAAAAAAAAAAAAAACCTATTATAACACGTACATATTCGAGTTAGTATAAATTCCGCGGCGATATTTGCACACAGATAATAATAATAATAACGAATCGATTGAAAATGATAAGCTCTATAAATATTATTATTACGGTGGGTAATAGTTTTATATTATTTGTTCTGACAACGGCGGCGTATTTACCATACCCGCGCCATAATAATCGGATGTTTATCGCATCGTACGGTTTTTTTTTATTTTTTTTTTTATAAGTGTTCTTTTTTGTCAAATGTCGGGCGTTATCGCGGTTCGCGGATCTGTATAAACCTTCAAACGTCCGTACACGGCGGATTTCCTATAGGTCGCCGTAGGTAATTTTTTCTTTCTTTCTTTTCGAAACGCCAATAGAGTTACAGTGGTGCCCTATGCTCACCCGGTAACGATCGCGAAAACCCGACGGATTTTTACGTAAATATTGCGCGTTTGCGATGAAAATATTCCGCCGCCCAGAGCCGCGATCACGGGCGCGATAGTCGACCGCGATAGTCGCCACCAGTTATAGAATAAACTACGACTGTTCGGTTTCGCCACTATCGCCGCTATCGTATCGGGCAATACGTTGCCACAGTTGTCTGGCAAGACGAGGCGAGATAATCGGCAGAGAGAGATTATTATCGAACATAAAGTACACGTTGAAGTGTGAAATAATCGCCCGGGAAATGAATAGATCACAACAATCCCGCGGTGAAAACATAAGTAGTGGAACCATAGATTCGATTTAATAGCTGAGTGCTATTGTAAGTATACGAATTGACATTTTCGCCACATTGCCCGTCGGACGGACCGAGACTGTGACGTCCTCTTCGGGAGCACCGGGGGAGGCCCATGAGTTCACAAGGCCCCCTCGGAAATGTTTTTGAACATCAGATATTCGTACGGTTTTTTTTTTTTTTTTTTACCAACGCTAATAAACGTTTACCGACACGTGAAACATAATTAAAACGCATTCACCGACAACACGCTCCTCGTCGTAAACATTTTTTCGGCATTTGGATTCACGTCCCCCCGCAGCGCGTCGCTCGTCATGCAATCGGTTGCATATTTTAAAAAAAAAAAAAAAAAATAGATATAATAAATATTTCTTTTAAATAACGTACGTGTGGTTTACGATTATGTTATACATTTATATGTAGATCGGTGATTCACCTCCGCAGACCCATTTCGTTCTCTGAAAGAACAATGGAAAAATAACGTAGTTGAGACGGCGGTCGATAATAATTATTATTACGTTGTAACTTAAAAAAAAAAAAAAAAATTTGAAAAAAGTCATCGGCAAATCCAAAGTCGGTAGTCTTTGTTATTAACCTAACTAATCCAAAGGCGGTAGGCATATCGAAAGCGGTTTTCTCTCTTGGAGGTCCGTAGTGTCAATATGCGAGATTGGGAACCACTGATATTATAGACGTACGTTGATTGGATCGTAAATTTGAGTGATATTTTTTCAAGGCATCAAATAAATTTCCACCTAAATGATAAAATACAATTATATTAATTTTTACTACTATACTTTAGAGCCGCGTACTTCCCTCGGGCCATCATCGGAATACTTACCGCAGCGGTACAATAATAATAATTTAATGTGGTCTATTCGATTTGCATAAAATATACACGACTTATTCAAATGTGTATTGTCAATTATACAGTTAGAAAAAAAAACAAAAAAACAACCACGATAAAAATTATAGTGAATATTATTGCTATCGTATTATTTTTTTTTTTTTTAATACTATTAACAATACTATATACAGGGTGGGGGTACCTATATAGAGTATTCGTTTTTTTTTTTACGGATACGCCAATGCTCACAATTCAAAAACGTTATTATCCGTTTTAGTATTTCGGTATAATATTCGACTGGTAAATTCAACGTTTGGTATGGGTATAAATACCCGCCGACTCGCTAATAAAAAGTATTCTCTTGCGGGTAAATATATAAACCACAAGGTATACACTAGATAATTATAATAAAAGCGTGTCCGGCGCGTATAATTAAACGATATGCACGCCATTAACATAATATTATTATTATTATTTTTTATTTTTTTTTTTTTTTTTAATAAATAGAACGTATAAAATCGTATTTTACCGTATAATATGCAACGTTAAAAATATTCTTACGTTACATTATTTCCAAGCGTTACGAAACGCAAACTGCAGAATAAAACCGCTGGAAATATACTTCGGTTTTTATACATTAGCTCCAAGTGTTTATTATAATATATACGGTCTAGTGACTAGTACATAGAAATAGATTAAAAATACTAAAATGGCTAATTACACCGGTTTTTTTTTTTTTTTTTTTCATCAATCATTTTGATATATTATTACGTCGTCATATAGCGGAGAGCAAACAATATAATCACACAATGCGTTTAAAGGAATTATTGCTATTTGCAATATTTTTTATTAACGAGTTAAAAAAAAAAATAGTTAAGTCAAGTCAAATCGATTGCGTTGCTTTTAAACTGTGATTTCGGTTTTTTTTTTTTTTTTTATACTTTTTTTTACATAAACTAATAAGAAATAACGAGTTAATAATTTTGAATTATACACACCACACCGCTACTATACGTTAAGTTAATTTCAATTTATTTTAACGTCATATCAAATGTGCAATCTATTTATTCGGGCTATTTGAATATTTATTTGTATTCAATAGTGTGCACGGAGTTGATCGTCGTCCTTTTTATTATTTTTACCAACAAAGAAAAAGAAAACCCCCCTCACAAACTCTAAGTTTTACCGTTAGGGCAAAAACAATTTTACAAAAAAAAAAAAAAATTTTCTTCTCTATATTTCGCTGTTATGACAAACAAATAATTATTTTGTCACCGCGATCAAATTATTTATTTATTTATTTAGAATTTCTTTACTTACATTTATTCACATTTTCTTAATGCAATATAGTATTATAGTAGCAGTTGGGCATACCTGGCTACCTCTATATCGAGTTCAGAAAAAGAAAAAAAAATAATAATTATTATTATTATTATTATTATTATTATTATTATCAATATTGTGTATCATTATTACATCGGTTGGTATAATAAGAAGTTTTATGAAAACATTTTTTTTTTTTTTTTTTTTTAAATCAGAATTATTATTGTTGTATATACGCACTCAGACACGAAATTCAATCAATCTTTTATACACACACGTACACATACACATATTACATATTGTGCATGATATCAAACAACAAAAGTATATATAAATTATTTAAAGCACAATGGTCAATCCTTCACATGCCGACCCCAGGGCCACCAGCACGTTCGAAGTATATTTATATATATATATATATATATGCAATAATTTCATTCTTGATCATAAATTATTTTCGATATAATTTATTCCATATGCACGTATGTTCATATTCATTTCAAAATCGTTTGCCAAATACTAGTGAAAAACCCCAATGTACATAGAAATTATTGTTACTTTCCGTTCGCGTATCGGACGTAAAATACGATTTTTCATGTTTCTTTTTTTTTTTCGGATCGGAATTTATGTCGGGTCGGCGAACAGCAGTGTTGCGTTTTATCTAAACAGTTCTATAATTTTTTTTTTTTGTATCTTATCCAAGATAAACGGAACAAAAGTTATTACAGATAAATAGATAATTAGATATAAATCCGTCTAAAGTCGTAATTGCGCCGTATCCGGTACACGTTTAACATTTATTATAGGCAATCGAAAAAATTTGTCTTTTTTTTTTTTTTTTTTCGTTTCGATCCAAATAAAGGGTTTCCGACTGTTGTGATTATTCGGTAGAGCGGTGATTATCCTCCTATCGCTTCGATTTTTATCCTGGTATTTTAAAATATCGTTTTACGCGTCGACTATGGCGATGGTATTGGAATTTCAACGTTTTATCGTCGTCAAACCGTTTTTAAGAATATTATATTATATATATATATATATAATTACGTGATAATACTTGCGACGGCAAATAAATTAGGTATTATTTTTACGTCTATATCGTCGAAACGGGCGATTTGTAATCGTAAAACAAAAAAAAAAAAACAAAATATTATTTTTTTTTAAAAACCACACATCACCGTACAGTAACCGTACGTATATAATTGTCCGGTTAGTGCACGTGTGACGTGTATGTGGTGTGTATGTGTGTGTGTGAACAGTAAATTTTTACATATATCATATTGTCCGACCTATTTAATTCTCTCTAAACCGCGTATACGCGCTTATACCTATTATATCGTATGGTTTTTTTTTTTTAATTTTTTTTATTTCTATCCTGTCGGCAGTATAATATGACGCAGGTTATATATATATATATATATATACATGTGTGTACAATAATATTTTATACGGCGGATAATGTCTTTACTTTAGATTTAACGCTGAAAAATAAAAGTAGGTGCAGCGCATTACAATATAATACCTACTCGTATGGAGTAAGGCATATACGTATGTGTGTGTGTGTGTATGTGTGTGTGTGTGTGTGTATAATATGATATAAAACGACAGTACTGCCAGTAGTGGTTTTTTTTTTTTTTTTCAAACTGTTCTAATAATATTATAAAACGTGTATTTCGAAATCGGAATTCTATTTTATTCAGTTTCCGATAACCCCCGTGTTCCTGTTGCGGGCCAGAGTATTTATAATATGATATTTTATATAATCCCCTGCCCCTACCCGCGATTACGTCGTTTACGCCGACCGTTTTATAGAGACGTCGGTGTTTTTTTTTTTATTCCGTTATAAACGACACTCGGACTCGGCCAAACGATATTTGTATTTTCGCCGCGCACAACTAAATAAAACACCGTTCTCCGGTCGGCCCAACTGGCCGCGAGACCGCGGGCGGCCACCGAATAATTCATCAACCGAAATCAAAAACCGCGCAAACGGGGCGGACGGTTGAGACGGTTGTAAATATATATTTGGCCATCCGAACTTTTAATCGCTTTTGTCACATTTCCGTCCGACACCGTAAGACGCTCTTCACGTGCGCCACACTCCGAGTACACCTGGGTGTAGGTATCCGATCCAATCGCGTCTATGATTTTTCTAACTTTTTTTTTATCCGATAATTTAGAGAGAAAAAAAAAAAACGATTATGTTAAATGTATGGCATAATCATACAACACTTAAGACGATCCAAAGATTTGTGTTATCGGAATATCGGTGGTGGCGGTGAGGGAGTGCAAATTAATACATTTGTCCTCGACCCTTCATAATAATTTCCGGATTCAAGTGTGTCCTCTTGACACCTTCCCCCCCAAAATAATTACGCCACTGACTCGAACGTTAATACACAATCGGTTTTTTTTTGTCCATAACGAACGTGTTATTAATACAGTAAAACTTTCATACAACGCAGTCTCGTGGGGTACGAAAAAAAATTCGTAATACAGAGAAATAGAATTACATGTTTTTTTGTTTTTTTTTTCATATTCTATATTTTATATTACAAATAATCATAAAATATCATATTATACCTACATAAATATATTATTATTTTTTAATTTAATTACACTATATGTATTTTTTAATCTTAATTTAAATGAAATAAATCAGTGGGTTTCGTTTGTTTATTATTTTTATAAATTGTACTGTTTTCGTAAAATGATTCGATTTTATTGAGTTAAAAAAAAAATTTCATCCGAAACATTTGCTCGTTGTCTGAAACCATTTGTCACGACAGAAAAGGCGTTTAGTATCTCATTTTCTGTGAGTTTAGGTAATTTTTCTGCATGATATCCTTCGATTCCGTCACGTTTTGTACGATTACATTTACGTCAGTATTGGAACTGCGTGCTGCAGTCAAATTAACCGGCTTGCCTGTCAATGTCTTATCTTTATCGGAAACAATAAAATCGTAGGTATCATAGGAACAATATTTAATATTCGATAGTGACAAGTTTACAAAAACAGGTGGTTTGTCATCGGAGAATAGTTTATTCGTCATATAGAAACATCAGATTCGTGATGCAGAGATAAATTTACGCATAATTAACAATGTAGGTCATGGTTCTCAAAAAAAAAAAATTCGTTAAACAGAAAATTTCGTTGAACGGAAGTTCGTTATATAGAAGTTTTACTGTATAACACAATTTCTCGCGGATGAACAAACTATGAAAAAACTAGAAACCAACGAATGTTGGTCGTTTTATTATTTTCGACCGGGGTTTACGATCAGTGTAAAATTGAAAGGCGTTTTCCGTACTTAATCTACCGAGAGTAGAACGTTTCTAAAATTATGCATTTTTAATACGATACTTTGATCACTATATCGTAATACATTAGCCCGTTCGGCGTGTTCGTTAAACAAAACAAAATGCACGTGAATCATAGTATCATATATTACAGTTTTTTTTTTTTTTTTTTTTGACTGATTGGAAATTTCCTGTACTTACGTCATAGAGTAATATAGAGGCGGCGTTGCAATAGAATATGACACGTACCATTAGATATCTCATAAATACATGTAAAAAATACGTGCAATATACCGGTGTACGAATGTGTTTTTCAAAGCTGGACAACGAGTGATTGGTGACGACTGCCGGGAGGCAAAGACAGCTCGTCTCCGCGTTCAGTCGAATAACTTTTACATGACGACATTCGGATGTTAATTATTTCTATTGGATCGCGGTTAAAATTATTTATAATATTCAATTTCATTGCTGGTTGTTTTATAATGTTTTATTATCTTATAACTAGGGCAGAGGACTTGTAGTATTTGCATATTTGTTTTGCACAATCGAACAAATAGGAGAGTAAAAAAACAAATACGTTGCTTTTTTTGCTAAGACAAAGCTAGATTTTTAATTTTATTTCGCATATAAATACATATTTTGAATTCTTGTATTTATGTTTTTAGGGCATATTTCTTCGGTTTTAAACTTTTTTTGAGTAATAATTAATAGGGTTAATAATTTTCTCAATTTTTTTTTCCGTCGACGTTTTTATTTCATTCAATAGTGCAACCAAAATGTTGAATATAAATTCATTTTTAATTTTTATCATACAATATGGTTGTTTACGGTTCGCCGACGCACGTTTATCCTCCTAGAAACGCTCGAGGATAGCCGATTAGATTAGTTTTTCGGTTATTAATTTTATTTATAAACGGTACACATATTGTGTATATCATAAAATTTCCGATAGGACCGACGGTAGCGATTCCATAGACGACAACAAAATATTTCATTGGACTTTTGTCAATCGTTGTTCGTTAATAATTTAATATTTTAGTCTCAGTTCGGCCGTCTGCGTCCGTGCGTCTAATTCGTTCGTGTTTACCGTTTTAACAATTAGATACGCCTCGATAAAAAATGTACACCTATTAACGTCTACTCTCTAAATAAATAAATAAAAAGTTATTGTTTACAATTTTGTTGAAAAAAAAAAAAAAAAAACTATACCAAACATATATTTATCGCGTATTATATGGGGTTTAAAACGCACAAGTGCTCGTGTACGTATTTAGTGGTGTTTTTTTTTTTTTAAATTTTTTTTTTTCATAGACTTACGAGTCCTGTTTGCCCTGCACGTAACCCAACAGTTCGGACGCGGTACGTTGAATTAAAGAAACGTCCGACCGCGGAAACCGGGGTGTCCGAAACGCCGGTGACCCGCGAGCGATAAAACAAAAAAAAAAAATGGTCAATAAAAACGGTAAAACCCAACACCGCGGCGGTGGCGGCGGCCGGCAAACGGTGCCGATTAGTCACGGGGATACACGGCGTAGTACCTATTTATATACACACACACACACATGTATTTTAATATTATTATCATACAGTTTTACACGCCGTACGTGTGTTTATAATATTATTATTATTATTTTTTTATTATTATTATTATTATTATTATTATATAGGTACGCGCGGCGATGTACGGGCGACGGACGCGCGCGGCTCTCGGCTCTCGTCCGCCGCGGAGACTTCAACAATGGGCAACGACGTACCGCACGCGCGAGGCTACGGCGGCGGCGGCGGCGGCGGCGTCGGTACCGTGTCAAAACGCGTCTTCCGGACGAGCGTAGTATCGCCCGGTCGGATCGGCGAAAATAATAAAACGAAATTCCACGGGGGCCCACGCACCGGCATATCGCGCTGTGCACGCGCGTAGACATAAACGTGCTCGTACACGCGGGCGCGCCCGTCCTCCCCCCCCCCCCCGCAAGACGTTCAACGTCGAAAATATATCGGAAAAATAATAATAATAATAATAATAATTCAGAAATATTGTCGTGGCGGTGGCCGCGAGTTACGTTGCGTTTACCGTCGCCACCGGCGAAACCGGACGGTTTGCGATTGCCAAAGTTTTGCCAACGCCCCCGGGGATATTCCCATGTACGGGCCCACATGTTCAATAAGTACCGGGATTTTGTGTTTTTTAATAGTTACGTATTATTTAAAGGTATCCCCATTCGAAATACTCTCCTCCGGACGATATGCAGTGGCCGCCGGCGGTCTTGCCATTTTTCAAAAGTCCTTTGGAACCGTTCCAATGTTAAAGCTGTGAGTTCTGTTGCCGCGTTTGCATTTCAATTTCCTCGACATATTATCGAAATCGTTGTCCTTTAAGCGTAGATTTTACCCTTGGGAATGGAAAAATAATCACACGGCGCCTGATCTGGAAAATAGCGAGGGTCCGCGGGACCACAGCAATTTTTATTTATCAGCCAAAAGTTCACGAATCGACAGCGCTAAATGTGCCGGTGCATTTGTCGCGGTGAACGATCACCGAACGAATTTGGCAGCGCGACCCTTCTCGTCTGTACATTTTCCTGCAAAATTGCACGGCAAGACTCACGAACGGTTAATCGGAGACCATTTCGCATTTTTTCGCAAATTGTCGCCACACCATTGTTTCTGGACGACGTCGGCGGTCTTCCAGATCGTGGATCGTCTTCAGATGACCGCCGACTGATCTTGAAAAACGTTTAAAACACTCGAAAGTCACTGAAACGCTTAATGAATCGTCGCCAAAAGCGGTTTTAAACGTTCCCGTTGCATCATTTTTACCGAGTTAGTCTAGCAAAACTTGATGCACACGCGTTGTTCGTTAATTTCGGACATGTCGAAATCGGCGAAAGAAACAAACTGACTGGATTTGACCACGTGTAATATTAAACTGAGATAAAATAGCGACTTCGGGTATTGTTTAAAATATCCACTTAATTCCCGTAGAATACGTCTATTTACAATTTGAAACGTTATCGTGTGTATATTAGCCGTAATAACATTTGTCCCGGTACTTTTTGAACAGACCTCGTTTTCATATAAACGAACGCGTTTTGTTTTTTTCGCGTCATCGTTTTTCAATCGACTAGGCTTTAGGTTTACGTTTTGGACTCTGACTTGCTCGGTGCATTTTTGTAGGTTTAGACCTACGACACTGGTACACGTTAAATTTATCCGTTTAATCTAAACCCGCGCTGGTGGCTCTGTCGCGAGTAGGTTTTAATTGATTTCGGTTTACACTCGGGTCGTTAAATTCCCTGGACTTGTAAGTGCTGTTCGTCGGCTGTACGGGAGTAATCGGATCGTCGTGATCCGGTGAACGACTACGTATGCAAAATACACGTCATTGTATTATAATATATTTGCATCAATACTGGGCGAAGTAGATGGATAAAATATTGAAATTAACAACAGTGTTATAAATTTCAAATATAAAACTTGTACATTCTTGCGCGTTATCCATATTAACTAATATTAAATTATCATATATAAAATTAGGTAAACCTATATAACCAGGCAGTGGTACCTATTATTATTATATTAGATATTATGTAGTATTGTAAATTGTACTAATAAACTTGGTTATTGCGACATCGTTTACGGGTTCGGTAAATTGTCAATATTATTCTACGCCGAACCGTTATTGTTACTATTGAAGAATTTATATTATGTTATCGCTAAATCATAGACTCACCTATATTGAAATTCGCGCGTACATAAATGAAATATAGGTATTGTTTTATGTATTATCGTAGGGTATCTATTATTTCGTCCGTTCATACGCGTGTTTTACATTACTAAAAGTCTACCGGGTCATTATTTGAACGGTTAAATTTTCTCTGGGTTTGCCATAATGTTTTGCCGATATGTTACCGTTAATTCTATTAATTACGTTCAAAAATACACTACGTACTTGTCAACGCGCTATGAAAATAAACCGCACGTGCACCGTATATCAAAAACCAGGAATGTACAAGTCTGGAAAGTAAAAATGTTGAACACGAGACTCGTCGTACATTGCAATTTGTTTTTGTTTTTGTTTTTTATATATATATATATATAGTTACAACTCGTCCGGGCATGTAACGTCAAACGCCGCAGTAACATTTCCCCTCGGGCGGTCCCCAAAAAAAGGATTTTATTAGTTAATTTAATACCATTTTTTTTTTTTTTTTTTACGAAAATCCAACACAGCAGTAAATACACGGTGCGATTCGTACTTGGCGGACGTGCCCGCCCCGCGACAATGTCCGCGGACGGTCTTGTCGGCGGCGCGTCGCGCATTGTCCGCGGGAGAGCGCGTTCGGGTACGACGTCATGTCGTCGGCCCGTCGTCGTGACTCGCCAAAATAACAATAACGGAAAAAAAACCAAAACCGCGCGCGGCCACGCCCCCCCACCGCCGACGATCCCAATGGCTTGTGGGTAAACGCCCAGATTGACCGTCGCCGCCGCCGCCGCCGCCGCCGCCACCGCCGCCACCGCCGCACGGTCTGCCGCTCGATAATAATATTGTGCGCTATTCTTGTATTTTATACATTTTACAATACAGGTATATATTTTTTTTTCATTAATAATAACACAATTTCCCTTTCGGCTTTTATAGTCGCTATTCTGTAATATACGAATCGACGGTTAAAAGTACCGTTGAGCATTGAGAATATCGGGTTGTTTCGTTCTTTCTTAAAACCGATATTTTTTTGAGAAAAAAAAAACGTCAATCGTTATGTCTCTGGAATATGAAGAATTGGGTATTCAACCGACATATCTGTTGATATATCAACATCGGCTCACGGTTTTCTATATCAAATATCGCATAGCATATCAGAAAAATATAGCGAATATCAGAAGAAAAAAATAAAAAAAAAGGCATATCGGCTCACCTCTATAGTTGCAAAGAGGTAAATACCGATTTCTAAATTATTGAAAAAAAGATACTACACGTAGAATTTAATATGAATCGTATTACACCCGAAATATTGTTGGTTACACCCGAAAAACTGTCATTTACACCCGAAAAATCGCCACCTATGTCCGGAAATTTTCCATTGCGACAATAATTCTTTGACGTTTACGACTTGAGGTTAAATCACGTCGATTGTTAATAAATTGTATCTTTATTGTTTAAGTCCAGTGGCGTATTTACGGAGGGAGGGTCCTATTTGCTAACAAAATGCCGTGATTTTTACAATTACCGTCGAAATGTGACCTTTAAACGATGAAAAACAAAAAAATGTGCCTATGAATTTCGTGATTTTTATGTGGCAAAATGAACAACTTATGATAAACCTTGTGCCAAATTTTGGAGAATTTTGGAAAAGTAAAAAAAAATTGAACCCACATTGAAACTAAAAAAACAACTCGATATTTTCAAATGGCTATAAAAAGGACAAATGTATTGAAAGTTTTACCACATTTTTAAATGGGTAATCAAAGTATTCAGTGAATAATTTAGGTCTTTACGATTATTTTTAACTGAATAATAACAAAAATTATAGAAAACCGTTATTGTGTAAATATTCTCGTTTTTTCCCCATTAATAATAAAACTACAATGAAAACAAAAAATTACCTCCCAATACACTAACTAGATCAAAAAACGCTATAAAATTTTTTAATTGGAGAAAGTTTCTGGTAGGGAAATTATCAAACGACACAAAAAACAAACAATTTTTAAACCGACAAAATATTATTTATATTGCTCCAAATTGTATTATTACAACAGTTATGTTAACTCGGTTTACCCCTATATGTTTGTGGTTATTTATTGAAAAAAAAAACCTGGAATTTCTGTAATGAGTTTTCACATTGTCGGGTTAGATTAGGTTAGAAAACGATTCTACGATCATTATATTCAGATTTCACATACTACATCTTCCCCCAATGAAAATTCCTGGGCATGGCACGCCTTACCGGTATACACAAAAATGGAAAAAAATTAGTTATTGGGTATGTACCCAGAATTGATAAATATCTGGTCGAGAAAAGCCAAAGTAGATTTTGAAAAGACAAATTCTACTTTTATGGCTTTATAGTCTGGATTGGTGTCTTTTGAAATGCCATAAATATTTCTGTTATTAACATTTGCCTATCCGTTTCTTGTTGTTATAGTGATCGGGTAACGCGCTCTAGCACTCAAACTTTATATTTGACGTACCATATTACATTTTCACCGAAAAATTGGCCTTTCTTTACCCGAAGGTCATGTATAGGGCTAGGATTAATATGGCATTAGTATGTTTTTTTGTTTTTGCAACTTGCGATTATAGCTTTTGTTTGAAATGTCCACGTTTTACGTCGTGATGGAGCAAATGGTGGTTATTTAATTTTGCGTATTTCAACAATAATCACCATAAAATGCACGTTTTATGGTATATTTTAGTAGTAAGTATTTATATGGATATATTAGATACGTAGGTATAGTTATTTTATTTATATCTTGGTCATGATTGTCATAAAAAAAAAAAAAAAACTGTCAACATATATAAACGCAAAACTAACGTCGTGTGACGTTGAACGTAGCTTCAACAAGTGTAAGCAATATACATAACCGAGATCAAACGGCGGATTTTTTATTATTGAAAACGTTCAACACCACGTCGTTGTTCCATGTAATACGTTTGGAAAAACATTAACCGTATGTATATTACTATTTTTAAAAAAAAAATGGAAAAATTATTTAGTCGTTGTATAATCCGTGTCGTATTTGTTCGCATTGTCCGTTGCGCACATTTAGTAAATCTAACGCATATTTTACCGGTTTCCGTATTGAATGTAAATCCGTAGGCCCCAGTCGTAATTAACAAACGGATATACAACGCGGGGCATTTCGTAACACGTGTACGTACTGCCGGCCTCCCAAAGACTGTGTTTGCGGAAATTTTTTAATAATATACGCGGCACGGACACACACGTGGCCATAAGTTATTACATTGTGAATGTGGCCGTGGCTGTAAATCCGCAACGCTCGCGGATATTCGCGTCCGGTCCCGGGTCCCGGGGAGGTCCGCGCGGTCGCGGCGCGCCCGCCGATCGGAAATCGATTATAATATTTTGCAAATACAACCGATCGCGATCGAGCGAATTCCGGTCTGCAGTGCGCCCATTAAACGCAATTGGCTGCGGGCACCCGGGGGATTTTTTTTTTTTGCTCTACAACACGCGTTTAATATTATATTGCGTATAGTGTATACCGTTCGGCAGAATCGTTGTAAAAAAAAAAAAAAAAAAAAAACGCGTACTTACTTTTTATTACGCATTACGGGTACGGAACGTACGGATATTGTCGTGTGGAATTAAATGGGATCCAATGTTAGAGTAACGCGTGTTTCCAGTGACTGGCGATGAGCAAAATCCGGCGTTTTGCCGGAGGTACGAGAATTTTTGGATACCGACATTTATCGCGAATTTACCGGCGTTTGGTTTCCATATTCGTACAATGATTTCTTATAAAACTATTACTGGTATCCTACTGTTAACGGCATTAAACACGTTGTTACGATTCGAAAAATTATCACAAATAGAAATTAATTCGGAAAAAAAAACCCGAGTACAACGAACGAATCGCATTGCACTCGTAATTTGTATAATGCGTTACTATAGCCGGCCGGCCGACTATCTCGGTTTACTCTTAAAAAAAAAAAAATCGAAATTCGGATTTATTCCGAATTTCGGATAATCCGGATTTGTGTGCCATCAACCGATACTTTTGGAAAGCATTTACAACAAATACTTAACGAGCGTTTGCTGTTCGGTAAGATTTTCGACGGCCCGCGCCCACGAAATAAAATTGTACGGCCATCGATTGCGTTAAAAAAAAAAAAAAAACCACGATAAGCTCGCCGTCGAGCGGTTTCAAGTTGTCGGTAACGTTATTCGGTTCGACCGAAAACCAAAAAAAAATTCGGGATTCTCGCGGTGGACGCCCGTACGGAATAAAAAATTATACGCGTTACGATAAACAATAATTAAATAATTAATAATTCGTACACCTGTACAATACGCCGCGAACGATATCGCATGGAAATATTTTTTTCGTTTTTTTATTATTATTATTATTGTACACGCCCGTTGCGCCCACAGTAGTTACGTATTTCCGCGTACAAAACGTCTCGCCGGTTCTCCGGGGCCTTTCGGCGTATAATATTATATATTGTTCGAATATTATTATTATTATTATGTGTGTAAACAGTTTTATCATTATTATTATTTTTTTTTTTTTTTTTTATCATTTTTTTCCCCCTCTAGGAACGCGTTCGCCTCCGGAGCCCACACTCCGCGCACCTGCGGTGTGTTTGTTCGTCGTGCAGGCGCGTTGACGGAATGCCGTCTTATTTACCGGCGTACACTACGCGTACCAAACGCATAAAACCGATAAAATAATAACAATTATTATTATTATTATTATTTTTTTTTTTTTTTTTAACGCCTACGCCGACAGAATTATTTATCATCTACACGGCGGACGAATAATAATAATAATAATAATAGGTAAATATCGTTGCGTCGGTGTGTGTGTGTGTGTGTGTGTCGTTCCCGTTGTCCACGTTCTCGGTTGTTGCGACAAAAAAAAATAATAATAATAATAAAAAAACACCTGAGATTTTCGACCGTCCGGAAGCGTAGCCCAACGACTGCGGCCGACAAATTGAAACGACACGTGTAAAATATCTCGAACCGCCACTGTTTGAACGTGCACGTACGTGCATACGACCGGAGCCCGTGCATTTGCACGTTTATTTCGCTAAATCCGCCCTCGTAATCCCGTCGGTGGTGTACGAAGGATGCTAGGATATTATTTTATATCCGTTACCATCTCCGCTTATTTTCTCGTCCCAATCCTCTTGTTAAATCTCTAGCTATACTCCTACTATTCCTGGCCACCCTCGGAAGACGGTTCAAACGTAAACGGTGCCGTGACCTCCTAGTCGACTAAAAAAAAAAAAATAAAAAATCAAACGAAAGTGTCACTAATAGGTGGGTAGCTGTTTATCTCAAATTCTTCCCGTAATGTATATAATTTAGTAGACTTGGTTCGGTTATTTATTTATAGTTTAACATCCGTATATCATTTACTTGTTGTGCCTCGGTGGTACAGAATGTAAATCCCGTTTTAATAATAAAAAAAATAAAAAAATGTTGCTACATTGGAAAATATGTTATGCCAAGTTTAATTGAACATATTTTTGCATAATTTTTGAGTATATTCGACATATAGTAAATTTGTTTAAAACTATTAGCGCACAATTCGTATGAGTTGAGGAAATTTTTATTTCTTGTTTACATTTCCAAAACATTTTTGCATAATCTAAGTATTTTCGGTTTATTTTTATTCTCGTACGAATATGGGTTTTATCGGTTTGCATACAAATCTAGTATGGTATAGATGGAATAGCTTTGACAATAAGTAAAATAAATATAATTAAAATAAAATATAACTTTTAATAACTAATTTTTCAATTAACTCAACATTTTCTCTCTGAAATAAAAGTGATTTTTTTTTTTTTTTTTTTTATGCGGTTTTTAGTGCATGAATTTGCGAAGCCTGCCTATGTCGTATTATTTCTATTCGAATAGTTTTAGAATCTATCGGTTAGGCCGAATGATTCGACAGTAACTATTATTCGGTTGTGCCCGTCGCACCGGTGCCTCCTCCGACGTATTTCGATCGTTGCGAGTCACAACGACTGTAAGAGGTCTGGCCGCGGAGAGGTTATAATTGCGGTTTATTTTTTTTTTTGTTTCTGCCAAAAAATGACTATTTTTTTATTATTATTATTATTATTATTATTATTATTATTCCACTCGCGGCGTATACGCGAACAATTACCATATCATCATCGTTGACTTTGAATAATAATTATTATTATGTTTTAATAGGATAGATGCGCGTGCGATAAACATTATAATGTAAGGTACTGGCCTAAAAAATATGCTTTTTTTTTTTTTTCATATTCAAATTACCAATAAAATTACCGTTGTACGGCCCCGAGGCGAATCATATAATATTCTTATCGGCGGAACGGCAGAAACAATCTCGAAAATAATTAAATATCGACTTATTAATAATAATAATAATAATAATAATCGAGCGGTGTCGTGGTAGGAACAAACGACGGAAAAAAAAAAAAAATGTAATTCTTTTCGAATATATTTAGAAATATACTTGTAATAAATATTTGCACACACACACACACGCAAAATAAATAAATACATATAAAAACACTATTTTATAAAAAAAAATAGACATTAATGTCGAGTGTAAAAAACATCGGCGCATCGGCGAATCGTTTTCGCTTGGCCAAAACCCATTTTATTCGCTTTTGCGTAAAACGCCTATTCCCGTTTTTTTGCCCGCCCGGCAATAAGGGGAAATCCAAAAAACGAGACCTCGTCATACGCAAAATGCTACAAAAATGTTCTGTGGCCGATATTTGTGTCCGTACGCAAAATCGCTGGTGGCAAAAACGTTAACGGACACAACGGACAAACGGACAAAACGGTCAGAATTCTTTTTTGGCGAAATGCGCGCGATGTCCCGAGTGTGTCCGGTCAACAAATACAACGCTTGACTACAATTGGGCACTATAAAAAAAAAAAAAAAAACAAAAAAAAAAATAAAAAGTGTCCAAACATTTTACACCGTTGAATTAAACACCGTAATATCACCATACCCGTGGGCTAATCACCGTGAGTTTGTATACCTACATAAACGAGCCCAGGTTACACGTGTACGAGCGCCGAACTTGCCGCGGGCCGAAGAAAAGTATCTTTAAAACTCGGTCTGTAAACGCAGTGTATTAACCGTCGTCGTTAAAAACGATTCCCCGCTTACGAAAATAGAAATAATAAGTACGTTTCGACTTGGTTTTTTATTTTTTTTTTTTTTGTTATATCCGTAATAATACTATACGTTATACGATATTTATGTGTACGGGCGACGACTATACGCGATATTATAATATTATAAACTGTTTATAATAATAATTATATAGAACTCTTTGGCTGCAGCTACCCGCGATCATACTACGCGCACGTCGTTGTATTTTTCATTTTAATCGCGGATTAAAAAACCGACCGACCGACCACGAATATACACGTATGCATAGATAAATTTCTAGTCGGTTCGCTCGACTATCCAAAGTAATTCATAAACGAGTACGAACATTTTTAATTGCACGAATAACCGGCGACGGCGTGGAGATCGCCCCCCCCCCACCCCCCGGAACCTTGGACTTTTTTTTTTTTTTTTTTTGTTACCCGTGTATACTCGTATAAAGCAACATTTCGGGAAGGCGATAACAATCGGACACTTTTTATCCCTCCATTTCCGCGGCGTAAATAATAGCCCTGGAATAATATACGAGGTGCGACAATAACATAACGAGACTTTTTGAATAAAACCTAAACTATTAACGTTATCTATAAAACGATTATTGAAATATGATTAGAAAACACTTATCTAAAAGTACTATGAACACTGATGGCATCGATTCATTTTCTTATACGTTAGTAGCCTTGTTATTAGTGCGAGTTCGACATACTGCCGAAAAATGTTAGATATAAAAATCGAACAACATGTGTTCACATTAAATTTCTTGTTAAATTAAAAAAAACTGCCGCGGAATCGTTTCGTATGTTATGTGAAGTTTATGGTGAAGAATGTTTATCAAGAGCTCGTGTTTTTGAATGGCACAAACGGTTTTGTAGTGGAAGGGAGGACGTCGAAGACGATGATCGTTCTGGACGTCCTACCACGTCTTCAACAAACGAAAACGTTGAAAAAATCGACAAAATTAATTAATCAATATTATTATAAAGAGGTATTAATTAAATTAAGAGAACACGTGTCAGAAAGAAGCGACCAGATCTATGGAAAAATGGCTGGGTTCTTCACCAAGACAATACTCCAGCTCACAGTGCATTTTCAATTCAACGTTTTTTAACTGAAAAAAAAATTTCTGTACTTCAACATCCCCCATACTCACCAGACCTTACTCCTTGTGACTTCTTCTTATTTCTTTCTTATTTCTTTTACCATTTTCAAACAGTTGATGACGTAAAAATGAAAACGGCAGAACTTCTAAAATGGCTGAATGAAAGCAATTGGCAACACTGTTTTCAAGAATGGCAGCAACGTATGCAACAGTGTATTGATGCTGAGGGAAGGTACTTTGAAGGTGATAATCATTAAATTATAACATTTTTAAAATAAACAACTTTTATTCAAAAAGTCTCGTTATTTTGTTGTCGCACCTCGTATGTTCACAATCGGGCGGGAAATGTCCAGTAGTCCTCCGATCCCTCTCCTCTGCCTCGGAATTATTTAAAAAGTAGAAAAACCGTACTTTCGAACGTCAAAAGATATTCTATCTTTAACCTAACCTATCCGAAACTACGGGGGTACCAGGGGTACCCCAACTTGACTTTAAGCACCCCAAGCTTCACGTCTTTGTAATTTCAAATACCTATAGTGTTAACAATGTTGTTTTGTTTTTTAAGATTTTATTGTCAGTTATTTTTTTTTCTTATCTTGCCTAGAGATTATAATTTATACATTTATATTATATTATATTATTAATATTATAGTGAATATGCAACACCAATGTCGTCATGTTGAATTTACTGGAAGCCAAATAATTTGAGAAATTTCCATTGGGAAACGACTACTGGAACAAGTAGTGTCAAAATCAGTCGAAGCCTATTGGAGACATACTATTTATTTTCCAATTATTGATATATTTATTAATAATTTAAACTTTAGGTTTTCAAATAAAAATCTTCATATGGCCAAAGCCATTGATCGTTTTGTGAATATGGCTTATGAAAACAGTCAACATTATATTCAGCATTGTAAAGTGC
Source organism: Tuberolachnus salignus (assembly GCA_956483605.1). Classification (NCBI taxonomy): domain Eukaryota; kingdom Metazoa; phylum Arthropoda; class Insecta; order Hemiptera; family Aphididae; genus Tuberolachnus; species Tuberolachnus salignus. The sequence goes on from OY101434.1 coordinate 36,780,676, forward strand.
ATATTAAATAAGTTATTAAGTATATAACGTAATAAAATTAGTACATTTTAGAAAAATTCTATAATATTCTATGTTTTCTGGGTATAATAAATTCAAACACAGAGTGCTTAAAAGCTTGTAGCAAAAAACTGTTTAAAAAACAGTACAGATAACATAAAGAAAAAAAAATACTAAATAAAGAAGTATTTCCAAACTTGTACAAGTTAATGCAGGTTACATTAACCATACATGTCAGTTCTGCGACATGCGAACGGAGTTAGGTCCTCCATCAGGAGGTTGAAAATTGTATGCGAAGCAGCATGTTCAAGCAGCGCTTTACTAATTTAAGTATCATAAATATTGAGAGAGACCTAGCTAATAGCATTGTTCCTGAAGAAATATTAAACACATTTGCAAATATCGTTATAAAAATATGTTTGATACTTTAAAATATAATACAGTAAAACGTCTATATAACGAACATCCATTTGACGAATTATTTTTGAGAACCATGACCTTCAGTGTTAATCATGCGTAAATATGTCTGTGTATAGCGAATCTGATGTTTCTATACAACGAATAAACTATTCGATACCACACCTGGTTTTGTAAACTTTGTCACTATCGAATAATAAATATTGTTCCTACGATACCTACGATTTTATTGTTTCCGATAAAGATAAGACATTGATAGGCAAGCCGGTTAATTTGACTGCAGCGCGCAGTTCCAATACTGACGTAAACGTAATTGTACAAAATATGATGAATTCGAAGGAGGTCATACAGAATAATTGCCTAAACTCACAGAAAAAGAGATACTAAACGCCTTTTCTGTCGTGACAAATGTTTTCAGACAACGAGCAAATGTTTCGGATGAAATTTTTTTTTTAACTCAATAAAGTCGAATCATTTTACGAAAACAGTACAATTTATAAAAATAATAAACAAACGATTTATTTCTTTTAAATTAAGATTAAAAAATACATAATAGGAAATTAAGATTAAAAAATAATATATATATGTAGGTATAATATGATATTTTATGTTAATTTGTAATATAAAATTAAAAAAATGATATATATATATGAAACAATAAAACATGTAATTCTAATTAACGAATTTCTCTGTATTACGAATTTTGTTTTGTTCCCCATGAGACTTCGTTATATGGAAGTATATGGACTGTTTAATAAAAAAATAAAATGTGTTAAATTATTTCTCTCGAAAAATGGTATTGTGAATATAATAATAGTACAATCTAAATACCGGCAATACGTAATGTTGGGGCCTTGCAGGGGGGTGTAGGGAACTATGTAAGCAACTCATTGTCTTTGTAGTACCCTTAAGATTTGTACTCTTGTCGCGCCACTGATTACGAGTGTATACTGTGTACGTTTTTTAGTATATTAAACCGAATTCGGACCCACCTCCCTGAAATTGATTTTCAGTACGACATATCTCCCACTTGAATGATCTTCGCCACTGGGAAAAAGTAACCTACATAACTATTTATTCGACGGCTAAACAGGAAATAACATTTGACATTAACGACGGTCGTCCCGTAAACCGCACTCGCGGATTTCGTAAAACGGATTATATAATTTAAACACCGAGCGTTTCGATTGTAGAAGACAAAATAATAGTCGGGCGTTTCCTAACTTCGTTTAGTAGAGCCGACGGTTGATATTAGTCGCAACACTATTGTAACGTGCGCGTAACAAACGTTGTCAATTTTTAATTTCTCCCGGACCGAAATGAACTATGAACGTGTAAATTATATTAACGATCGAATACGACAAATTATATTAACGGCAACGCCGCCGCCGCCGCCGCCGCCGACCCCGGGCCAATTGACTTGGAACGCGGACGTGCGCGTCTCAAATTCGTTAGGTTAGTGGATTTTTGCCGGCGCCGCCGAAATGAATACCGAAGTCAACGCCGTATTCGGGCTGAACACTGTCCGTCGCTAGACGAATAATAAAATGTTATTTAAAAAAAAAACCCGTAAAAGTTGATAAGTAAACGTGTTTAAATACGAATCGGCGTGCCCATTGCCGTGGCAATGGGCGAACATGTTGCTCTGTGGAAAACAATAAAATAAGTTAAATAAAATTGTACACGAACACCAGAAATTATAATGATTTTTTTATTTTATCGTTATGTGTTTCGTGTTTGTAATCGTCTCACATTTTGTCGTTGTGATTATACAGGGTGCGGCAGAGCCGACCGACGAGTTTAATGAGGTCATTAGCCTGTGATAAGATAAGAGCAGGCCTTTAAAAGTGGTACATTTTGAATTGTACGGCAATGCCGTTTTTATTCGTAATCGTGGTCTGGACAGGTGTACATCGTAGAGTTTTGTCGTGCGTGCGTATTACGAAAATAATCATTCTGTGATTGCCACACAAAGGGTATTTCGTATACACTTCGGCGGCATTCCACGTGCTGAATCTGTTCCTTCTGCTAACACAATCAAATTGTGGATACGGCATTTGGAAGAAACCGGAAGTACCCACGGAAGTAGACTTGGACACGGAGCACCCAGAACGGTAAGAACCCCCGAAAATGTGCAGTTCTGGTTGCGAGTCAATTGAGCAGTCGCCAAGACGCTCAGCCCGGAAACACGCTGTACCTTTGGGAATCTCAGACCGGTGCGATCTTTCCCTCGGGGGCTACCCTAAGGATAAAGTTTTCAGACATCGCCCACAAGAAGAAATTAAACAGAAAATCACCGTGGAAGTCGAGGCCATACCAGTCGGAATGTGCCGAAAATCATATGAGAGCTTCTGAGATCGTCTACAACAGTGTATCAACGATGACGGCCGCCATCTTGGAGATATCATTTTCAAAAAATATTCTTTAAAAATGCCATTGAATACTGATTTAAATAGAAAAAAAACCTTTTCTCTAAGTTTTACTGTTCGTTATTTATAGCCCATCAAAACTCGTCAGTCGGCTCTGCCGCACCCTATAGTTTCATTTCGTGGCTCTCCCGCAAAATCACCCTGCGGGCGCCCTTGGCGGTGTTTCATAGCACTCCCGGGAAAAATGCCCAGTGCATAAAATATTATATCGTTAGTTTCGGTTGTTAAATTCACTCTTATACACACGGTGGCCCGCCAACGTCATACAATACGCGGTGGTACACATTGCGGCGAATGCGTTTTTTTTTTTTTTACCTCGTCGACAGGCCGGGTTTAAAAATAAAAAACCATATCAGTAACCGGACACCGGACGCGCACCGGACGACAGACGGCGTACCGATATGATCGTTTTCGGTGTCGAGCCGTCCGTACGTGCGATTTAAGATTTCGAACAAATATTTTAACAATTATCGTAATAACATAATTTACTAGATTGCTGACCGGCGATTGAACGTGAAGTGTTACGATCCGTTATTGTCGTAATATTTTATGCACTCCGGTATACAACCGTGATAACTGCGATATCAAATAGAAATATTGTTTCGCGTTTTATAACTATTATCGTAGGGCTTATACGGGTAAACGGTGCATTTTTTTCCCCTATATGTAATCAACTGTATATAGCAGTCGTCAAAGTATATAAAAAAATAAACAAGTATATACGCGATAAGGAATTAAATCGGATTAAAAAATGGCTGCCGTCCGGTTTAGCGATAAGCACGAGTTAGATATATCGGTTGTACAGGGTGGGGTGTGGTTACTTCCTTGGTTTAAAAAAAAAAATCATAACACCAAAAAATATTGGCAATATTGATTTTCATTGTTTTTTCCGTGTATAGTGGTACATTTAAAGTTTTATTTGATTTGGTTTTAAATACTACATATCTCGAAAGTGGCCACCGTTCTCGTCAATGCACCGAGATAATCGGAATTTGACATTTCTGTCCACTTTTTCCAGCATATGCGTGCTTATATGTCGGCAATAGTAGCATAAATATTGTTTTTGAGATGACGATGGATCTTTGGACGATCCGTGTAGACCAACGATTTAAGGTAGCCCCACAGGACAAAAATCACATGGGGCTAAATCTGGTGATCGTGCTGGCCACTGAGGGTCGCCTCTAAGAGAGATGAGCCGTCCGGGAAAGTGTTCACGCAAGATATTCATTGACCTTCTTGCCGTGTGAGCCGTGGGCGCCATCCTGTTGAAACCACACTCCCCCTACATTCATTTCTGTAAGTTTGGGCAGAAAAAAATCCACAATCATGCTGACATAACGTTCAGAATTGACCGGAACTGCTCTTTTGTTCTCTCCAAAGAACCACGGGCCAATAATGCCGATTCTGGATATTGGACACCAAACAGGCTGCTCATGAAGTTCTCTCGGGTTAGTGGGCTCAAATATCGCATGATTTGTTTGTTCACACATCCTGAATTATGGAAATGTGCCTCGTCACTAAAGAAAACAAGGACGTCTTGAGGCAGATTACCGAGGAAGGCTTCACATGCATTTTTTCGCGCAACATAATCGCGTGGATTAAGTTGTTGCACCACTGACGATTTGTATGGGTGAAAATTAAGTTGCTCATGAAGAATTCGTCTCATTGTGCGACTAGACGTCCCTAACACAGCCGATTGTTTATGTGCAGATCGTCTAGGGGATTCGGCAAAATCGCCGCCCTTACCCTTTCTATGTTTTCTGACGTCCTTACGTACATTTACGAAATTATTAAGATTGAATCGTTTGAATTTGTATCTCTTCCGCTATATTGTCATCAGTAATAGACTTTAGAATTAAACATTTTTTTTTTTTGTTTTTTATTTAGCTAAATTCTATTAATTTGTCCGGGGTAATTTAAACATTTGTTATCTTTATGCGTGTTTAGTAGATTTTGGAGCAATTATCTATTATATATCTTTATCTAGACAAACTTTACTTATCTGTGTTTCAAAACTGGTCATCAACCACTACAGTATGCCGACGTATTAGGTTTTAACGTTTATACGAAAAAAAAAAAAAATAGGCATTGTGTGATATTATGGTACACGTTTTGTACGTTTGAAAACAAAAAAAAAAAAAAAACGATCGCTAGAAAATGTGTTTAAGAGCTGCCATTTAATATGTACGTATTACACGTACCGCGGTATAAAAATTATAGTTTTTTTTTTTCTTCGAAACAATTAAAAACGGTGCGTCGGGAACACGGGCAGATGGCTTTCGAACGGAAATCGTTTTTTATTTTTTTTTTTCATCCATCTTAATATTATTACTATTTTAATAAAAGCTAATAAAAAGATGTCCCGCCGACGAATGTCGTCATCCACGACAGAGAACAATCGAATGCGTTGCCCATTTTTTTTAATCAACACGAACACAACATTTTCCGATTATTATTATTATTATTATTATTATATTATCATTTTTTATTTTTTTTTTTATTAATTAATTGTATATTCCTTTTTGTAATTTCTTTCTGGCGACTATTTTTTTTTATTTTTTGTTTTGTTTAATTTTATTTTATTATTAATATTATATACAGGTACGTACGTTTTATATATAGTTTTTTTTTTTTTTTTAAAGGCGGCCAGTCATCGTCGGCTCGGCGGGTATCCGCATAGTTTTTTTTTTTTTTTTTTTAATGAAGTTCCCCCCGTTGAATCAATCAACATCAACTTGGCTCATTGGAATCATTAATTCTGTCAAAAACGAAACGTACTCGTAAAATCTAATTACTATTTATTTCTGGTTAATGTCTTTCGCCGCGCGTACCTATCGTATTATAGCTGTTACTGTAGTAGTAGTAGTAGTAGTAGTAGTAGTAGTAATAGTAATAGTTGTGAGCGAGAGAAAGAGAGAGAGAGAGAGAGAAATAAAAAAAATACAACACAATAACCGTAACCGGCTGCGTTACCGAGGTAACGATATATGGCGATCGTATAATATTATAAACGAGTAGATGTGCGAACACGATGACTTTTAAATCGCATTCCAAACCACGAACGGATCGTTTCCCCATTGTCCGGAAACGCGTACAAGCTATTATAAATAGTATAAATATTTGTTGAAAATTAATAAAGACCGGTATAATAAAACAATATTGCACTACGCGTCTCGAATACGATTATATTATCGCGACGTTTTATTTTTTTTATTTTTTTATTTTTTTTTTTTAATTCATAACGATAATTTTAAAAAAATACTGCTCGTGGGTGGTGAGCCGGCAACGCAGGATATAGAGAAGAATTTCGATTTATATCTGTACGCGCAACGGTGAACCGTTTCTATACGATCATGAACGGTATGTTCGGTAAACCCGTGATATTTACCATTTTCGTCAAAAACTTTAAGAACTTCAAACGTTTATATATATAAAAAAAAAAAAAAAATACAACACATTACTTCGTCTTATTGTGTCGAATTGTTGAGCATTTTTGAAAAACAAACACAAACGCGTGGCTATATTAACGTTCAAACATTTCTACGATGTGTTGAACGTTTTACCGTGTCTAAAAAGAGGAATATAATTATTTAGTGAAAAATTCAGGTCTCTGCGATTATTTTTTTAACTTAATTAACAACAAAATCGAAAATGACAGAGATCCGTTGTTGCGTAAATATTCTTGTTTTTTTTTTTTTTGTTCTATTCAATCTATCCCCATTATTAAAGTAACTAAACAAATTACTTCTTCAACGCACCGACTAGACACAAAATGCAATAAAGAAGCTTTCTTTTCATTCTTTGATTGGAGCAAGATTAAGAGAAGTTAGGAAAATTGTTCACAGACAAAAAAAAAAATCACATCACAGTTAAACCAATACAATCCGCCATTACTACGCTCAAAATATAAAATATTTAGTTATAATCGGATATTTTTAAATTAGTTTTTTTCCATTCCAAAACGTCCATATTAACACGTTTTACGTGTCGTTAAAAACCAATGCTATACCTGCTAACACACGGGTTCAATAGGTAGCGTTTAAACTGTTTGAAGCGAGTAAGATGGCATCTGGAACAGCGGAATAAACTTCAATCACTTTGCAAACAACATTAATGAAAAAAAAAAAAACCCCGTAATATTGTTTAAAAACGCCGTTTACGAGTGACCCCAAACGTATGCGGTACGATTTTTTAAGCATGTTTATAGTTAAATTATCCATTTTGTTCGAATGCTGATTTTTAGGACTTTTAAGTGTAGATAAAAAAACGATATTTAAACGAATCCTTAGATTATTCACAACATTTCTTGTGGCGTTACAAACTTTAGTTTTTCAAACGAGAACCCGCGTGTTAATATGTACGAGAGAATCGTGATTCAGATAATTTTTGTTGACGTGTTATTGTAATCGAAATTTAAACGAAAAGTTATTCTACTGTAAATACTAAGTCTATTTAATACATTGTAAATGGGTACGAGTTTGGTATACTATTAACTTTCGATTTTTAAACGGTAACCTATAGTAAAAATTACCCGAGTTCACTCAACTAAGTAGCCACTATTAACAAATATCTTATATTTCATACCTAATTATAATTACCAAACTCGTATCCATTTACCGTGCGGTCGTTTATTTAACAGACGAACTATCCTTAGTATTCAAAGCGGAATAGCTGGGAAACATATCGTTTAAATTTCGATTTAAAAAATCATTCAGAGAGTATTCGCTACAAGCCGTCTATAATTGCACGTAAAAATTCCAAAATTCGAATATACGCATAGTTTAACCGTAAAAATGGGGTCGTGAGCGTGCTTATAAAATCACCCGATATACACGCACACACACACATATAAGTAGTATTCCCAATCAAAGTATGTATTTACATTAAAAACCGTTTTCTATCGATGTCATAATTATGTTGTAATCGATTTGTACGTGACGTGCTTCGACTGCGTTTGTCTGCAAACGATTAGAATAACAGATAGACAAATAAAACACTATAGTTCTAATAGGGTACTCGAAAACGTATAGATTATTATAAGTTATAACGCTTTGCGTTTGATTAAATCGTTTAAGTTCACCTTTCAATAAAAATAAAATAAAAAAAAAAAAACCATCGCGGCTATAATATACTCTCCGGGCGCGCAGAATATTAAACCCCAGAGTGTATTCGACTTATAACACTGCTGTCGAAATCAGGCAATACAATACTGATCGATGTAATTTGTCGTTTATTTATTTATTTAAAATATTGAAGTGCGGTTTTTTTCCTATAATATTTTCGAGTGACTTTATGTAGATGCGTATCATCTACATAAGAATTACCGATTGAATCCCCTCGTCTGCGGATCGGACGTGTCACGAGTGTATAATTTTTTTTTTATTTTATAGTCTCTGTTGGAATTGTATCAGGCGAAACGCGCATAATCCACATTTAATCATCGGCCGTATATCTCACGCCACTTTAGAAAAAAAGCCATCGGGTTTTTTTTTTTTTTTTTTCCCCTCTTGTTTTGTTATTTCTCGTACCCGTATAAAACGATTGGAACATAAACGAGACGGTTGAAACGTTCACGCGCGGTTATTACTATTAAAATACAACACTAGCCGAGACGATTAAGGGAAATCTCGAAAATCGAACAACTGACGCGAACGGGTCGCGGTTATGCGTTCGTTTAGTATTCCGTTGGTGATTTTCGTTTGGTTTCTCGCACGGGTGGCCGCCACCGGCACACCACCTTCTTATGCCGAATCATCTTACGAGGTATTAATATTATTATTATTATTTTTGAATAAAAAGAAACTCTGTACAGCGCGTAATATACCGTCGGCGTTTAAGACCTATAGAAACGTCGCCGTATTATACATTATTATTTATACGGCGGTCGCGTCATATACACGGCGATTCTCCATAGAAAACCATAACGAGGGTCCCGGGTCCCTATATACGCGTGTGTGTGTATATATATATATATATATACGTAAATGCGTGCAATATAATATACGTTTTCGACGTCTTTTGTCGACGGGCCCGCACGCGGCGTATTGAATTTCAATAATAAATCCCGGGCGATTATACGCCTAGTCGGGAAACGCGCCCGTACGCCGGCGGTCGATATGAGAATGTGGGTAGATTCTTCGCGGATAAAATAATATTATATATATATCAATACTCGTACGGTTTTCGCGAAAAATAAGGGAACGCGCGCTACTTGCCCCTGGCCGCGGTATAAATTTACATTTGTATTATATCGATTTCAGGCGTTCGCGTCCGGAACGCGGAAATATGTACAGAAACGCAATTACGACGGCCGGCCGGCGCGGGACGGCGACCGGATGACGGAGCCGGATCCCGGTTACGCGGCAGGCGTTCCGAGGGAATTCGACGCTCGTCGGCACTTCGCGAAATGCGCCGCCGTCATCGGCGACGTCAAGGACCAGGGAAACTGCGCGTCCAGTTGGGTAAACGCCGTCATAAATATAATTGCGCGAAATGCGAGGGGGAGGATGAGCATCAGTCAATCGATAACGGGTCGGAAACGAACAAGTACCGCCGCCAACCGTTCCCGACGAAATTGCCTTGCGTAAGCGCAAATTGCGCACGGCTCTTCGTCCGCGGAGCATTCGGCGGCGGCCAACTCTCTCGATTTGTAGGGCATCGGCGTTATATAATAACGATCGTACAATATACTCAATAGCCAACAATTGCCAACAATTTACACGGTACAAGATATAAACCGTTCTTAAATCAAACCGGTCGATCTAAAACTACTTGAATTGCTTTACTGGCGATTCAAGAATGAATCTTAATATTTATTTATTTTATTTATATATTTATAAACGAAAGAAACTCAACGTTTTAGTATACGGGCCGCGATAAGACTCTTGAACCTGTCATTAAAATAAAATCGTTTGTTCTGTTTACACGTGAAAATACCAACCGATTATTTATCGGTAAAACCGTTCTTATCCGAAGGTCTTTATATTAAAAACGGTTTATTTTATTCAGGTCATTTTAATGTTTTTACACGGTTAAGCCGGTTTAATTTTTAACTCGACATTAAACGTACACGCAGTAAATGTGTATCCGCGTATTAATAAGACAAAACTATTTTCATAAAATGTTGGGAAATTTTAGGCTTGCAACAAATCCCGTCGCCGTTATTTTTCGTGCTCGATCCTTATCATTTTCAGACGACTGTTTATCACCATAATTACATATACATTAAGTACATTTTGTGGCGTAGTATTACTCGCGTTGGTCAAAAAACAATTTTCCAATAACACTCGCGGCGCGTGATTACAGTTCGCGAAAAGTATTATTTACCCGTCCACACTTACTTTTTATAGGCCGTGGCCGTGGCCTCTGCTTTCACGGACCGCCTTTGCATAGCGACCGACGGAAATTTCACCGAAAACCTATCCGGCCAAAATCTAATGGCTTGCGGTGACGACGAGCAGCGGGGCTGTGACGGCGGTTCGGCGTTCAGGGCTTGGGAATTCACCATGGCCAGGGGAATAGTGACCGGCGGTAATTTCGGTTCTAAAGAGGTACGCGCGGGATAACGTTGGGTTATCTATCGGTGCCCGTGATTTGAATTATTTCCAATCGTCGCCACCGTTGGTATTCTTTGGTTACAGGGTTGCCAACCGTACCGGAGGTCACCGTGCGACCATTACGGCGACAGCAGGAAGAGAAATTGTACCGCTCTCGGTCCGACGAAACCGACGATTTGCATGGAGAAATGTTTAAACGCAAAATATAAGGTGGAATACAAAAACGATTTGTACAAAAGTAATTCCGGATAATTTTTTCTAATATAATAGTAGCCTACGAGAGCAAATCTATTTATACGGTTCGAATAAAAACGAAACGGTTTCTACCCTTCACCCCCCCCCACACACACACCTACGGTTCTGATTTGCTCCGAAAAACGCAATAAAAAACAATGTGACTTTTAAATGTTTAAATTTTTATAGCTTCAAACGTCTATCTGACTTCGTAGACGAACGTCACGTAAATCCAACAAGAAATCATGACGACTTACGGTCCCGTGACCGCGTTAATCAAAGATTTATTCAAAAGTAATTCCGGATATTTTTTTCTAATATAATAGTAGCCTACGAGAGCAAATCTATTTATACGGTTCGAATAAAACCGAAACGGTTACCACCCTTCGCCCCCCCCGCCCACCTACGGTTCTGATTTGCTCTGAAAAACGCAATAAAAAACAATGTGACTTTTAAATGTTTAAATGTTTATAGCTTCAAATGTCTATCTGACTTCGTGGACGAACGTCACGCAAATCCAACAGGAGATCATGACTTACGGTCCCGTGACCGCGTTAATGTACGTGTACAGCAATTTCGCGAGCTACAAAGGAGGTGGGTGGTACACTATTGCTATGTACACGCGATAACATTGATTATTTTTTTTTATTATCTGTGGTGACGTTAACGACGATTGGCTTAATAACGCGTATTCGTTCGCACAGGTGTTTACAGATTCACGGTCGGCGATCTAGTGGGATATCAGTACGTCAAACTGATCGGGTGGGGTGTCGACGGCATCGACGGCGACGATTACTGGCTGGCGATGAACTCGTGGAACTCCGGATGGGGCGACGGCGGTCTGTTCAAAATCCTCAGGGGATACAATTTCTGTGCCGTCGAACTCCTGGTCATGGCCGGCACCGTTGACGTTTCACGATGGCGACCGTAAAATGGACACTGCGTCGTCTTGCGGTATACGGTTTTTCAGAGTTAAACGTACCGTGTAATGTAATATACAAATAGTTTTATATATTGGTCTCCGACCGGACTTGGTTAGGTCGGTTATGCGTTCTATTATAATCGTTTATAAGCATTATTTTTTTTTATAATGTAAAAACAGGGTCGTCGGGTACATTGACGTGTATGCAACCGCAGATCCAGAACTTATTTACGGGGGGAGGGAGGAAATCTTGGCCAAAACATTAATCAGATATCCAACTGAGGTACTCAGTCGGTTGTTATCGTCGTACACATAAACCTTAGCCAGTATTAGCCACAATTGCATTTAAATTTGTCATTCTATTGTAACATAGACTAGAGAGGAGAATTACCAGTAAAAAAATTTAACCATAGTCTACGGGGGTGGGGCGATCGCTTCTCGCCCCCTCCCCCCAACCATGGATTCGCGGCTTAGAATACGAGATGTATACACCAACTTGTATAATACGTATTACGTATAAAATTTAATGTCGTTAATTTTTACGAAGGAAAATTTTTATTTACAAATCACGCGTGGAAAATTGTTTTCATTGTGGCTGTGGGGGGGGGGGCGGGGGTACTAGAATACAAAGGTGTTCTCGCCTAAAAACGGCCTTAATAAAACATTTATTAAAAAATATTAAAATTATCTAAAATTGCCTAAGCATGAAGACCTAACCGTGAATTGGGTGGTCTTTATTTTTAAAATTTCAAATGTTTGTTATTGGACCTCTTAACCGTTGTCATTGTTTCGAGAAAATAATTTTAGTTAAATTTGGTCATTACCACTCACCCCTTCCCGTGCCCACGGGAAATTGAAAAAAAGTCCAAGAGGGTAGTTTCATTGTTCTTTGAACTTTACTAAAGAATTATAGCACTTACCGAAAAATGTATACGACTTAAATTTTAGAACGTGATATGTTCAATAAAAAAAATATGTGTAAATATGTATTATTTCTTGTAAGTCTATTATTTTCAAAAGAAAACAATAATGCGTTAACATTTTACATTATTTTTCTCTCCAAAATTGATAGTTTACAGTTTATTTAAATATATTTGACGAACCGGAGATATCTAAACAAATATTTTATAAAAAAAAAAAAAAAAACTATATGAAATTTAATTTTCTAATAAAATGATTATGTGTAAAATTTCCATTGGATAGTCCATTTTATTGTTTGAATCAAATTAGTTTTTTATATTGTGCTCAATACAATGGTAATTTGACAATACATACTATTTTAGCATATTAGATATACGCGTGGAAAATATGGTAATTACAACTAAATTAATATTCATTGAATATTATTATTACTATTAAATATTAAATTATAATATTAATTGAATTAGTTTATACGTTTGTAATTCAATTTAATTTGTCAATAATTCGGTATATAATACGCGAATCCTGTTTTTAATTCTTATTAGTTGTAAAAGTTACGATGGAAATAACAAAAATCAGTTTCGCAATTTTGCGTAACGATATAAAATATAATATTAAATACTAAATAATTGACAATTTTTACGAAATCAAACTGAATAATATTTATAATTGTATTTTAGAATTGTACGTATACAATTTAGATGTGTTTAAACATCTATTGAAAACGAATATCAATAATACACCGCATATTTAGTGATTTTGTTGTGCTTTTCCTTCAATGTTTTTTTTTTTTTTTTTTTTATATATATATATATTTTTTTTTTTACAACTTTTTTTTTATAAAGCAAACCATCTGTAGTTTATTATTACAACAAGTAATATTCGTGCGGAATATACTTAATGACATGGATACACGCGAAAAACACAGCCACCTCCTAATGGTGACACTTTTTAATATGATTAGTCGAAATTTGATTTTGAATTACGTTAATTAAGATTTAAATCTCTACACGACTTCCTCTTGGATCGGCGAGGAGGATTACCCGGAATGGAGCCGGGACCAAGAGCGGATATTAATGGATTTGGATGCGTTGTCGGCGAAGGATTTCGGCGGTCCCTTCAATTGTATTGTGGTTTTTGAACCCGTAAGGTTTGAAACGTAGACGCGACGTGGCGGTGCATTTGCGATTGACCGAGGCGTTGTGGATTGGAACGTTCGAATTGAATTTGTATTCGATATTTCGGTGGCCGGTCCGCCGCCCCCCCCCCCATAGTTGGGGTCCAAATCGGTTCGAATCGGCATCGGCAGAGTATCGCAAACGAGCAGTTTTGTTTTTATGTCCGTTCGTTTGGAATGCATTTGGAATCTCTAATAAAAGAGAGATCCTACGCCTCGGCCGCGTATGGATATAAAACGAATTCGCCTTGACATTTGACGGGGCGGCAAGTAGCTCGAGGCCCAAGGGCGCCGAAACTCCTAGTCCTGGCCCTGTATTTAATATATATATGACCGCGATAAATAATTATTGCGTTTTCGCCGACCGCGCAATCGCGTTTCGAGAACACGTGCGATCCCGCCCCGCGAACAGGTCGTTCTGTGTTTTTAGCCGTCCATCTATATAATATTATATGTTCGTACTACAACGCTCGTCCCGAATAGATCTAGTTTGATTTTTTTTTTTTATCGTTCGCGATTCGCAACAACATCATAATACAATATATATATATATATATATATATATACGTATTCGGCTATACGTTTGTAAAAAAAAAAAAAACCTGTTTTTCACTATTTCGCGCCGCAATCGTATTGATTTTAATATCCCGGTCGACGGTATTTTTTTTTTTCCATTTCAAATATCGTATACGTGTATCGCACCGGCCCCTCCTAATAGAAAAATCGAGAGAAAAAAAACAAATTGCGCGAATAATTATTACGGAATTTGAATGAATGGGCGAAACTAGTTTGGAAATTTACATAATACCGGTTTCGTATTTATGTAGATATATGCCTCTACTATGCCATGAATGGGCTCGGATGCACCTCTAATGCTAATCGGATCCATTCCGTAGTCGAATATTTAAATATTTTCAATTGTGCCAATATTCCACGCAGACTGTACGCGATGGCACACACAAACTATGACCGCGCACCCTGCCGGTCCAGAAATTCCCACGGCATTTGTTCGGTGTAGAAAAAAAGAAAACGTTTAAAAAACCGATTGGGAAGTTGGCGTGCCGACGGGAGTGTAGCCGCGGGGAATTGATTAATCCCCCGACAAATCGAACTGCGCCGTTCTTCGAACCCGTTAAAAGCCTTTGGCCCCTTGCACAATATGCAAATATAATATTTATCGATATTTATTTACGAAGAAACATACGTTTTAATGCGACGGTGGGAATTAGTACGAATAAACGAGTTTATTAAAACACAATCACGACGATTACTGATGTTCGTGTTGCACCGTTCCCCTAGTAGTGTTAGGCAAAGGTTATATCTCGATAAAGATAAAATACAATTTAATAAAATGTATTTGGATAAAGATAAAAGATAATTTTATAAAATGTATTTGGGTAAAGATAAAAGATCACTTAAAAGTGATAATTATCTAGATAAAGATATATGGTAATACACTATTTATCTGGATTGCAAAAAAAAAAAAAAAAAACATTAACAATTTTAAATATTAATAGTTTCCAATGTAAATTTTTTTCATAAATGTATTTATATTTAAAAAAAAAAAAAAAAAAAATACGTTATTCCCTAGTTTCTCACAATTATTAAGGGAAATACAACGAATATATTTTAATAATTATTATTTCAATTGTTTCGCCATGTATACACCCGCGCGTTTTCATAAAACAATTGTAACATACATATTTAAATACGATTAAATATATTGAATTAGTTGAATATTTAATTATGAAATTATATTTTTGAAATAATTAAACTAATTCTGCTAATTAAATTGTGTCAATAGCGTGTTGATAAAATGTTAGGTTAGGTTATCGATTATCTTGTGTTTTAGATACTCGTTTGGAATTATCTCGCCCATCCCTGGGCACAACGAAGCGGATCCTGAATTCCGCTGTTGTTTTATGAAAGTATCGCAAATAAAATATGTTTTATCGAAAGCACGAGTATTTACGTCGTAAATCTTGCCGCATAAAACATATTTTAATTTTTAGGCACTCGAATATACGAGTAGTTTGTTTATATTTCGGAAATTCCCTCGTGTGGTACTTTTTCTTTTATGTGATTGCCTTTGTGCGTGCGTATACGTATATAT
Organism: Tuberolachnus salignus; assembly: GCA_956483605.1. Lineage (NCBI taxonomy): Eukaryota > Metazoa > Arthropoda > Insecta > Hemiptera > Aphididae > Tuberolachnus > Tuberolachnus salignus. The sequence continues at coordinate 36,796,442 of OY101434.1, forward strand.
ATATATATATATATATATATGAATATATACAAACACAGTATTTTTTCACATAAAAATATAAAAGTGATCCCTCAATGAATACAAAGGTATTTCTTGACAAGGCGGTTCTACGGCCAAATGGAAAACGATATGAAATTTTAAATTGGAAATGCCAAACTTACGAAACGAGAAATCGAACAGTAGTGCGGAAGCCGGAATAGTGTCCCCTCACACCGGTCTGAAACAAAATGGAACAGAGGGTTATGCGACAGTTTTCATACGCTAAAATATATGGTCCATAATTCACAAACGATTCAAAAAATATATATAATAATAATAATAATAATAATAGTAATAACAAAATAACCGTCAAACTTTTGTTTCGAATAACTCGAACAATATGTTTCGAAATAAAAAAAGAAAACGGTCATAATATATTATGGAAAAATCATTAAGCGATAATCGAAAATATTCAAGTAAATTGGAAACGCTGCGGTGTCGAAACTCGTATAATATTATAACGGTTCAATAGGTCACGTGCCTTATTGTTGTACGATAAATTGTGTGTTACGCAAATAAGTAAAAAAGTGAATGGCCCTTATTTTATAGACAAAAAGTTCGCGAAAAACTGACTCTCGTGTAATTATTATTGTTTAACTCTCCATTTTGCAATTTCATTTAAGATTCTGTTTGTTTACGGGGAATCTATTGGGTCTACTACGATTCATGCGGATTTTCGGTTTTATTTGTTTGTGTCTATTAACGAAATTTCTACTAGAAATTCAATTACGAGAAGAGAGCTTTTTCTGTTGTATTTTTGATTGCGTATTTTTTTTTTTTTTTTCATTTACCTTGTTATTTTCTTAATAGCACCACAATTAAAGTTACAATTATAAAGTGTTAGGAATTAACATAATAATGGTTTCTTTAAATTTCGATTTTTTTTTTTTTGTAATTCAGTTAAAAATAATCGTAGAGAACTGCACTGAATTGTGTCACCGAATATTACCCCTATTTCTTTGGTTTTACGTGGATAACGTGTTTATGGCCTAGGAAAAATGCACGCAAATTCGAAATGCATTTTACTTAATGATAAACATGAATAAATTGATCGAAATCATTATGCAATGTAATAATTCTTATTTATAATCATTTACAGCTCAAAATTTGTTGAAAATCGTATAAATCACGGTATTACGCGTATTTACCCTGTTATTTTCCGATACATGTGAATATACAAAATACAAATACAATACGAATTTTTTGACTCCATAAATTTGAGACGAAAATACACGGACAATATAATTTTTGTTATTTGTTACGTTGATACCAATTAATACGATTTATCGTATCGTTATTTTACATTTATAACTGAATTTTGCTCAGAATCATTTTTCGTTATTAATTATTTATCTTTGCATACAGATATAAATTAAATTACCTTCTATGTTCTACTTTCCCAACTACAGTCGCCCAACCACGGAACAGTATCTACTAAAATATTTATATCGCTTTTTGACATTCGTACTGTTTTCGATGATCCGATAGGGGAAAGGGCAAAGCAAAAAACCAAATAAAAATAATAAAAAATGACCAAACTAATGTATAACACATGTACGAATACCGTACAAATTACACGGTTCGATTGAATATATGTTCTCTCGGGAATAACACGCGTATTTGTATGTACACGCTGCTGCTACAGTTTTTTTTAAATATATACTCGGAAGTTAAATTCACACCCACACAAATTGAACAAAAAATAAATAAATAAATGAAAAACCCAAGTAATTCGCGTGGCTTATAACAGTGCAGAGGTACATTTTGTAATATTGTATAAAAAGACGCGTTTTATTAATAACAAAAATGATTGAAACGGTAAATATCCTACGATATTTGTTTATATTCATTTTTTGAAGGTACGATTTTATTTCTATAAAAACGAAAAAACAGAGTACAGTGTACAGTAATTGTACCGGTAGTTTAACGGGGGGGGAGGGGCAGAGGTCCATGGGTGTCGTTTGGCCTAACCTAAACAAATATATATAGTGAGAGAGAGAGAGTAAGTGAGATATAGAGTGAGAGAGAAACAAATAGATATAGTAAGAGAGGGAGGGAGTGAGAGAGATCCTGCTCCCCCTCTTGGGTTTTATAAAGGTAAGTATGAGCCAAAAATTTACTAAAAACAAGTGAAAATTGTATGTAAGTATATGGAAAATAATTTCGCCCCCCTTCCTATTGTGTCTTTTCAAGTACCGCCCTTGAGTAATAGTATACAACATTAATGTACCAATAACGTGTGTGAATTTATATGCGTTTCAGGTATCATTTAAAAATTATACAATATTACTACTATATTTAGCACGTGCCTTATCGACTATGAAAAAAGTATGTTTGTTTTTAATGCCAAGGTCATGATTATTAATAACGCCGGGACGGGTACGTTTTAATATTACAAAATGTCCGATAAGAAAAAAAAGCTCCAAACGAAACGAGTACATACTGGATAGGTAATAATAATAATTGTTCTCGGGCATCGAAACGTCAATGATCCGGAAAAGCCACGTGCCCGACAAGTTCTATGTGCACGAGACGTAGACTCAATTGTACACGGTTAAATAATAATTTACAACAGCGCGTCCATAGTAGAGCGGTTAACAGTGGACATACCGTTGATTTATATTATTTTTTTTTTTTAATTTACGGGTCAGAAGCATCGTGGAGTAATAATATACACGTATAGACGAGGGTCCCTTCTGTATCTTATTAATGTATCAAAATCACGAGTTATGATAGTATGGATGTCCAACGAGCTATGAAAAACTGACCCCTAAACTGACCCGGCTTTTATTACTGCTCCGCGTAAATCCTCACTAGCGCTCCTAGCCGTCCTGCGATTGAACCATTAACAATAAAGTCGTCTACGCTATTACTCTACGCATACAATATAATTTAATACACTTTTAACATTTTTTTTTTTTCGTAGGTCGGTGAACATTTGTTAAATATGTTTTTTCATTTAAATATGCGTCATCGGTAATTCGGTATTGAATATCGACAGCCAACTATAAATTTCGACACATGAGACGCTAGTGTAGTTTTACAAGTTTTTTCACGCTTGTCAACTGATTCGGAGAGTCGCTTTTGTATACGGTAACGCCGGAAGCGGATCAAAATAGCTCGTTCGGTTATCTTAGTTCGCTATCACAAATGACACCGCCAATCTTGATAAAAAAAAAATAGCAGTGTTGTTATCGGAGTGATATGGTATTATGGTAGGCACGTGGAAATTTAGCGATAACCGATAAGAATGTCATATCACGATATTGTATAACTCATTGCGGTATGCCGGTAAATTTATATTACGTGTACTCTACTATCGACCAGCGTTTTTCACCAATATATTTTTACCTATACATTCATTTTTATAACGTCAATCGATCGTAGTGTTTGTACGATAAATTATTATTGCGTTGGTGGCTCTACTGTGGTTCCTCACGTCCATTGATAACACACGCGGCATCGCTTTACGGTGCGGGATGGTCAATTACTCAAAATCGAAATGCCCTTTGAAGACGACAAAATATTAACTCCGGCTTAAACCGTATAATACGGATTATATAATACATATAATTTGGAATAAAACCCGTGCCAAATATATTGTGGAACGCGAAACATTAACTTTTACGATAAACTTGGATTTCAACAATAATATTACGATCGACCGTTTTTCGTCACTTTACTTCCTTTCATTTGTTATTTTTCTTTCTCGGCGCGTAAGTAGGTATAATACCATGACAAAATCACGACTGGTTTTTTAAAGTAAATTTAATCGAACCGCAAAAAAAAAAAAAAAAAAAAAAAAACGGAAAAAAGAAAAATGTAGATATACAAGTACGACCACAGAGACACTACGTTATTATTTTAATGTTTCCCCGTGATTGGATGGCTCGCTGAGACCATTATTATTAACCGGTGTGAGTTTTATATACGCCCGTAAACATAGTATAGATTTATTTTTATTTTTTGTGTTTCGTTTTTTGTCTTTCGGATTTCCAACGGAACGGAATGGGTGTGTGAATGACTATACATATATTATAATAACCAATTGAAATCGTCCAAAACGTAGAAAATAGGAACCGAACAAAAATAAAAAAAAAAAATAATAAAAAAAATAATAGTAATAATAAATATCTCCACATAATATTACACATATTATATTATTATAATATGTGCATGCGCGTACAGAAAAACATACGGTTTTTCTCGTTCGTCGTTATCCGGAACACGGACCGTGTCGAAATATTAGACCCGTACCCGTATAATACATAAAGCGACGGCGACGTGGATAGAAAAAAAAAAAAAAAAATAAAAAATAAAAACTGGTAAAAAAACGGAGAAAAAAAATAAGTACGTAATATTCCTAAAAAGAACTATATTACGATATCGCCGGATAAATTGTGGTTTTGATTTCGGTGTAATTATACGGTACGCCGTCCGCCGCGGACGTGACTGCCAGTGTCCGGGGTCTCTCGTCGTCGCCGCCGCCGCCGCCGCCGTCTGCGGGGGTCCCCCCGGACCAGTTTTTTTTTTTTTTTACTAAATCTCGATAAATATATATTCGAGTGCGTACACGATGAGATTATAACGTATACTTATACGATCGTCGTGTACAGAGTGCTTTTTTCTTCTTAATATAATTGTCTAACGTTCGCCGTATCTGCGGGCTCCTAATACGCGGCATATATTAATTTATATATATATTTTGCTTTATTTTAACATTTTATATTATTAAATTTACGTGATATAACACTGAAAAGTCCCGGGCCCAACACATAGATGGAGCTAGTGTTTTGGAATTCACCTCATTTTTAGTTGGTACTGACCTGAAAAAGACAACTGTTAAAATTTCATGACAATTTGTTCATTAGTGTGCGAGTTATTGTGCAAAGAGTGACCATACTTTTATTTTTTTTTTTAAATAATGTATCAAAAACAATTTCGTGTATTAGTTTTAAATTGCTTCTTGATGGGAAAAAAATGTCGTTCGAGCAAAGAAATGGCTTGAAAAGTATTATGGGGACTCCGCTCCATCGGAAACAAATATAAAACGTCGGTATGCTGACTTCAAACGTGGTCGTAGAGACACTGATGATGCAAAACGCAGTGGACGTCCAAATGGGGCGGTAACACCAGAAAACATTGAAAAAATCCACAAAATCGTTTTCAACGATCGCAAAGTGAAGTTGCATGAGTTAGCTGACATGGTAAAGATATCAAAAGAACGTATTAGCTTTATATTGCATGATCATTTGTCCATGATAAAGCTCTGTTGAAAGTGGGTGTCGCGTTTACTCACTGTTGAGCAAAAACAACAACGTGTCGATGATTCTAAACAATGGCAATACTACATGAATTAAAAATCGAATTGCTTCCGCATCCACCGTATTCTCCAGATTCGGCTCCCAGCTCCACTACTGGCTATTCGCAGATCTCAAAAACAAAAATGCTCGCCTGTAAGAAATTTCGCTCGAATGAAGAGGTTATCAGTGAAACTGAGGCTTATTTTGAAGCAAAAGATAAATCGTTCTACAAGAATGGTATTGAAATGTTAGGGTGGCGTTCGAATGATTGTGATGCTCTTGGTGGGGAATACGTTGATGAATAAAGTCAATTTTTAATGAAAGAAACGTGTTTTTTTTTTTGTTAGGCCCGGGACTTCTCAGCCCATGTGTTGTACAATCTGCGCCCTAGGGCACAATAAGAATATGCGATGAAAGAATAAATATAACATGATTTAAAAATCATTCAGCTTCTGAAGGAGCTAGCACCTACTAAAAAAGATACCATTCGAAACTCCTTTATCATAATCCCAATCCTCTTATATCTAATCTAGGTGCACTATCGATTACTGGCGACCCGCCAAGGCGGTTAAAAAGGAAGTGGTGTAGAGACCTTTTTAGTAATTAATAAAAAAAAATAAAAATATTATCCAAATCTTTAATCAAATCGTTTGTCAGGTAGTGTCATCACTGGGTGACTTTTTCCTTCAAGCTTACCATGTTATCATTATTAAATTAAATTTTATATTTCTCGTTGTAACTGTTTCAGAATAACGCTGTGCAATATAAGTACACGGAATGATCATAATGTAAAATCACGTTGGAAAAACATCTGAAAATACTTTTAAGTAAATTAGAACGCACTGCGTTCCAGGGACGGTGTTTTCATACTGCTCGCGTCCTTTTTTCGGGTTTATTAAAATTTTTCCCAATGTCCACGCGGTCGCATGCTACCAAAAAACTCTCCCAAATTTCGTTATATTTCGCGGACCGCGTTCCGTTTTAGCATTTTTATTTTTTTTATGCGTAATACGAGTGTAGTTATTATTATTTCGGGTGGGAGTGAAAATAAATTATCCTTTTGCCCGCACGCCGCTGTGTTTTGTTTTGAAAACTTAACAATATTATTGACGCAATTATTGTAGGACGCAAAAAAATATACGGAGTAAAAAAGTGTGTGGGGGGGCCACTGGCACGGCTGTAAGTGGAAAATCGCAAATATTAACACTAAAGAGAAAAACGGTTCTGAGCAAAGTTCGGTCAATGCGGTGAATTTTACGATTTCCGTCGAAATGTACACTTTAAACGCAATTCAAAGCGTGCGGAACCGAACGAAAAACGATATTTTTTGTGGGCGCTTACGATTACGCGGCCGTTTTGTTCGTCGAAAGTGCGTCGGCGCAACAATACCGGTGAACTGTTATGTTTTATTTTTTGATATGCACACGAAAAACCGTTGGAAATCGGTAAAAAATATAAAAAAAAAAAAATAAAAAAATAATAATAATAACTCCCAGTGTTGTAAATAATAACTTCGAGCGGTAGAGGTTCCTGTATATATTATAATGTAAAAACCGACACGAACAACGATAAATTACTAATACAAGACGTGAGCTAGTAATCTTGTACATCGGTTTTTATTTTTTTATTTTTTTATTTTGGTTACGTCAAGAGAAATAATTAAAAATCGAGAAAAAAAAAAAACGGGTTTTCATTAACGATGAACGTGTAAACTCGTAGGTTTACCTAGAAATAAAAATCGCATATATAGAGGTATGCCCACCTACAATATCGTGTAAGTACACTCGGAGATTTTCGAGAGTACGGGAGTGGGAACAATATTCCGATATATATATATATATATAAAAAAAAAAAATTAAAAAAAAATAAATAAATATGCGGCCACGAATACGCCCCTTAATCTAACGCATTTTTTTTTAATTTTTCTACCGTTTAAAATATTATATGACCATTTATACACGTAATGAGTTTTTCGTAGGAAAATGTAATAATTATTACTATAATATAATATACTTGCACGCGTTTCGTTCCGAGATATATTCGACGGACCGGAGAATGCGGTTTAACAATCTTGTGTATTTTTTTTTTTTTACCGTGTAAATTTGTTTATATTTATATTTCTCGTGCGTATAAACTTTTTATTCGTTTATTTTATCGACCGAAAATCGAATCGTGTCTAAGAAATTGACCTTTTTTTTTTTTGCTACAAAACCAGCAGTGAGAAATACACGACACGTTAATAATATGTAACAGTTTTTTTTTTTTTTAAATTTTGTTCCGTCCTCTATTGCTAAACCGATCGAATATTCCGGGTAGAAATGTTTTACATTCTGAACGTATAGCGATGCGATGAACGTTTTACTATTTTAATACGACGTGTGTAGTCTGCGAATAACTTTTCGACCAGAAATCTCGCTCCCTATCAAAACTTTATAGGAACTTTCTTACTGCATTTTGGATCTATTCGCTACATTGCAAACTCCATTTTTCTCGTAGTTAGGTTTCTGATATTTTCGATTTAGTATTTTTGTTGGTTAATCCCGTTAAAAAAAAAAAAATAATAATAATCGTAGATCCGTGCGAATTTCACCGTTTTCTAGATTTGGTCGAATTTGCGAAATTTTCTGGCGTTTTACAAAGCCGGTTTCGAATATTTTTAGTTTTAAATCGGTTTAATCACGTGGAGACGTTGTTAGGTTAGCTTCTCAAAAAAAAAAAACACGTAACGTTGTAATTTATTTTGTACGGTTACAAATAGATTTAATATTCAATTAAACTCAAACGAAACATGTTTAACAGCCGAACATCGCTCAGAGTCGTTTTTCGTATATATATATATATATTATATGCTTTCTCAACTTCCCACCTACATCACACCATATGATGCAAAGTACGCCGGCTTTTTTAAAATTATTTTTATGACCGGCGAATTAAGAAACAAAATACTCGGTAATACAATAGGTAATATTTCAAATATTTGCGTAACAACGGTACAAAAAACACAATTTCGAATAATACAATAAATTTTCGAATGGCGTTAAATATGGCAGAATTATTTTTCACGGTAAATCGTAACTGCGCGCTGATAAGAAAATTATCGTAATGAATACCGTGGATTTTTGTTATTATTTTTATTATTTTTAATTTTCAATTCCCAAAGCGCACAGACCGGCATTAATATTTTTTCCACGAAAAATCATCAAATCGTATATTTAAAACTGGAATAATTGGAGTATATAATAATAATAATATTATTATTATGTGCGTTTAACGAAATGAATTTCGATCGCGAAACGGCGAAATAAAAAGAAGAAAAATACTTGCGACGAATCTTGAATTACCTCGAATGTTACGATGCCGGAAAAAAATGTTATCCGCATGTAACCGACAGCAAAAAAAAAAAAAAAAATACTCAACATTTTCGAATAGCTATAAACGTTAACATATTTTGAAAATCGTACTACGTCAAGCGTTCGTTGGAGATCCACAATTATTATACAATGTCACCGAATTGCTGAATTTTAACTGATCGAAATCAACAGAAACCGCGTACGTTTTCCCGTTTTTCCTATCGTTAAGTCCAAAAACCACGTCGAAGTAACTACCAAACGCACCAACTATAGACGGAGTTTCGCTACCAGAAACCGCCTCTGAAGTCGATGATCGCAGCAAGATTTCTCGATTGTAAAATTGTTAACGGACAGAACAATTGTTTTTTTTTTTTTTTTTTTTTTTTTAAAGCACACACACATTAAACTAAAATCAATACAAACCGATAAAATTATATTTGAAAGATGCGAGTGAATAAAACTCGAATTTTAAAAGACTCGTTTGGAATTCCCGGATCGAGTAATAACGAAATAACTAAAAAAAAAAAAATGCCCATATATCAAAACACAGCATACTGTAATAGTAAAAAACTTAAATAGAAATCGTACTCCGCGACAAAACCTATTTGGTTTTTGCTGTTTTAAGTAAAAAAAAAAAAAAAAAAAAAACATACTTTGCACCATGAGTGGGCCCATGTTGTAGTTGGAATGTCTGGAAGGTATGATATAGAGGGGAATTTAATTTACATATGTGCGCAACGAAAAATTATTGCTGACGTAAAACGATTCCGAGAGAAATTCAGTTAATCAGAATTATTACATTATTTACACATTTTTTTTTTTTTCTTTTTCACCATTAAATGTACAATTTATGACGAACCTTGTGCCGAATTTTCTGTTCGGCTAAAACGGACTCAAAAAACCTCTCTTAAAAAGAGAGGGCCATTGGCCCCCGGGCGTCAGAATCTCAAAACACCGTAAAATAGTTACATTGTATCAACACCACGACAAATTTGATATTATCGCCATGAAAAAATAGCCAAATTCGATCACATATAACCTGCCATGTGTAGTATCAAAAGTTGGTGGTAATGACTACTATTGGTACAAACACCCGAATGGCTTACAATAATCTCTGTGTCGCTGTCCAGAGACAAAGTGTTTGGAACACTTTCCTTTGATGGGAACACAATAACAGCGTTTCGCACCCACAAATGATTAACAATAGTGAATAGAATCCCATAACTACAAGCCGATGGAGATGATTTTATCTTACAACAAGATGAGGCACCATCACATTGGTCTCTAAAAGTCCAAAAATTCCACATAGATCGGTCGGTGTAGTGATAACGACGCTACATTTTGTACTTGGCCGCCAATTTCGTTCGCCGGGCCTAACAATCTGCGATTTTTTTTTTTTTTTTCATCGGTGTCACGTAAAAAGTGACTCCGTAAAACTTAGTACGGATAAATACGAAAAATACAAAGTACAAATGCCAGTTAAACAGTTCGAAAATGTCTGGAATGTATTTTCGTCTGCGCCTAGTTAGGCCAATGTCAATATTCGGTGAATATTGGAGGTCCTTGTAAATATCCGTTATATCGAGTTACGACAAAAAAAATAATTGAAACTGTTGCCGTCGTTTCGGGAAATCCTTTCAGAATAGGTGCTGCGCTTGGTAATCGGATCAGGACGTCTGGATTATGGACAGAAAAAAAAAAAACGAAAAAAAAACCACACACACACAACATAGATTAACAACAATGCGCGGTGGTCAGCTACGTTCTGAATCCAAAATAATATTGCAATTGCAAATATCCGCCCGGATATTCGCGAAGACGCGAAACGATTCGCGCGATCGTGTACGTCATCGTATTATTATTATTACTATTATTATAGTTTATGTAGTACACGGAACAATAAAATAAAAATATTTTTATTGCTCCGACGACGTTATCAAAACCGTTCGGGAAAAAAACCAATCCGAAACGGGGTTATTTTTATGTTTTTTTTATTTATTATTATTATTATTATTATTATTTTTTTTTTATTATTTTTTTCTTCTTTTCGCCGTTCGAAGGATTTATTTCCGACAACAATTTTTAAAGAAAGGCGTGCAACGAACGAAAAACTTTTTACTGCGGAAACCGTTTTTCCGTGCGAACCCAAAAAAAGTTTCGCATATATACACGCCGGAACAATATATAAAATATACGATCACACACACACACGCGCACACGAAAACCGTGTCTAATACCTGACGGTGCACCTACCATGTCGTGAAAACGTTATTTTTCTTATTTTCGATTTTATACGAGTTTTTCAGTTTTTTTTTTTTTTTTTTTTACTTTTGTATTTATTCGAAACGCGCACATTTCGGTTTGTGTTGTGCGTGCGCGCGCGCGCGCGTCTGTGTGTGTGTGTGTTGAATGTCAGAATCCAATTATGCGTCAAAACTCGTAACGGGGTGTGGCACCCAGGAAATTGCTCGAAAAAAATAAAAAAAAAAATAAATAAATAATAATAATATAATGCGTGGCCGATAGTGTAAAACAATAGAATACCCTCGCCGTCGGATCGGTTTGGTTTTTTTATTTTTTTTTTTTTTTTATTCACTCCGGTAATTTCGGGTTCATCACGCGGTTTGGGAAAAAAAAAAAATAAAAACGTTCTTTTAAAAAAAAAAAAAAAATAATAATAATAATTTATGCGCGCGCGCCTCGCAGCAACTCCTTACAAAACGGTTCCGTTGCGGATCGTACATCGGTTTGTTTCAGTTGTTATATATTTTTTTTTGTCGTTTTTTTTTTTTTTTTTTACATTTCTTCCGAAATCTTATGGTGATAAGCACACACACACACACACACACACACACGCACACACAAATTCGAATCGCGTCCTAGTTTTGAACCTCTGTTCAAATATAATAATATTATACGTAGGATTTTTTTTTTTTTTTTTTTGTAACGAAAAATTCAAAAAGCTACGCACATCGAAACGTCTTAAATAATAATATATATCTATAATACACCTAACCCAATAATCTTCCCTGCGAACAATACACATTGCCGGTGGCGTATTTTTGATAATTTTTCGGTGGGTGTCTAACAATTTTAGGAACCTTACGAACCCGTTTTTAAAATTATTTACAGGTAAAAAAAAAAATGACAATTGAAGTTACTTTTTTTTGTCTTTTTTCAAATTACTATGTCTACGGAATTGTACGCATAGTGCAACGGACAAGTTGGATGGAAGTATTACTGAATGCTGAATACTAATATTTATTTGAAAAATTACCTTTTTTTTATTTAAAATATTTAAAACTTTAAAATTACCTATCATTAACATTTATTATGTATCAGTCAAAAAAAGAAACTTGATAATTTATTTTATATATATATATATATATATTATAAGTCGTGGGTGGGTGGTCCAGACGTTTGGAGCACAGAAATTAACTAGCTTGCGTATTCACAAATAAATCTTTTTTTTTTTTTTTTTTTTTTTTTAACGAAAAATTCAAAAAGCTACGCACATCGAAACGTCTTAAATAATAATATATATCTATGATACACCTAACCCAATAATCTTCCCTGCGAACAATACATATTGCCGGTGGCGTATTTTTGATAATTTTTCGGTGGGTGTCTAACAATTTTAGGTACCTTACGAACCCGTTTTTAAAATTATTTACAGGTAAAAAAAAAATGACAATTGAAGTTACTTTTTTTTGTCTTTTTTCAAATTACTATGTCTACGGAATTGTACGCATAGTGCAACGGACAAGTTGGATGGAAGTATTACTTAATGCTGAATACTAATATTTATTTGAAAAATTACCTTCTTATATCATTAACATTTATTATGTATCAGTCAAAAAAAAAGAAACTTGATAATTTATTTTATATATATATATATATATTTTAAGTCGTGGGCGGGTGTTCAAACGTTGGAGCACATCTCCCCAAAATGCGTATTATAATAAATACCGTCAAGACTCGTAGTAGTAAAATCCTGCCACGAAAACAAATATTTCTTCGCGTTTTGTTCTTTTTTTTACATTGCATTATATAACGTATGGCTGTTGGAAACAATTGTGCTTCGTGTCCTAAATGGATGGGTAGGTTCGTGATTTTCCGTATGACCACACCGCGTAAGACCGCCCACGAATATTTCACGTTTTACTGTGTTGATATTTTTTTTTTTTTTAGTATTGGTATATTGTAATCTATCGACAACGGCAACAACAGTAATAATATTAAGCAAGGGCTAAATACCCGCACGTTTCCGCTTCAACGATTCGAAAATTTCGCGCCGCCACCGGTTACAAATAGAGCGGCTTTTTAACATTTTACACACCCTGCCCCGTGCACGTCGTCCGACAAACAATAATCGTAGCGCGTACATTTTTTACCCGGTTTTTTTTTTTTTTTTTTTTGTCACCGTCGCGCATTATATTTTTCAAGGAAGTTGGTCTTTTTGAACTTTTCGACCCGTGTCGAACATTATAATGGTTACCGATAACACTTATTTATTTGTACCGCGTTTGATTTTTATTCACGTGTACGACTCGCACACGACCGCTAACCTCCTGTGCATAAATATATGCGTGCCGTATTCGATACTTACACGTTTTCTCGCCGACGGGTTTCCCGCGATAATCAAACATTTTTCTTTTCATTTTTTTTTTTTTTTCCGTTTTTCAAAGAAACCATTAGCATATTATACACTTGGAAATAAGTCGTACCGACTACGTTAATATCAGCGTTGTGCATTTAGTGTGGACAATTTCACCTAAATATAAATACACGATAGGTTATACCTACCTTCTATCTCATCTAAATAAATAAAACTGTAATAAAATCAATCGATTTTTTCCTTTCGTTTTTCTATAATTTGTATAAATACAATCAGAAGTATTTCTACTTTGAATCATCGATTCCATTGACTTAACAATTTTTTTACCTAATTTTTTTTTTTTTTTTTACTTATTTCAAACTATTTTTAGATAGAGGAACTATTTTTTTAATTTTTTTTTTTTGTAAATCACTTATTCCACGCGACTGGAATACACTGCTTTAAACAATACAAACAAGCACGCGCGGATTTTGTGGGAGTTTTCGTTCGCGGCGTCTCCCGGATATCGCTTATGAGCTAAAAAAACTCTCTAAAAAAAAAAAAAAACTCGTTTAAAGTTTCAAAGCTATAGTTACTCTGTTTGATTATTTGGGACTCGTATTATAAACCATTCCCGATATTTTCAACATTTCCGCATATCTCGCGAATAAACGAGTAGTAATTTCGAACTTTTTTTTTTTTTTTTTTCGTATTTATATATTACAAATAATAATTATTTTTTGCTTTGCAAAAAAAAAAAAAAAAGATAACGGTTATTACGCTAGAGGCATATGTACGGCCTTAGGTAATACGCGTATAAAACTATTTCAACACTATTCATACTAAATATTCCCGATCCGTTATTAGTTTCCCCTTCGGAAACCGTGCCTTACTTGGTGAACCGTTGGCCAGATGTGCACGGGACTCGCCGACGAGGACCCCATCACCTTTCGTGTTCAGTTGCATTTATTTGTATGGTTTTTATTATTATTTAAAATGCACACATATTGTCGTGATGCAATTCATATTGTTTGTACCGCGAATACGTTCGGGCGCGAGTCTGCACCACCCATTGCATTAGTATAAAGTAACATTGTTCAATGATCCGCGTATAAAAAATGGAAACCGCTTCGAAATGGAATAATTATCATTACAGTCGTATAATGCTTATGGCCCGGTATTAACTATTCATCATTGATCAATTGACAACGGTGTTGATTCGAAATATTTTTAATTTCGCCACGTGAATAGAAACGCAACCCTATCATATGTAAAAGCGAGCAAACACCTCGCGACCGTACAATATGGGTTCCTCTTTTGAATATTAATAAAATAAAACCCGGACGACCGTACACCAGCCGGTGTTGATAGCTGTACAGCCGCGAATGCACCGGAAATATTGGATTGTTATACTATTGACAACGGTCGTTGTGTCAATTCGGTAGCGTGTATCATCGGGCATAAAAAGAAAAATTAACTGGCTTGCGTATTCACAAAGAAATCTTTATTTATTTTTTTTTTTTAACGAAAAATTCAAAAAGTTACGCACATCGAAACGTCTTAAATAATAATATATATATATATCTATGATACACCTAACCCAATAATCTTCCCTGCGAACAATACACATTACCGGTGGCGTATTTTTGATAATTTTTCGGTGGGTGTCTAACAATTTTAGGAACCTTACGAACCCGTTTTTAGAATCATTTACAGGTAAAAAAAAAAAATGACAATTGAAGTTACTTTTTTTTGTCTTTTTTCAAATTACTATGTCTACGGAATTGTACGCATAGTGCAACGGACAAGTTTGATGGAAGTATTACTTAATGCTGAATACTAATATTTATTTGAAAAATTACCTTTTTATATCATTAACATTTATTATGTATCAGTCAAAAAAAGAAACTTGATAATTTATTTTATATATATATATATATATATTAAGACGTGGGTGGGCGTCCAGACGTTGGAGCACAGAAATTAACTGGCTTGCGTATTCACAAAAAAATTTCGTTTGACAAATATCATACACCTGAAAATAATTCAATCCGTTTGTTTTATGTGTAGGAGCTGAGTGGCCGGTCTGGGAATGGGAATTTTCCACGTGGCCTGGCTAACAGTTTTCAAATCACAACGATTTGTTGATTGTTGATTGTCGCATCGAATGTCGATTAATCTAATGTTGACCAAATGGTCGTCGGCCGATTCATTTATCGGTTTAGTTAAACCGTTGATTGTTAATATTACACGATATATTTTATGGTGAATTGTATTTAAAAAACGAACTGTTTATCTCGAGTGTACTATTATATGTCGAACAAAATAGTGACGCTCGACACATTGTGCCCAGTACCAACAGTTAAACTTACATAGTAATAAAGTTAATTAACTAAAACGATATTTTTTTTTTTTTTTTTTTGTTTTTACGCTACAACAGAACGTATTATTATTGAACATATTTTTACATGTAGTTAATAATTTAAATCGAAATTTCTTTAGTATTTCAACGGGGTAAAATATGTCGTGGACATATTCTAAACACACGGCCCGAATTCGGTACCCAATCCGCCCCCCTGTTTTATAAAAATATATATTTTTTTTTTCTTTTCTTACCGTAGTTGTGACGGCATGTGCCGTAACGCTATGCCGACGGAAAACACAATCGATTCGGAAAAAAAAAATCAATATATCTTAATTATTTTACGGTTGATCTTTTATACCGTGCAGATCGGCACGGAGATATGATATTAAAACATTTAAAATCGATTATTTTTTTTTTTCCCCATCCACTCTGCGGTTACGTATTATTGTACACCTATTTTTTACGCGTACACGAATGACCGTCGTTAAAACGTAACCTGTGCGTACAACTTGCAAGCAAAGAATGTTTTATTCGGTATTTTGCACGTATTATCGTTATTGTGTAAACATAAACTTAAAAAAAAAAAATAATAATAATAATAATAATAATAGTAATAATAAACGCCGGTTTGACGTCATTCCTGACGAATTCAAGAATTTAATTAGCAATATATAAATACACTAAATGCTCGTACTATCCGAAAACGATCTTTAATCTTTTTTTTAATAGTCACCGGGATATATTTTATCATCCATGTCACCAAAAATCAACCCATAAATAAGAACATATATGTACGATTTATAGAACAAAAAGCGAGTGCCCGGCCAACGTTGGCCGGTGGTCGAATTCCGGAATAAAATTTACCCAAAAATTACGCCCGAAAAAATACGTCCACCTCGCAGTAATAATCCGATCGAAATCTGTTCGGCCGTTTTTGTAGAACGCCCCGGACAAACAGACGGGACGCTTCAGTTTTATTTATATACATACAAATGGAAAATAAGTTTTTTATTTTCTCTTTTACCAATAGCTACATAATCGAATTGAAAATTAAAAACGTAATAATCCGGTCATAGATAACCCGCTAAAATCCTATACATTTCCGAAATTTCCGGTCGTATTTTTGGCTGTGCGTTGCGCATAAAAACTTTTACACATATTGAATACGGCCGGCACACGATTTATATAATTCGTAGGTGTGCAGAAGGTACCGCCGATTAACATAGAATTTAATAAAAATCAATAATACTATTTTTTTTTTATCCATATAGATATTATTATTCGCACCCGTTTTCTGGTGGCGTGTGATAAAATTGCAATGATTTAATTGGCGTTCGTTATTATTAATTTGACGAGATACGTAAATGCAACGCGAACACGTTGATAATCGTATTGACGTTCATTTTTTTTTTTTTTTTTTTTTTTTAAATTTATACGACACTCATTAACATAAAAACTAATTGTTCGTATAGAATATTTATGATTTATTTTCGCAGCGATGGTAAACAGCGATTCGTAGCTATTAAACATTTAATTTTTTTAATTTTCAATTGAATATCTGTATGCATTTACGGTGCTTTAGAAACGCTTGTCATCGTAATATACGTTGTATTCTTAAAGCAATCTTCAATTGAATTGATTGATATTGATTGGGATATAACAGGGATGGACAATTATTATACGAGACTTGCGAGCCGCACGATGAAATTAAAAACATGTAAGACCCGAGAGCAAAAAAAAAAAAAAAGAAAAGGTTTTTCACTATCGTAATCCATAAACATAATCCAGACTTCAAGAAACTTACGGAAAAATCGAACGCGCAACAAATACGTTAAAATTAAAATAATTACCTTATACTCGAATATTACAAATTCAAAAACACTACAATTTTTTTTTTTTTAATATTAATATAAAAAATAATTATTAATAAATATGTTTTGGGTCTTACCGTACGGCACCAGCCGCACGAGTCTATGACGAGGGCCACAGTTTGGTTATGTGTTTATACATAAAATAGAAGAAGAAAAAAAAAAATCAATTTTCTCTCGCAGGATAAATGCAATTTATAACAGTAATGACACTATTAGACGAATTTTCCAATCGGAAACCGCACCTAAAGTTGACGATTGTTACAAGATTTCTGATAGAAATGTTGTCTACAGTCAAAGAAAAAAAAAAACATATCGTACCTATACTAAAACTAGTACGGCGTTCATCGTTTCGATCTGAATCGAAAACGTGTGGTTGCCTATTGAAAACTGTTTTTTTTCCCCCCCTTTAATCCATACTCGTCCGACAGACACTCACAGTTTCTCAACTATAGGTATCAAAGAATTCGAAATTATAATATACGCAATTTTGTAACAAAATAAAGGAAAAAAACGTTATTAATAAAAAAAATTAAACAATATTATAATAATAATAATATCCGTAAATTGAGTAAACTCCTAAAGTGTCTGCGTACGAGCAAGTAGAATTCCACTGGCTATCTGTAAAACGAAAATTATTAATGTTTTCATAAGGTTAGATTCCGAGACGAGCGAGGAATTAATGGGTTTCAAAAAAAAAAAAAAATCGTGTGTTTTTTTCCTTTAAACATTTTATCAAATAAAAAGCGTTCGAAAAGTTTCATACGGCACCTTCCTTAATGATATAGAAAGTTGGACACAGATGGTACTCTAGAGAGAACATTTTCGGAATTACTCGGTGGATTCCTGCCGAATACTATAAAAAGACTACCGGAAAATCTGTGGGGGGGGGGAAAAAAACCCGTTAAATTTATGGCACAGCCGTTTTTAACGTAATCGATTTTAGTTTTTTTACGTTTTAATTCTAGAAAATCGAAAAAATATCGAAAAGTTATGTCGATTTGTCAGCCGAATGTAATTTGAGATTAGATAACGGAAAATGTACTCGCGCGGTTACCTATGGGCGCAAATAGTTTAACTGTTCGAATAAAGTTTTCGTAATCCGTTTTCCGATTTTTCTCTTCGCGTTATTGTCGTTTTTGAAACGAGTACAGAAAACAAAAAAACAAAAAAAAAATATAATAAATAAATAAATACCTATTACATTTTACCGGTTACCATTTTAATTAATAATCAACGTTGTAATAATAATAATAATAATACGTTCTCACGGATTTGTTACGTCTCCGATTGTGTGTACGCGCCTTTGGGAATGACCAAATGAACTCGTCGGTTGAATACAAAATTCTGGAGATCCAATTTGTACACAAAAGTAACCTATATCATATATATATATATATATATATATATATATTATTATACTCGTAGGTGTATATAATATCAATGGCTCTCCAGTCTTTATGTTTTCCCCGGTGTTTCAAGTCGCCGCAATTTCACATGTCGGCGTCACTGGGTACACGTTCATTGTGTATAATATTGTATTTATTATTATTATTATTATTATTATTATTATTTTTTCATTATATTTTTTGTCTTCGGTATGAAATCGATCCAACGTGGCCGGTGGCGTTTATAGTGGCGCCACATTAACCACAGTCATGGTTAATGTCAGCACATCTTTGTCCGAAGAAAAATAAAAATAATAATAAAAAAAAAAAACACTGCTAACTGACCGCTACCTCTCTATAGATATTTGGTATATCATATGTACGTATATCATAGTCATAATGTATTATCATTATTATTATTACTACACTTTCTCGATATTTGTACCGACGACGACGGTAAGAATAATTGGTCTAACCCAGTGTTTCCCAACCGGCGGTCCGTGGGCCAGTCATAGGTGGTCCGCGGTCCCATAGATTTTTTTCTTCGACGATTTCTATTACAAATTAATTATTATTTTTTTTTTTTTTAAATAGCGACAAAAAATTACGACTTATTGAGGAACCGTACGATATTATACGGTTATCCGATCGTTGTTGCTGCTGTACCTACCGATAAGCATTTTCCACTTTTACAAGTGTCTAGGTATCATAGTAATAAATTGAAGTATAGTAATAAAATGCAAAGTAAAATAATAAAAGTTACAATTTTTCGATAAATTTTGCGTATTCTTGTTAATGAGCAAAAAAAAAAAAAAAAAGGTATTCCTAGTTTTCGTAAAATTCAGGTGGTCCGCGACCAATAGAATATTGTCGAAGTGGTCCGTGCCGGTAAAAACGTTAGGAAACACTGGTCCGACCCGATGACGTAGTATAGTGCGCGTTTGATTATTATCGTTATATTTTACGGACGCCAAAAATGCGCCCCGCACCGCAATAAGCGAATCGAATTTCCGCCGGACCGATAAAAGAAGAAGAAGAAGAAGAAGAAAAAAAAAAAAGATGGAAAATGTATTTTAAAAGCCGAACAGCTGGGGTTCCACAGGGAGGCGTACTTTCCCCAATACTGTATAACTTATTCGCTTCAGATCAATCAACTTCGCCTAACCCATTAGTGGCTGACTATGCAGATGATAAACTTATCATTTCTACAAATGAAAACCCTGTAGTAGCATTGCATAATCTACAAAATCATCTTTCTCTTATGGAGATCTGGTATAATAATTGGAGGATCAAGGTAAATCAATCCAAATCAATTCACACAACTTTTACCCTTAAGTTAGGGCATTGTCCAGCAGTTACTCTCTTTGGTACTGAAATTCCGTCTACACCAACAGTTAAATATCTTGGCTTAACCCTTGACCGTTGGCTCACCTGGGCTCATCATACGCGTGTAAAAAGATTACAATTAAACCTGCGACTGCGTATGCTTAAAACCTTACTAGTTAATGACAAACACACAAATCTAAAAACAAAGCTACTAATGTATAAATCCTTCATTAAACCCATTTGGACTTATGGTCTCCAACTCTGGGGAAATGCTAAAAAATCAAATCTAAATCGTATTCAAACTTTTCAAAATATTGCTTTAAGAAAATTAACGAACTCCCCTCCTTATGTCTCAAATCATACACTTCACTCAGACCTAAAAATCAAAACTGTAAAAGAAGATACAGTAACTTATTATAATAGATTCCATAATCGACTTGCAACACATGCCAATCCTCTAATTCGAGCACTTTCATCAAAAATTATTCCGGGTAATCCTCCAAGGCGCTTAAAACGCAACTGGTGCAGAGATATGTTAACTTAATAAAAAAATTATATATATATATTTTTAAAAAAAATTATACTTAACCTCATTTAAAAGTGTCATCGCTGATGGTGGCTTCTTTTATCAAGTTTATTCATGTATTATATTATTATTTTAGCTAATACTCTTATTGTGCCCTTGAGGTACAGATTGTGTATATATCAATAAAAGAAAAAAAAAAAAAAAATCCGAACAACAACACATCGCGGTCGGTATATACTCCTGTTGACTACTGTTGCGGGCGGAAAGCCGGCAAGGATCGCGGGATATAACGGGCCGTTTAGTTTATATACACCAACTGTGCGTATGCATACAGAACGCGACAATAAAGCGATTGCAATCGAAAAACCATTCTGAGCGGAACACGACAAACCGCAGCCTGGTAACGCGTCGCAGTGGCGGAATATTGTAGTCGTGTTTCCCCGCCCCCCCCCCTCGTAATCGATGTAACCAGGACATCGGCATTTTTTTTTTAATTTTTTTTTTTTTTTTACCGTGTTTACAGTCCGGAAAAGATAGGAAAACAAAACAAAACAATATAATATACACACCATAGAAAAATTATACAATACCCTCGCCTCTGAACCTATCGAAACGGAGGTTCTCTATAATATATCATCGATCGGAACAATTTTGCATAAAAAAAAAATTTAAAAAAACAAAAAAAAACTCGCGAAACTGCGCAACGCGAAATATCGTTGGTAATTAACGGTTATGGTTTTTGCGCAATATAATTAAATTATAATATTTTAGTTAAAATAATAAAGTGTCCGGGTACGCGCCAATAATTTCACGCGGTCCGCAGACGAAAAGCGTTTTTTTTGTTTTTTTTTTTTTTGTTACGCTCGTTAGTGCGTATACCGTACGTAAAAATACGTCTGCGTATTATATATTTATGTAGTTTATAATTATTATTTATCGAATTGAAATATATTATTATATTTATGTATTACCGGCATTACCGTTATGGTAATATTATAATACGTTAACCAGACGAACTCGGATATTCCGAGATTGTATACTCCGCGCAGTAATCGTCCGACGTTATTAATGTCCGGGCATGGATAATAATATTTCTGTTTGCGTTTCGAATATTATTAACATTTATTATTTTATTTTAATTTTTCCCATAAAAAAAAAAAAAAAAAAAAAAAAAAAAACAAATAAAATATACGAGACAATGCGAACAAAAAGTAATAATAATAATAATAATAAACGATTATTTACGGAAACGACGAAAAACACTGAAATCACTTCACAGTCCGTATAATATATTATAATGCGCGCTGTCGTTTAAAAAAAAAAAAAAAAAAAAACGGAGGTTACGAAATTTATTTTCAATCTTTTATTATTATTTTTTTTTTTTTCTTTTAACGGATAATAATTGGATTATTTTGTATTCTTTCGGAACGTCGGCGCGCAGTTATAATAACTCGTGTAACGTTTTACTGGGGAAAAAAAAAAAAAAAAAAAAAAAACGGAAAACACTATATATATATATCTGATCCGTTTCGTACGTCTGTAAAACAATAAATATTCTCGATTTAAATAGTCTCAACTGCAGCCGTTGTCTGCGTATAATATAATAAGCGGTTCGACATGATATTTTATGTTTTGCCTACGTCCACACAATAACATATAATAACGTTTATATATATTATTATTATTATTATTATAAACCGGAGAAACTCGGATATATACGATCGTGTGCGGACGATAAACTGCGGTCGGGCGGAATAGGATTCGAGTAAAGCAAAAAAAAAATATCTATATATCTCGATTGAGAAAAAGAATAAAAAAATAATGCAATAATAATTAAGGACGCGGAGAGGTATATGCGAGATGCGTTTTTTTTTTTTTTTCCGTTGTTGTTGCGGCGGCGTCGGCGGTGGCCGGACGAAAATGCTCGGGGGCCCCCCCGACGACGACGACGACGACGACGACGACTTCCTCCGAGCGACGGCCGTCGAAAATATTATATTTAAAAAAAAAAAAATAATAATAATAATAAAACCGTTTATCATTGATGGGACGACTACTACTATTTCTACTATTGCTATTTACTACTACCACCACTACGGTTAGTAAGTACCCGGACCCGATACTATAATAATAATAATAGAACGCCAGCGATTTTTATATACGACCGTAATCCCGCCGTAATAATATACGATATTATTTATTTTAATATTTTTATTTTTTATTGTATTATATTATACGGACGAGTACGTAAATAAAACATACGTACCGGGACCGCGAAGCACGAGACTTGAACGTATGGCGTTTCGGTCCGGACCGAAATCGCGCCGGCGGCCGTCATTTTCTATTCAAATTAATTTTATTTAGTGTATATATATATATAAAGTAGGTAGGCGGGTAGGTAGATAGGTACGGACGCTCGTAAGGTTTTTTTTTTTTTGGTAATTTTTTATTTTTTTTTTTAAATATTATTATTCCCCCACACAGTTGCCCGGTCCCGGTGCCCAGGGAACGACTTAATGTTCCCGATAAATTTAACCGTTTGATAATACAAATGCAGGCCGATTCCCGCAGCCGAAACGAAAAAGGAATAAAGTAATAAAAAACGTGTTTTCTGTATATAACCCGTGTAGCTCGTATAGCGCGCGCTGATCGTTATTCGAGTAATACTGTACGGAGTGAGTGAGTGAGTGCCCATTACCGATTCAACTGGTATATATGTATAATCATTTATCCGGTCGACATTAGATTAGAATAATAATAATAATAATAATATAACGAGACGTGTTTTTTTTTTTTTTTTTTTCAAAAGAAAATTATAAAAAAAAAAAAAAAAAACGTTACGCATTATCATATTATTTCGACGGTTAAAAACGAGATTATTTATGAAATTTTTTATTTGTGAGTTGTTCGCGTTATAATATCGTAAAGTTATTATTATACGGACTCGTTTCGACCGAAAAAAAAAAAAAAAAAAAAAACCAATAATAATAATAGCCGGTCGTAAATATTCCATTCGATTAAAACAATAATATTAACAATATTTTTTTTTCTAAGTGATTTATTCGGTGGTTTTAATTTCGAAAAATAAAAAAACTACATACATTTGTATTATTAATACTGTCGGTGTACACCGTTTTCGACAATTATTTCATTGTAAATATTATTTCAAAAAAAAAAAAAATGTTATTTACAAAATATACGCCCGCGGTCGTTCACAATATAGTACAATATTCCGGAGGGCACGACGATGAGCTTTTTTTTATTTTTCCCGTAAATATAATGTTCATTATATATATTTATATATATATATATACACCGTTCTGAAATAACGACTATTTTAACATTTTAAAATTACTGTAACTTTTCAAAAAATTAATTTAATAAAAAAAAAAAAAACCACTCCTCTGGAAAATTGTTCTCTTTTGATTCTATTATCGGCAACCGAAAATCTGAGACGAGTATTATCCAGATAATATTTGTTTAGTTTTTATCTTATCTAGATGAATGTTTTTTGATATCTATCTGATTGTTCGTCTAAGATAAAAAAATAATTCGATTTTTAGTAACTGTCTAGATAAAATACACACGAAAAGTAATGTTTTATTACGCATAGTAGAAAATAAATACCTAACTTAATAATATCGTATGTTTTACCGTTTAGTTAAAAATTCCTACTGCGAATGATATCGTTTGCGTTTACAGAATTATTTTCACCGTTTACGTTATTATGTCCCTACTGTAATGTCCCCAACAATAGATAATGGATTTATCTATCCACATAGATCCATCGTCTTATCCGAAATAATATAAATATTCGTTATATTAATCTGTATCTAGATGATTTCGGAGCAATAATCTTACCCGTATCTTTATCTAGATACATATTACTTATCTGCGTATCACCATTGCCTATACGAGACAACAAATCGCGTCCTCTCTTAAATAAAGCCAACAACATTAGTGGCGTCGGAACGATTTTTGAACCGCGGCGGTTGAACAAAATAATTTTTAAACCCAAAGTCGGAATATTACGTAATTTAATTATTTCAAAAATACTTTATTTTTTAGTGAACAACTGAAGTAACATATATATATATATATATAAGATGTTTACAAATGGACGCTCTTTTTAAAAATGCCATAATAAACACTTCAATTTAATCAAAAAAATGACATCATTGGAATCAGGAGAACCTCCGGTTTAGGTATGAAATATTATATCATTCATGTGACCCCCCTGTGGCCTGTTGTCACACTGTCACACGGTTAAGGAAGTTGGCGATTACTGGCCTACAGTTCTCCTTGGTGAGATCCTGGATGACTCTGAATTTCTTCCTTCAAATCCGTGATCGTGTGAGGTTTCCTCTCGTACACTTGAGACTTCACAAACCCCCCCAAGAAGAAGTCGCTTAATAACATTCGCCGCTTCCGTAAAATGTTTTCACAACTAAAACACGGATAACTCCACGGTTAGCTGTTCCATGGTGATCGATCAAAAAAAACTAAGCAGGGAAGAATAAACCGGAGTGATACTAGATAACAGATATCATAACAATAGTGTCACCAACTGAACCATAAAAAAATGACGGCCAATTCAAATAGAGCGTCATTTTGTAAACACACTGTATATATATTTAAACGGCCCCGAAAAAATAATACAACTTTTTTGTTATTATGCCAATTTTGTTCTTCAGTCTTTCACGAAAAGTTTATTTTTGGTTGAAATCATTTTATACATTATGTTCACTGTGCTAACGGTTCTCCTCTATTCGATGTTTTCAGGTTTTCCTTCAATATCGAACATAAAAAATAATTATAAGTGATTACTGAAACCTATATATTTTAGCAGTGGGGAACTAGCCCCTAGGTAACATCTTTGAACAAAACACCTTCGCTTGTGGCAATTTCCAATACGAGCAGGACCGGCTTTAAGTTTTTTACTGACCTAGGTTTATCTAATTTACGCTGCTCGTATTCAATAGGTATTATCTTTTTTTTTTTTTTTTTTTTTTTAAGTTAGTGCAGGTGGTCATACAAAGCAATTTTGTTTTTTAACGATAAATCCTTGCTTTTGTTAAAAAGAAAAAAAACTGTGCGACCTATGTTTTCTTTATAAAATATAAAATAATAAATATTAAAATAAATGTGAGTCATATTTAAAAGTGACGTTATACAGTACCTATACACTATCATACATTAAAAAAAAAAAAAAAAAATTAAATAAATACATTTTACATATCTTGAAAAATATAACTATAATGTTCAATAAATATCGAACGAAATGTATTTTGCGAACGTTTTCTTGTGCAAAATCAATCAATAAGTTCCAAACTCTCGCGTTTTTCCATCGTCTTTCTCTTTATAGCGATATCACTTAAACTTTCTTAGTCCATATCGAAAATCTCAAATAGTTTTTTTTTTTTCTGATTATATTTAATTTAGAAAAGCTGTTAAAACGAAACGATTAGCTACGTTTGGTGTAAAATTGTCATTATTTACAACAACTGTTAACGCGTCTTCCAACGGTGTACTTAATCACTATTGGGTTTAAATAGTTCGGTTACTGCTACCAACAAGTATTTTCAATTTCTATTGCATTTCTATTGCATCAATAAATCATACGTGCTTTTACTTAACACGGCCCGTTATCTGAAAGTAGTAGAGAGACATTTGTTCTTCTTTGGTTTTTTATTGTATTTTTTTTATATTTTTATTTTTTTTTTTTTGTGTTTGTATTTACCGAACACCGAACATCGATTTCAGTATACTGGACATGGACATAATGATTAAATCAATTCGGCTCGTTCGCCATTCGCCGCCCCTAAACTAGTGCCGTCCTAGGCGGCTGCCTCCTACTTTGCTATGGCGTTGGGCCGGCCCTGAATACGAGCACCGTTGAATTATAATACAGCGTATTATTCTTAATCTAAAAAAAAAAAAAAAAAAAAAAGTGATTATTACCGCAGTCTCGAATGGGAACAATAAAATAGTATTCTATCGGCATAATAATAACGTCCAATAGAACGATATTATATTCAGAGGTCATATTTCGTTGCCTATCGTAACGCGTAATCACAGTACGCGCAGAAAACGTGTTTTCATAGGACGTACATAAAATAATATTATTTTTCGCCTAGTGGAATTTTGTCAGCTCTCTACTACTATTATTATAGTAGAAATAGTGTTGCGCGGATTTTCGTCAATAACGTATTATAAAAACCGACCTTGTCGTTATTATTGCCCGGTGCGAGTGTAAAAAATAAAATCACCTCCGTCCCGAATTGTCCGGTACGCGTATTTTTGAGAACCACTCGCACGAAAGTTATACGTAATTAATCGACAAAAAAAAAAAAAAAAAAACTCACGATGCCGGATCGTGAACGCACACGCGGTTTTTTTTTGTTTTTTTTTTTACAATAAAGCATACTTCTAATGGGCGCGCGCACGCACACGCCGATCCGGGTACGTGCGTACACAATACGAGAGTTAATTACGAGATCAATTAAAATTATTATATGTAAAAAAAGAAAAATTGAATAATCAAATCGAAACTACTCCGCAAAACTAAAATTTCTATGGCGTTTCGTCCGCGAAATCAACGACCCGGACCGGCGCATAATCGCGATGCATTAGCACCACACCCGCCTGGTCGTACGGTATAATTTTGGTACCTACCGGATTGACATTTTTATAAATAATAAAAATAGAAAAAATTTAACCAAATTGCTCGCTTCTATGTTGCCAAGGAGAACTGAACGAATAGAATTGCCTACAGTCAAGTCATGCTGAACGATGAACATTTGCTTTGTTAACATAAAATGAAAAAAAATTAAAAGTTAATTTCAAAATTGTATTAAGTCGAGTTATTTGTTGTGAAATTGTTTTTGTCGTTTGGTGAAAACGATGGTTACACTACTTTAGAGTTGATGATTTTTTTTTTTTTTGAAAATGAGTGGTGTTAACACACGAGGTTTATCGAATTATACTCCGCACACATTTATTGAATAAAAAAAAAAAAAAAGTGAACATTATTTGTACCTATTGAAGTAGCGTATGCTGTATTGCTAAACAAATCGTGAGTATACGCTTTTTTTTTTTTTTTTCTTAGACAGGCGAAAATGGTAAAGCAAAAGGCAAAAATGATTTACATTAAAAAAAAAATAACCGTTTTCCCAACGCCCCCATTTATTATGGAATTTTTCTATAGTTATTACCTTGTGATAGAACGAAAAAAGAAATTGATTTAAGGCCGTCTAATAACCCAACGTTGTTTAAGCCAAGTCGAAAGTTAAAATTTAACGTTTTTAAACCGTTAACGCCCAACCGTGTCGAATCACATATTATACAATATTAATTTGTACAGATAAACGTAATAATACCTACAAGAGAAACGGTCGTGTAACGATTATAAGCCGTCGGGGTGATGAGAATAAAATAAAATTAACAACACTATAGCGGAATACAGCGGATTCAATATAGGAGAAGAAGAAAAAAACCGTATATAATAATATACCTACGCGTTTGTAAAACATTTTATCGCCGTTTGCTATCGTCGCGTTTCTATTTTTTTTTTTTTTTTTACTTAGACAGACGAAAATGGTAAAGCAAAAAGCAAAAAATATTTACATTAAACAAAAAAAAAAATAACTGTTTTCCCAACAGTTATTATGGAATTTTTCTATAGATTTTACCTTTGGGAAATTCAGTCGATTATCGTAATTATCGCGAGCAAATGCTAGTCAAGCGATAAAAACCGCCGGCCGCACGAATTGTAAACCAACCTAAAATTGTGTCGGAACGAAAAAAAGAAATTGATTTAGGGCCGTCTTAATAATCCCGACGTTGTTTAAGCCAAGTCAAAAGTCGAAATTTAACGTTTTTAAAGGCGTGTCGAATCGCACGTTATACAATATTAATTTGTACAGTTAAACGCGTACGGCCGATATTACAAAATAAACGCAATAATACCCACAAGAGCGGAATACAGCGGATTCAATATAGCAGAAGAAGAAGAAGATAAATAAAAACCGTATATAATAGTATACCTACGCGTTTGTAAAAACATTTTATCGCCGTTTGCGATCGTCGCGTTTCTATTTTTTTTTTTTTTTTTTTTTTTTTTTGTCCGTCCCGCCTCTCCTCGACCCGAGTAAAAAATACGAGTACTGCATACACACATATATATAATAATATTATTATTATACTCGTCATACTATCATCCCCAAGACAATTGGTAAAATCAACAAACCGGGCATTGTACGTATATATTATAATAATATTACGGGTACAGGTACGTCGTCGTACGCGCAAATATAATATTACACATTTATTGTAATGATAGTAACGATTGCTCGCCGATGCCCCGTAACCCGATATACGAAAGTTTTAATTTATTATTCGTCCGGTGTGTTTGCCGGGGGAGAAAAAAAAAATAAAAAACGACAACCTCGTGTGCGACGATAGATACCTCCTCTATAGGCACCCGCTCATTACACCCCGCCCGGGCGCGTATCAATAGAGAACAAAAAAAAAAAAAATAAATAAAAAAATAATAATAATAATAATAATAAAAAACTCAATATCCCCGGCGGCGGCGGTTCGAATTGAAATGCGCGTCGCGGTTCTTTACGAAATGTGAATTTTTTAACGACGCACGGGGATATCCCCTCGGTTCGGTTTACTGCGGCGCGCGTGTGGGGTTTTTATTATTATTTTTTTTTTAAATAAGGACATACATAATATATTATTATTATTGTCGGTATTATTATTTTGATTTTATTTTTTATTGTGTGTTTATGCGGCGATCCCGTGACGTATGGAAAATACGAGAATATCAGCGCGAAATTTGCATAAAACCTATACCGGGGCAACCCTTTCCCGTCGAAAAACACAAACCCGTTCCCGGCGGCGCCTCCCCGTGCCGATCCACCCCGAATCCATCGTACCGGTGCCTCCTGCCCCTCTTGAGGGACCGGGTTCTTCTGTCGGTTATATCATTGTCACGGTGCGTTATTTTTTCGGTCTGGTATTATATTATTAATATTATTCGTCGTTGTCGTCGTCGTCGTCGTCGCCGTCCGCCGCCGCGCTCCGCGTCCGAATGACCCCGCGCGCGGCCCGGGCTTTTCATTCGCCCGATTGTGTTCGCTGCGCGCCATGTGAACGTGCGCGTACGCGTACATTATTATTATTATTATTATTATTATTATTATCATAAAAGAGAAAAGGATCGGCGGTAAAAAAAATACGTCCCGATTTGAATATCCGCGATATTTTTCGGCTAACGACGGGGATTTATTATGTATAATATATATATATATATACATAAGTATTGTGGCGAGGGTGATTTTTTTTATTTATCATTTTTTTTTTTTTTTCCTTTGCAGCCGGCTGTATGCAAATCCGATTTTATTAAAATTTGATATTATATGCGTGTGCGTATAAACGACAAGAGCAGCAGCAGCAGCAGCACGCAGCCGCCCGAGCGAGTCAAATGTCTACTCTTATATTATAAAATATCTATCGGTAGAAGGGGTCGACGGACGGGGTGGAGACGTACGCGGCGACGACGACCACGACGACGACGACGACGACGGCGGCGACGACGGCGACGCCGACATCAGACACGAGGGCGCGGTTTTGCGAAATTAATGCGGTCGGGGATTTAACGTACGATTATAAACGATTCGAAATATATATATATATAAAACGCATTACACTACATTATACGACGGGTACGTTACCTATACCCGTAATATACGTATAATAATACCCGTTATATGATTTTTTTTTTTTTTTGCCTGCGCATTATGCCCGCCATCCGACCCCGACGAACGGTTCTAAAACGACGTTAATATATTTTATTTTCGAGGGGGGCCCGTCGGGCATCGGCCAAATCCGTTCGAAAAATTGACCCGAGATCGCTCTATAAGCTCCTATCGCCCGGGCGAACCCGGCAAAAAATGTCGGTTTAGCCTACCCTTCGTACGTAAAACGTAAAAATTTTCTATGTACTCGTACGAATATACTAGTGATGGGAAAAATCCATATTTGCCGGAGTTCGGAAATCCGGGTTAACGGACTTTTAAATGTATGTTTCGAATTCCAAAATCAAAAATTTCGGTTTGACCGTTCAGATTTCTATTATTAAACCTTAAAATCAAATCGAATTTATATTATACTGTAAACGATAAATTGTTACAAACGAAAGTCGATTCTGAATAGAGCAACATTTTTTTGATAAATTGAATTATTATTGTAACGTATTAAATTACGATATTATAACTGTTCCGTTATTTATACACGGTGTTTTTTTTTTTTTTAATGAGAACGCTTATACATTAAAAAGAAAAACAAAAAACAATTTTCCGATTATAAGTTTTCGATTTTTTTCGACTCTGCTATACGAGAAACGTAAGATGAATAACCGGAACAATTTATATGCAATTCATAAAAGCAAAAAAAAAAAAAAATACGAGACACTTTCATAAAACTGTAAACAACTCGAAAAACGCCGGAATATTGTGTAGAATTATAGCAGTGCTAAAATGAGTGAAAAGTATTTTTCAGCGAATTACAATAACAATTAAAAAAAACATAATCGGAAAACTGATTATTCCCGTTTTTTCCGTTATTGACAAAAGTACAAGGAAAACCGAATACTTCGCATCGCAACGACTTTAGACAAAATTTCCTACCTGCAGATACCACCCCCGGAGTCGATGATTTCTCGATGATATCCGGTCGAAAAGTCGTTTATAGACAGACAAAAAAAAAAAAAAAAAAACGAGCACACGTCATAACGAAACCAACACGCACATTCCTCGTTTCGCTCAGAATCTAAATGAAAAAAAAAAACTGTAAGATTATTATCGTCGCGGGGACTTTGGCGGTTATCGCCCGTTCGCCGTTTGATTTTTCGTTGTATATTTTTCGACGATAAATCTCTGTGCGGCCGCGCCGATCTGGCTTTGAATCGAGACCACCCTCGTTATATTATTAATACTGTTATTATTACGAGTATTAAAGGACATGCGATAAAAAAAAAAAAAAAAAACCGAGCCAACACACACACTAGAAAACCCGCCAAACCGAGAGGGAGAAGGAGCGACGGAGATACGACCCGGAGGTACAGCGGCAATACCTTAAGTGGACGTTTATATTTTATTATGACGATCGTCTGCAACGTACGATTTCTTTAACGGCGCGTGTACAAATAATATTATCTTCTGTGTATAATAAAAATTAATGTCGTTTTTTTTTTTTTTCTTTTCGCCATTATCTCGGAAACTTTCGATAACGTAAATCGAATTAGTCTTATTGATTTAACGGGGTTTCCTCGGCTTGATATCGTCGGACGAAAAAAAAAATTACACGTGATATCGTCTATTCAATTCTAGCTGTCACGGGGAAGGAAGTATCGTCCCGGTTTTACTAAAGATTAACGAATAAAAAAAAAAAAAATTGTCGACAATTTGGTATACCGTTTACAAATTAGCGGAAACGTGGGCGGACTCCATGTGAAACTTTAAAAAAAAAAAAAAAAAAAAAAAAAAAACATTTTTATTGATTTCAGCATAACCATACTTTACTCGAGCAAGGTCGGACGTCGGCGGCTAGTATAAAACGCTTCACGTAATATTGTCGACCGAAAGAAAAAAAAATTATTATCGTATTGTCCACTCGTAAATCGTGTCCAATAGTATTTTTTAAAATTGGTTTCTAATGAAAATGAACAACAATTTGAACCAGCGTCGATATATACGTTTAGGGCGCCTGTACAGCCGCAGTTTATTTTTTATCTTTTCCGGATAAACGGGAAATAAATTATCCGATACGAATACGTTTCAATTGTAATAAATATATATTATAAGAAATCATATACAATTTGTATTCGTATACGGTTTGTAAATTAACTATGAAGTTATTGGGTACGTCGGTCGCATAACCGTTTTGGAATCTTGATGTTTATTACCGTTAATCTGATGTAGGCACACTTTTGACGAAACAAAATTCAAAAGATATAAAACTCGAAAAAAATCACAACAAAACAAACGTATATGTAATAGTCACGTTTCAAATACAAACAAATGAATAAAAATGTAAAAATGTTGGGTTAATTTATTTATGCGGTTGCGACTCGCGCGCGGTGCGTTGAAATCACGGATTGTTATCCGCGGTCCAAATCCTCTTCACCTCATGAATGCCCGCGTAAAATGGCACAAGTTCCAATCGATTTAGACACCGTGGAAAATATAGAAATTCGCATGTCGTGCCGGGCCGTGTATCTAAGCGAAATGCTTTGCATATTTGTCGACGATTTGTACAAACCGATTTAACCCGAGTACGTTTAATGTACACAGACAAATCAAATAATAATTTGTATTAGTGATAAATTTAAACGATGATTAGCTTTTAGTAATTGTGTCTAAAGACGTATTATGTATTTGTCGTTACCGGAGATAAAAAAAACATGTTCAAATTCGGTATAATAACGATGAAAAATGACAAAATATCTATTGGTGTTTTGTAATATACGAGGTGCGACAATAAAATAACGAGACTTTTTGAATAAAAGTTGTTTATTTTAAAAATGTTATAATTTAATGATTATCACCTTCAAAGTACCTTCCCTCAGCATCAATACACTGTTGCATACGTCGCTGCCATTCTTGAAAACAGTGTTGTCAATTGCTTTCATTCAGCCCTTTTAGAAGTTCTGCCGTTTTCATTTTTACGTCATCAACTGTTTGAAAATGGGAAAAGAAATAAGAAGGAAATAAGAAGAAGTCACAAGGAGCAAGGTCTGGCGAGTACGGGGGATGTTGAAGTACAGAAATTTTTTTTTCAGTTAAAAAACGTTGAATTGAAAATGCACTGTGAGCTGGAGCATTGTCTTGGTGAAGAACCCAGCCATTTTTCCATAGATCTGGTCGCTTCTTTCTGACACGTGTTCTCTTAATTTAATTAATACCTCTTTACAATAATATTGATTAATTAATTTTGTCGATTTTTTCAACGTTTTCGTTTGTTGAAGACGTGGTAGGACGTCCAGAACGATCATCGTCTTCGACGTCCTCCCTTCCACTACAAAACCGTTTGTGCCATTCAAAAACACGAGCTCTTGATAAACATTCTTCACCATAAACTTCACATAACATACGAAACGATTCCGCGGCAGTTTTTTTTAATTTAACAAGAAATTTAACGTTAACACATGTTGTTCGATTTTTATATCTAACATTTTTCGGCAGTATAGTCGAACTCGCACTAATAACAAGGCTACTAACGTATAAGAAAATGAATCGATGCCATCAGTGTTCATAGTACTTTTAGATAAGTGTTTTCTAATCATATTTCAATAATCGTTTTATAGATAACGTTAATAGTTTAGGTTATATTTAGAAAGTCTCGTTATTTTATTGTCGCACCTCGTATATATCGGATCGGTCGTGTTAACCGAAAAAAACAAAGGTAAAAAAACAATAATGTTCCTTGAACTCCGCCGATCCGACGGATTGGCAGACGGATTCTGCCGCTAACCGCGTCCCGCCAATTATTTTATTATCCCCGGACGGCCGCCGGTTCGAATCGTTCGAATTGCCCCCCCCCCCGCCCGGGGCGATGGGGGCCATCGATAATCATCGGCTGTCGGCGCAAAACCGCCCGGCGAATTCGACAATCGTCCCGGCGGTGATAATTGTCATTGTGTCGCTATACCGCGGCGGATTTAACGGAATGTCCGTGTATTTATCGTTACTCGTATACGGTGTTCGATTTGCATACCGGAAAATCGCCTCGCGTTACGATATCGACGGGGTTAAGCGCGGTTATGTTGTGTGCCTGCGTTTCGATAAATGCGGTACGATCAGAATGGAAACAAGCGGCGTATTATATATATATATATATATGTGTGTGTGCCCGCGGTCTTGAATTTACTCGATAAAAACCGCAGAATAACATGTAGTCGTACGAGTTTGCATTTTTTTTTTTTTTTTTTTTCATTTGTAAACACGCGTCCGCTGTAAATATACGATCGGCGTAAATCGACCGTTTTTAACCGTACCGTCTCGCCGTACTTTTCGTTTAGTTCTACTACCCCCCCCCCTTCCCCTCCCCCGGACCACGGCCCTACGATTTCGATTACCGTACTCGCCGGGGCTTCGGTTTTGCCGGCTGGTAGGCAAATTGTCGACAAATAGCAAAACGATTGTACCTATTATACTGTCCCGTTCCCTTGCAATCCATTGCTAAAAACGGTCGAAACTTTTGTTTTGTTTTTTACATTTTTATTATATCAGATTTCGATAATTAATATTCTAACACCGGTATATTATTTAAGATTATAAATAACACGTGTTAAATCCATGCCACCGCCTTAGCACATTTTTTATAGTCTCTCCTATTATGAAATTAGTTTACTTTCTATTTGTTAAAAAAAAAAAAAAAAAAAAAAAAAAAAATGGTGAAACATTTATTTTCACAACGTGTACCACCTCGTTTTGTCGTTATATGGCTTTATTTTCGTACTATTATAACACTCTAGGCTGAGCGTCGTCTTCATATTTATTTATCTTGTATATTATATGAGGGCACTAGTTTCAAAGTGTACAATCTCCACGTTCACTAAATATTCAGAAAAACAAAAAAACGAAAACTTAATCAAAAAATGTTTTTCCTCCATGCGGATTTCTTTAATCTTTTCATATAGTTATACAGAGATGATTTACCAGTTTTTTGCTTATAAAGACAAGATTTTGTACTGACAACATTTTGTTTGGACATTTTACAGTATAAAACTAACAGTAGGAGATTGCTCGTTTTGAAAATAACTTTAGTAAATAATAAATAGGTATTGAGAAGCTAAAAATTATAAGTCTTTATTCTTTTTTTTATTTAGTTTAGAAGTATACAAAAAAATTTAATTTAATAATAAAAATCGTTAAAAATAAAAAATACTTAAGATTAATAAGTATTAGTCAATTTATTTATTAGATTGCAACATTGATTTCATCTTCTATCGCATGACGTTCACATAATATGTATTCCTCAACATAACCTGGTATTGCATTTCCCTCTATGACAAATTTGTAAAAAATTAAACGCTGATCATTTTTCCACTCATTTCCGTAATGAGCAGTTAGTAGTAGGTTATTTACATCCGTTTTTTTATTACTGTTGACAACATTCCGTATTGGAATTTTGGAGGGCTTCATGTTAATAATGTTCTATAAAAAAATATTATTGACAATGATCATTAAGACGTCATTATCGATAAGCGAAAACCTGTCAAAACGGTGTACAATGTATTTTTATTGTAAAACTCACGTAAAATATTATTTGATTAAAAATTGTACGTTTTCAAATTAAATGTTATTTTTAAGCTTAAAGATACACTGGAGATAGACCCTTTTGCTCAAATATAGTGAGTTATTCGAATTCGGCGCAGACAATCGAATATGCAACGATGTCTATTTCAATATTTATGGAACACGGAGATTGTACACATTGAAACTAGGGCCCTCATATAATTGTACGTACAATTTGTATTGTTATAATCTATTACACACACACGTATGCACTTACAATAAATTATTGTCGAAAAATCAAACTTGTGAAATTTACTGTAATTAATTGCCGACTACAATTAGTTTTACTCACTTGAACATACCTATTTAAAAATTTCAGAGAGATTCCGTGCCACGTTATTTCGTTCCAAATCGATCGGTACATACAACTTTTAGGTTTAGTTAAATTTTTACAAAAAAAAAAAAAAAAAAAAAAAAAAAAACAACCCACGATATACCGGCAACCCGGGTGTTTGGCATAACCGGTGTAGAACGTGAAAAACACCAGACGAAAACCATATTAGTACGGACGTGTGAATAATTGTCCGACTGTTACGACTCACAATCGAACCGCACACACGTGATATACCCAGACATCGTCGCGGCGTACGGTGTGGCGGTGAGGTGTTAATTTCATATAGGTACGCCTATGCGCGCGGCTGTGTACGTACATAACCTACATACGCGTATATTGGCACAATAATAATAATAATAATAATAATAATAATAATAATAAGTTGTAATAACTAATAACGATATTGGCGACGACGAAGACGGTAAATAATAACTGTTTTTTCTGGGACGCGCGTGATTATATTATTATAATGACACCCCGCGATGGTATACGTTCCGTCATCGCCGGACGTACGCTGTGCTTGCCGACCGATCGATTTCCGTCTCGTCTGGTACGATATTACAATAATAGCAAGCGCAGGGTACGGCCGAGCCGACTGACGAGCATTGATGGGCCATAAATAACGAACAGTAAAACTTAGAGAAAAGGTGTTTTTTTTTTTTTTTTTTGTTATTTAAATCAGTATACAATCCAATTTTTAAAAATTATTTTTTGAAAATTATATCTCCAAGATGGCGGCCGTCAGCATTGATAGCTCTCATATGATTTTCGGCACATTCGCGAATGGTATAGCCTCGACTTCCACGGTGATTTTCTGTTTAATTTCTTCTATGGTATGTGGGCGCTGTCCGAAAACCTTATCCTTAACGTAGCCCCAGAGGAGAAAATCACACATGCTTAAATCTGGGAACCGTACTGGCCGGCAAGAAGAAGAATTCTCCTCAAAGAACGGTCCGAGATTCCCAAAGGTACAGCGTGTTTCCGGGCTGAGCGTCTTGGCGACTGCTCAATTGACTCTCTAACCAACTGCACATTTTCGGGGGTTTTACCGTTCTGGGTACTCCGTGTCCAAGTCTACTTCCGAGGGTACTTCCGGTTTCTTTCAAATGTCGTATCCACAATTTGATGGTGTTAGCAGAAGGAACAGATTCAGCATGTGGAATGCCGCCGAAGTGTATACGAAAAGCCCTTTGTGTAGCGATCACAGAATGATTATTTTCGTAATACGCACGCACGATGTACACCTGTCCAGACCATGATTACGAATAAAAACTGCATTACCGTACAATTCAAAATATACCACTTTTAAAGGCCTGCTCTTATCTTATCGCATGCTAATGACCTCATTAAACTCGTCATCCGGTTATATTCCGTATTATCATTGTTATATACCAGTACCGCGGTTATGGTCGCCGGCGGTCGTTGTACATTGAAATATAACTCCTAACCTCAACGTGATCATGAACCTCACCTGAACCTCGTCAACGTGATCAACGCTGCGGTGTCGGAATACCCGCAAGACTTCGCCAAACGCAGCTATTTCTTCTCTTATCCGAATCCCGGTTTTCGGAATGGTTTTCGCCACTGCGAGCTACACGTAACCGTGTACGATAAAACCGTGTATCCCGCCCTCGTACCGGCCGGCACAGCGACTACCGAATTGTCAAAAACGAGATTTGAACGCAGTATTATTGCATAGATAATTATTTTTATGTATTATTTTTTATTACAGAGCCAACGGCCAACGAAAACGTCATTTAGTACATAAAAAAAAAAAACCATATATACCTATAGGGTTCGATCTAGGGGCGTTGAACGTTTTTTGGCCCAAATGTCTATTTTTCCCAATCAAGGATTGAACAATTTTCTATTTTCTAAGGAGAAAAAATAACGTTACAGATATATTTTATTAAATACACGTTCGTTTTTTTTACTTTATCAATTACGTATTATACTAACTGACCCGGTAATGCTTTGCTGTCGGTAGATATTGCTGTTGATAGATCATCATGTCACTACGGGGGCCAGGCATTCTCACAATATTCGTGGCGCCAAAACGATGTCATCCGAAAGCATGATCTGTATTTTCGAATGTGCTCTAAAAATTGTTTGGACTCCCCCCAACTCCTGATTGTTTTCATATGTTAAAAGTGTTCTGATAACTCAGAGAGCAACACATGCCGGGCGTTTGGTTTTTAACAAATTTCAAAGCATTACAATGAAAGCAAAAATTAATCATTGGACCAATGGCCACATCGCTATGGATTCTGTAATCGTAGTATTTATTGTATTGAACGCCACTTTTTTGAAATCGATTGTCGCTCTTGAAGTAAATGTTTCGATCCGAATAACTTCACGTCGTGCGTCTCGATCTCCGCATGTTTCAGCAACTCTAAAAGTAGAGACTCGCACTCGCATGTTTTCAACCCGTGCTCATCGCTCTTCGGATGTATCAGTAGATCTACTGGTTGACAGTTGCATCACATGTCTGCTTGATGTTTTAATGTTTGATTTTTTAGGTGGCATTTCAAATAATTCCCAGTGTAACAATGGCAAAAAATACACAAATTCAATGGTAGGTAATTAGGTACATTTCGCGTACTTTTACTTATTACCGTAGATACCCCCCGAACAGCACAGGGATTGCACTACAATAACAGTTTTTTTTTTTTCATTCTTGTTACCAAGGTTACCCATAAATCAACAAAAATAAAAAAATAAAAATTATACTTTTATACTAAAAACACATAAAAACCGAATGTTAAGGGATGGTATTCAATCGGGGGTGAATTTCAATAGATATAAACTTACCCCGGACAACGCGGAACTTTTTGCAAAAACTAGCACCAGTAGTTTTTAAATCTATTATTCTTATACAGACGGGTCATTAAATTACGTGTTTTATATTGAATTGAAAACGATAATTATATTTTAGTGTGATTTTCGTTGCTGTTTCCTAGCAGATAGCGGGAGTGTAGATGTACGATGTCAGACTGACCTGTTCCGAACGTTAAAAAACGCCTACACACTTACCGGACTTATTTTAATATATTTAGTTAATTCGCACTTTGCAAAAGTTTAAACCGCCGGTATAAACATTACCGTTGGATATCAAATTTTCACTGGACAATACCGGTTTTTATCGGCACAACTATAGTTCTGAGTAAAAAAAAAAAAAGAAAAAAAATGAACTAGTTCTAACGTTAAAGGTCCGGGTTAATCGTGGTTGTGACTAGTCAAAACCAATTGCGACGAAAGGAGGGGTTTGCGGAAAATAGTTTTGACGGAGCTCGGATTTTAACCGAGACATATATATATAGTCGGGTATAGTACGGTCGCAATTTT
The DNA here is from genome assembly GCA_956483605.1 of Tuberolachnus salignus. NCBI lineage: Eukaryota > Metazoa > Arthropoda > Insecta > Hemiptera > Aphididae > Tuberolachnus > Tuberolachnus salignus. Next base: position 36,836,251 of record OY101434.1, read on the forward strand.
TTTACAGCCGGTCATGCACGTCGTCGTCGTTGATAAACCGGTAAAAAAAAATAAAATAAAAAAATTGTTTTCGTACGCCCGTACAGCCATCCCATACGGACGGAGACCGATTTTAAATTACACAATTTCCCCGGGTCGTTCTCGGTTATATTCTCATTAGCGGGCGCCGATACTGCGTGCGCACAACCGGCCATTGTCGTAGAAGTCGGTATAATATTATTGTAAATTACGATTATTTATTTATTTATTTATTTATTTTTTTTTTTTTTTTTATTACATTTGGGTTTCTCTCGTAAATCGAAGAGCAGACGCATTAGAAAATCCGTTTTTGGCATTGACAACAATATTACACCGTTCCGTCCGTCGGCTGTTACACGTACGGGACCCTGTACACGATATCTTCGGATAACGGTACGGAGTATATTTATTTGTAATGCCGACGTTTTCGGTGGCACAATGAGATATATCTCGTTTTCTCCGAAACGAGTAATAACGATAATAATATTTAAGAGACGGCCAGACGACGATTCGGATTTCACGGGCCGGATTCCAAAAAGGCCGGGGGACCCGGGGCGCGCGGACGCGGAAAATCGCCCGGGCCGGGTAACCGTACCAGCAAACGCACAACGCAATAAAATAAACTCATTACGCCCGACGTGAATCGTCGTCGTCATTAGGTTTTTTTTTATTATTATTATTTTATTTATTTTTTTTTTTTGTGAAATTCCGGGCCCGAGATACGAATCGACGACGCCGCCGCCGCCGCAATATGCAACAGTCGTATTATACGTATATATATATATATATATACAAAGTGGCCGGTAGACAGTTTATGAACTGGATTTTAATGTAACACGGCACCGGGTGCGGCGGTGTATTTATATTATATTGGCGACGGGGATCGCAAAAAAAAAAAAAAAAAAAAAAAATCGATAAAACATGACGTTGTAACGCGATACAACGCGAGATGGAGCGAAAACTTTCTTTGAATCTTATTTCATTCTATACGCGCAAATAAATTTAATGGTAACGGATTTTCAGCGATGATTTGTCGCCGGTTTAACCGCACATTATTCGCATTATCGCGGTGTCTCTCTTTCCGTCACCGTATGATAATGTGTTTATTATATTTATATTGCAATAATAATACGAAATTTCGCATTGGGACGCGGACTTTTCGTTTGGCTTTCCCCGCCCACTTGTGTTCTTTCCCGTCCGCGTTTGTCGTCGGCATAATTTATTCCGTGTCCGTTCATTTCCATTTTATGCGGATTTTTATATATCGCACTATTACCCGAGTCCCCGGCCGAACAACAAATTACCCGGGCAGATTAAAATCGGAGATCGTATTTTCTTCGACGCGTATACGCACGGTTATATTCATATTATGATAATATTTCGGCAATGTCCGCGAGTTATTGCGGCCAGTAGTATTTATTTTATGAATATCGCAATATTATTGCGGGCCGTACGAATCCCGGTGTCTTCGCCGCGGGCGGCCTCTTCTCTCTCTCTCTCTCTCTCTCGCTCTCTCTCGCCCGGTCAGACTGCAAGAGGAGCGCCCGAGAGTCGGCCGGTTCTCTCCGCACCGGACGCGCGGCCGAAATCCCGCGGTGTCCCGTACGGAAATCCGGCCACTAGGCCACCGGACTAGAAGGAATACTTCTCGCACCGAACGTAGCCACCACCGTGCAAATGTCGGGCACAGGGTAAAACTGGGTACAAAACTACAGGAGCGGTGGCGGACGACCAAGTAATTTATTCGCCGAAACCACGAGGGCTCGGGCAAATTAATTTTTACGCTATTCTCGTATATAGAATAATCAAACACCAATCGACGAACGACTTATTCGAAATGATTGAATTAATAACGAAGAGGTCCGCCAGGAAAACCTTTCTTCGGTATATTATATTATTATCCTGAATTATTTGAACCGATCTATATCGTTGCATTTTTTTTCATATTTATAAATAGTTTTTGTTTTTTAAGACGATATTATTGTAATGTTAGTTGTAAAACCCAGATAATGCGTCAACATATTACAAAACAGGAGAAACGTGAAATATATATATATATATATATATATATATATATATATATATATATATCTACTAATATATAAAACGATAGCGTTTGTTCGTATCTTCGGGGTGAACTACTTATCGGATCGTCTTGCAGTTTTTTTTTTTAAAATTACCGAGGACATCACGGAGACGGTTTTGGGCATAAATTTAATCCGATAAAGTTAATTATAATAATCAGTTATTATCTATATACTTAATATATAAAATGATAGGCGTTTTGTTTGTATGTTCGGGGTAAACTCAAAAAAACTATTAAACCGATTTTATTTTTATTAGCAATTTTTAAATTCAGAGCGACCGCTGCCTCCTTAGTGGATCATATCTTGCGGTTGCAAGTTACGGCTTTGCGTAATAATGCGATCGAAGGTACAATTCTTACGGGTCCGGCCGCCGGGGAGCATGCTTTTATTCCGTGAATTCCTTTGGTCCCTTCAGACTTGACGATTGAGTTCAAAAGAGTGCAATTTCCAGTTAGAGTGTCTTTCGCAGTCACCGTCAACAAGTCGCAAGGGCAGACATTGACATGCGTGGGTGTTGATCTGCGCGAAGATTGTTTTTCGCATGGTCAGCCATACGTAGCTCCGTCCAGAACCGAGAATCCCGTGAATCAATTCATTTTACTGCCGACGACGGATAAAACAAAAAATATCGCGTATCGTTTTTTTTTTTTTTAATAAGGTGAACTTTTTTTTTTTTGCTTAGGATACAGTACATTAATAAAAAATTTTTCGAATAATTTCTACGTATTCTAAATTTATTTGCAACCTACTCCTACCTGTGAATGCTCACGTTCGGGCGGAGCCGAGACGGGTATGCTTAGTATATATATATATATATTTTTTAAACTTTTATGAAATAATTTGAGGTAAAAAATATTTTTATCTTATGAATATTATAGAAAGTAATTATAGATGTATGGCATTGTTTATTTTAGAAGATTCGGAGATTTGTACGGTAGTTATACGCGGAGAGGCAAAACGATACCATTGCCCTTTTCCCCGAGAAAATTCCACGGGTGCTCCCCTTTCTTATTTTCCCCACAACTACGTCACTGGTAGGACATGATATACACACATGTTTCGCACCCTCGGAAGATAAGACAGGACCCCGAGCTCAAACCCAACACTCCCAGCTTTAATTCAGCACCCACAGTCCTAATAAATGGATTAAACAATTCGAGAGAGAGAAAAAAAAACAACCGTTTATTTCTTTATACGGTAAAAATGTTGGAAAATCCGACACGTGGTTTATCGTAAATTGTGGCAAAACAAATAAATTGACCGTAATGCGACAATTCAATATTTTATAATCGTTCAAAGTTCAAATTTGAATGAAAATCGTATAAATCACGGGCATTCCGAATCATGAATAACCGAACTTTACTCTGAATCGTTTTCTATTCGCAGTGAATTATCGCGACATCCTACCTTGTCGGTGGCGGCCCACTTGCCTATACTTGTCGTCTACGAAACACCGGCGACGGGCTGCATTTTTATTGCGCATCGAATATTAGACATTTTAATTATTACTAAGTGAATTTAACCGCAAAATGAATACATTCAACACCGACATTTGACATGTATGCCGATTTTTAGATGAAAATTATGTCATTTACCGGGGGCGCGGGCATTATTATTAGGGTAATAAACGGACAACACGGTTTAACGCGTTTCGATGAATATAAAATAAAAATTATATTAACTTGTAAACTATGCGCAATAAATTACAATAGGTAACCGTGTTTTTTTCGTCTCGAATTTTCGCGAATTTTTTTTAAAGCCAATATTTGGTTGATCCGTCGCGTAAAACGGAAAAAAATTAAGTACGCGATTTTTACGATTTTCATTAAAATGTGCACAGATCGCGGACTACGGATTTTCGATATTTTTATACTGTCGTAAAAACGACTAAAACGCATTAGAAGAACAAAAAACATAAATTTGTAAACAAATTGATTATACTGCGTCTGCGTTTTAGTATCGTTTTGAGCGATAATAAGTTTATAATTTATTCGTATTTGTCTCGCGCAGAAAACGGTTTGGACGGTTTTGTGCTTATTCGAACGGATCGTATGATAATTTTTTTTTTTTTATATAAAACGGCGTTTTCGTTTGTATTGGGAAACAAAAAAAAAAAAAATAAAAAAAAAATTATAATAATAACAATATCGTCGTTACTCGGGTAAAACGACGGTGATTAGTGGTGGTGGGCTGTAAGGTATAGCTACGGCCGCGTACGGGCGCACGCGGTGTTATTGCGCCGGTTTAATAATATCGTAAAAAAAAAAAAAAAAAAAAAATGAAAGAGAAAAACAATAAAAGACAGAACGAAAGAAAGAAAGAAAGAAAAAAAAAATAAAAATCCATAAAACGTCAGTGGAAACGGATCCGAGCGCTGAATTTTTTTTTCTTTTTTTTTTTTTTTTTTTTTTAGATTGTTATTAGCAAATGGAATACCTACATGACGTATTGTATAGGTATACACCACGGGTTAACGATATTGCAGTGGTTTCGTACCCCGAGGGCACCGATACGAGTGTGTACACGTCGCATTGTTATACGGCGGGAGAGACCGGTAAATTCACCCGAGACCGGCCCACGACAAAATGCGGCATAATAATAATAATAATAATAAAAAATAATAATAATAAAAAAAAAATAATAATATATAATATTATTATTATATATTACGCGGACGGGTCGGGAGAAACGCACACCGGCCCGATGCCCGTACAAAACGATATTGTCGAAATGCATAAACGGCACGGACGCGGTTTTTTTGGGTTAAGACGTAAGGAAATTTGACGGTTTGCTTTCCGGACTCCTATCGCGGGGTCGGCCGGCGAAATAGCCGGGCCCTCGACCGTCTTGAAAAATTATCGAAATAAATGTGCACGTATCGCGAGGAAAATTAATAATATTACGTATGTATACGTATACCAGTGGCGTATATTATAGGGGGGGGTGGCTGGGGGTTTCCGTCCTCCCAAAAACCTTTTTTTTCTTTTTAACCGTTATAAAAGAAAATAGAAAATCGTCGAAACATGGCTGAAAAAAAGTCTTAATACAATTATCCAAGACGCGTGTGGATTAGCAAAACAGTTAGATGTTCCGGTTGTTCTACCGAAAATTACAAAAGAACAGCACGAATTAGCGGGAAAAATATTACAGAATTTCAATTTGAATGAAGAAAAAATAAAAAGTTATAATTACGCCACTCATGTATGCAAACCCCTTAAATGTGATTTCAGGGTCGAGGTGGTTAGAAACAGGTTCTAAAAATTGTATTTTAAATCGATTTTGTAAATATTGAAAATAGTTTTTTTTTTTTACTTTTTAATGACCGCCTTTTCCTAATACCGCCGGTTTTACGATATTTATGAACGTAAAGTAACTATACGTCTTCGAAAAATATCGGTATTTAGAGTAGTTCAAATTTAAAAATGATAATATGTTTGAATTCATAAACGAGTTTGCTTTGCATGGGTGGAACGCTTTTTTAATTTTATCACATTATTTACGAGAGTAAAACATTTGACAATTTGACAATTTCCAATGGCAAATAATTAAATAAATGTTTATATGCAAAATATACTATTAGTGTTTTATTATATATATATATATATATATATTTTTTTTTTCATTTAAAAAAGATTATTTACAATCTGTGTTTGACCATCACAATAAGTAAATTTGATAATTTATACACAATTATGATTTGAATAATACGAGGAGGGAGGCCAACCCCAGAGATGGAACCCAACATGATGTTAATTTAGGTAAGCAGATCTCTGCAGGATTTCCTCTTGAGCCGATGGGTGGGATTTATGGGTTTTAAAATTTGCGATACTGATGGGTTAGTATGGGAAGGTAGTTTAGAATAAAAAGATCTGTAATGTCTGGTGGCTAATTGGTCAACTGTCTCGATTTTTACGTCAGAACGCTGTGTAAAATCGGATACGAACCATGGTGCGGAGGTTATCGTACGGAGAGTAATAGACTGGAATGCTTGTATAGTGCGAATTTGTGTCGGCTTAGCACAATAATTTTTTACCGAATCGTTTATGAATACACTTTTAAGTAGGGTGGAATTTTCGACGTGTCAAAATCAATTATGGTCAATTGAGAATATGTCGACAGGACTCGGTCAAAATCTTTTCTTTATTTTTTTTACAAATATATATGCTTTTTACATCGATATCAAAAATATATTAAAACTATCAAATAGATTTCTAACGCTCGTCTATGTTGGTGATAAACTACGACACGGGCTTCGGGGTGAGGCAATTCCCACGCACCCCACACATTAACGCCTCCCGGCCCCTAAAATACGCGCCGTAGCTGGTTGTCCGTGTGTATTCCGTATTATAATGTCGTCCCGGAAAGTTTGGCCGGGCGGGTTAAAAAAATTACCATAAAAAACAAAAAAAAAAAAAAAAAAATGATAAAAGATAGCCCACGAAATACGGACTCCGTGGACGTTTGTCAGCCGTATATCTACCGCGGGCCCGCGTTCGGGGGTATTCAGCTTATTGCTGTTGTCGTTGTCGTACCAGAAATTTTGCCGGGCTAGCGCAATTATATTGGATATACAGTAGAAGCCGCTTATTAGAAACACTTTGGGACCAAGGTGAAATGTGTCAATTAACCGATTGTTTCTAATAAGCGATTGCTATGATTTGTACTAAAAAAAAAAAAATGAAAAATATATTTATGTTAACATGTATATGTATTTAAAAAAGCATATGTACAAATGTATATTATTAAATGGATTTAAAATATGTATGTATCGAAGTTTGCTTTTTTGCGTCGAGTAACTCCATAACCAAATTTTCGTACGAGTAATGCTGCTCAAAACCTATTTCATCCGCACGGTACTGGACTGCTCTCTTGAGGACACTAAGAGCTTCCACAATTTCCTTGTTTGACGGGGGTGCTAGGGGTGTCTCGCTGTTTTCTTCTTCGTCATCAGTATTGGCCTGTTCAATTGTTTGATGATTCATTATTGCCGCATTACAAATCTCTTTTTTTCAGTTTGAATCTCCGCCACATCGAGGTGTGAGTCCATATCAATCCAATCGCCATACATTTAATCTGAGAGATCTATTGGTTTTTCAGGCAAACTATATTCGTGTTCGTCGTCTGTTTTGCCATCTGTTTTGTATCCACCGTGACGAAAACAATTTCGAATTGTCTCCGCACTTACTATATTCCACGCTTCTTTTATTATACTGTACGGGTATATTAGGTCGCAAAAAAAAAAAAAATCGGCTAGTCGACGGACCGCGCGCGGTGATAGTTGTACGAGGTACCTATACGGATCATAATGATAATATTACCGTATACTTATATGCAGAATTCGGCAGAGCCGACTGACGAGTTTTGATGGGCTACAAATAACGAACAGTAAAACTTAGAGAAAAGGTTTTTTTTTTTTGTTTATTTAAATCAGTATTCAATCCCATTTTTGAAAATTATATCTCCAAGATGGCGGCCGTCAGCATTGGTACACAGTTGTAGACGATCTCTGAAGCTTTCATATGACTTTCGGCACATTTCCACTGGTATGGCCTCGACTTCCACGTGCAGTGGTCTTTCATGGAGCTGCCGTGGGTTATTTGTAGCCCAGTATCGAAAATTTTGTTTATTTACAGTTCCAGAAAGATGAAAATGGGCCTCATCGCTACAGAAAAAAATTGATATCGGAGGAATTCGCAGAAGAAATTGCTGACAGAGATTTTTACGGTTGCCGTAGTCAGTAGCATTTAACTCTTGTCCAAAGCATTAATTTATAGGGATGGAAAGATCGTGACGAATTCTCCTCGAAGAACGGTCTGAGATTCCCAAAGGTACAGCGTGTTTCCGGGCTGAGCGTCTCGGTGACCGATCAATTGACTCTCTAACCAACTGCACATTTCCGGGGGTTCATACCGTTCTGGGTGCTCCGTGTCCGAGTCTACTTCCCGAGGTACTTGCGGTTCCTTCCGTATGCCGTATCCACAATTTGATAGCGTTAGCAGAAGGAACGGGTTCGGCACTTTTAAAGGCCCGCTCTTATCTTATCACAGGCTAATGACCTCGTTAAGCTCGTCAGTCGGCTCTGCCGCACCCTGTACATATAAATTTATAAATTACGCGTGGGCGGGATGGGGCAGAAGATCCAAAGTCGTACCGTATACCGTATGATAAAAAAAAAACAAATAGAAAGACGAAGAAAAAAAAAAACCCTCCCGTCAAGTTCAGCGCGATATTATATGGCGTCGTAACCCGGCGCCGGCGGCGATAATATTAATATAATTCGCGGGTTCGGGGTTTTAATTGCCGCGCGTATAAAATTATAATAATAACAATTGTGTTATTTCGTCGGCGGGTGTAAAAAAAAAAACCCCCAGTAAGCGAAGAAAGTAAGTGAGAGAGAGAGAGAGAGAGAAAAAAGTGCCACCGGAACATTAACATTTCAACATTAACACTATTACAATAATAATAACGTATAAAATCGGCGGGTTATTATTATAATAATATTACGTGTACCGCGGCGTTATTGTATGTGTGTGTGTGTGTGCGCGCGCGCGATTTATACATAATACAATAAACACGCCGGCCGCAGCGTTTACACTCGTACGATTCCGTATATTATCCCGGGTACGTCTAACGATAATAGCCGTCCGCCGGGCGTGCCGGCCGTCGGGAACGCGAGACCGAGTGCGAATTAATTCGGTACGATACCCGGCGATCGTGCCGGCCCGGGCGCCCCGGGCGCGAAAGGGGTGGCGACGGGGTCGTTTGCGCTGCCGCCCGTGCCGGCGGAACGTAAAGTCAGGCAGGCGGCGGCGGCCGCGTCTGCCGGCGACCGAGACAAACTGCCGGCGAAAACCCCCAGAAGAAACGGCCCCGCGCCGCGCCGTTGATAATTATTTTATTCGTTATTCTGCGTTCGGTGTCTGCCGTTATTCAGAAGACGCACGCGAAACTCCCGGCCGAATTATCCACTACACGACGCCTGCGTCTACCAACGCCCAACGTTACAAAAAAAAAAAAAAAAAAAAAACCAACAAACAAACCCGTAAAACCCCGAGCTATAAAAACGACAACTGGCTGGTAAAAAATATTATACGACCGCTCTATACTACGAAAAAAAAAAAAAAAACGCCCGGCTAGAAAAATCGTACACAGACGAGAGGAATTTTATTTGGTACGGCAACGGACAAACGAAATTTCCGTGCGTTTCGTTCCGGCCAAAACAATTTTATTCACGCGAATCGAATAATAATTCGCGATTTTTACGATTTCAATTATAGTCTTGACATTTTCATTCTTTTTGTTTTTCCACTACCAAGTGATAGCTATGCGGTGTACGAATTTCAAGCGGTTCTGTTCGGTCAATACAATTTTATCCACGTAAAACCGAAAACAAACTACAAAAAAAAACCTAAAATGATAATAAACTGGTTTAAATCGCAAAAATGGTTTTTTTTTCTTCTGAAAACAGCTAGGATTGATATTTTTTTTAAAAATTTCGGGTATTTACGATTATTTTTAATCGAGTTACAATCAAAAAAAAAAAAAAACAACGAAACGGCATTATTGCCGTAAATTTTACAGTTTTGTCTCATTTATTACAAGAAAAAAAACTACAACAAAAATCCGAAAACGACCTCCCGACGCACCAACAAGATCCAAAGTGTATTCAGAAAAGTTGCTGTACTCGAAAAGCGGTGCAAGATTCCAGAAATAATAGCCGTTCACAGACGGAAAAAAATAAACACGTATAATAAACCAATCATATCGACGATACTGTTCGGAATCACAAACGGCAAAATAAAAAAAAAAACATTAATTAATAAATAGTACGTAAAAAAAAAAAATCGTAATGTTCAACTAGTCGGAAACGTTGAAGTTTTTTTAGGAAGAAAACAATTTTTTTTCTGGAAAAATAGTTGAAGTTACGATTAAACCATTACTAAATGTAAATAAAATGATTATTTGTAATCGAGTTAAAACCAAAAAAAAAAAAAAAAAAAAAAAAAAAAACAATGAAACGGCAATTTTACAGTTTTTTTTTTACGTTTAGTCTCCTTTATTATAAGAAAAAAAACTACAACGAATATCCGAAACCAAAAGTGCTCTCAGAAAAGTTGTTGCACTCGCAAAGCGATCAGATAAACCAATCAGAATGTAAAACGGAATAATTTCATTCGGTAGAATACGAATGGAATTTGTAATAGAAACACAAATTCGAGCTCTAATAGTATTGCAGATGCAACACGTAAATGTGCAATTATACGATTTTTTTTTTTTTTTTTTAAATTTAATTATAAAAATTAGCAGCGGCGGCGGCGATGCCAGGCGACGGAGCACCTTTATACTTCGATTGTATTTTATCTCCGCATAATTTTTGTCGAAAAAAACGTTTTACGTTTCTATCGAGTACCCGTGCGTTATTAAAGGGAAAAAAAAAAAATAAAAAATAATTTTTTACATTATATACCGAGTAATATCAATCGTAAAAAATATACATTCGGGTTGGGGGGGGGGCGGTTGTATGCGCGCGTACACGAGGAATTGGAAACAAAAAAATATTAAAAAACTACAAAAGTCTATACTCTCTCGTCCCGTTCCCGCAAATCTTTTATCGCCGCGATAACAGATGTGCACGTGCACAAGAATCGCCACTGGTCGATTATCGATTCACATTGTCTCTAACGTATAATTATATCAAACAATCCGATAATTTTGTTAATACTATCCGGATGCAAAAGACAAAAAATAGATTTCAAATTGTTTACCCAGATACGTTTATCCGGATGAACGCTCCGCCAAACACTGTAAAGGAAATGGATGGATGGGGGGGGGAAAACAGTTGTACAATTATCGAGTCCGTTTGAAACAAATTACCGTGTACAATATATTTTCTTATTTTATATTGTACACGGCGTTATTTATGATTACCTTTGGAGGATTTTACACCGTCGTCGGTTATATTGCATTTACCCGTCGGAATCGTAAAAAAAAAAAAAAAAAAATGTTCGTATCGCACGTGATATTTACCGATAATCGCGCGTACCTACGTCCATAATATTATATAGGAGGACGGAATAAGATTGATTCGAAAAAAAAAAAAAAAATTTATTGTCGACGGCGGCGGCGGTTATTAAACTCGGCAATAAAGTTTTACGGGTCGTAAAACGCTGGCGACCGACGCCGTCGGCGGCGGGCGGGCGTCGGCGTCCGGGACGATCGTCGCGTACGACGTTTTTCGACGTTTCCCGGCGGTTTTTCCGGCAAAAATTACGCGGCGCGACGCCAGTTTAAAACAAAAAAAAAAATAAAAAAAATATATATATATACGAATATTGCCGGGATACCCGCGGCGAACACGGGAGACCCGTGACATCTTCTGCTCTCGTACCGAATCGATTAACCGCCTTGATCGTGTTACAGACCGGCGAGCAGCCGTGAACGCGGTTCCCTAGACATAATAATTTACCTTGTTATTATACTTGAACGCCGGCCCTTACTGGCAAAATATGGCGTGAAATAAGCGACGTTTCGACGATATTGCTAGGAATCACACGCGGCAACAAAAACAAAATGAAAAAATGATACATTAATTAGTACGTAAAAAAAAAAAAATCAAAAAAATCGTGGTGTTTAGTTAAACCGACTAGTTAGTAACGGAAACGTTGAAGTTTTTTTTTTCTGGAAAAATAGTTGTAGTTACAATTAAAACCGTTACTAGATGCAGATAAAATGATCATTTTAAATCGGATTAAAATAAAAAAAAAAAAACAAATCAAAAACAATCAAACGGGATTATTGCCGTAAATTTTACAGTTTTTCTTACGTTTTGTATCATTTATTATAAGAACAAAAACTACAACGAAATTCCGAAAACGACCTCCCGACGCACCAACAAGATCCAAAGTGCATTCAGAAAAGTTGCTGCACTCGATAAGCTGTGAAAGTTTTCAGAAAAGAAAAATAAACACGTATAATAAACCAATCATTTCGACGATATTGTTCGGAATCACACGCGGCAAAAAAAAAATTCTACAAGAATTTTGCATCTTGTTGGTACGTTTAAGAGGTAGGTTTTTTTTAAAATTTATTTTCGTTGTAGTTTTCTAATTAAATGGGAAAATGTACGGCAATAACGGTTTCAATATTTTCGGTTATTATTTGATTTTATATGGATACGATTGTATTGGCCGAGCAGTAATGGGGGAAAAAAAAAAAAAAATGCCAAACATAATGCGATATTTTTTTTTTTTTTTTTTTTGTACTATCGTGTTAAGTTCATCCGGTAAAAAACGCACGACATTTCAAAATTGGTTTTACCAAACTTCGCTCAGAACCGTTGTTTGTCAGCAGCGATTTATCGTTAAAAATTAAATTCGTCTGCGTATCCTACACCCGTAACTCGTCCCGTCTACAACAGCGGCGCAACCGCGACAATTACGGATTCGTTTTACGTACGTATTATTTATTTTTTTTCGAGTTTTAAAAATTTCTCTATTTCCCTCCCACCGGAAATTCGGCCCACAGTTTTGTACCCGTTCGATTATTTTTATTATATTCTCCGGGCCGCGTATTACTACAATATACAAGTCGCGCGTGTACCTCCTATGCGTATACGACGCGAATACGACGTCTGAATGTTTATTTTGCGATTTGAATTCCACACCGACATCTATATGGACAGTGTGTATAAATATATTCATGACGTTTGACGAAACCTAAAAAAAAAAAAAAAAAAACCGGTCGAAACCGAGACTCGTACGCATAATGTTCAGCAATGACAATAATAAAATATCGTATTATTATAAATTTAACGCGTTTATTCGCGCACGCCACGTATAGGGCGGCACGTAATCGGTGAAACTCCGCCCGGGGACCGCGAAGTGTGCCCGTAACAATTTATATTCACCGAATGTATTGTAATAGTGTATAATTGTTATTATACCGGCAGGTTACCGCGAATAACCGAGTAGATCGACAAAATAAAAAAATTAAACAAGAACAAAGTCAACTAGTTAACGCGTAAAAAACCGCCGAAGAACCATACCCGACCGGGTACCACCTAAGTTCCCGTGAATCTTCCCGAGCACATTTGTTTGTTTTTTTTTTTTTTTTTTTACTGTGAATCCAATAGAAAAACCACTCGACGAGATTTTCTGGGCGCGGATTTCGTCTTCCGTTTTGATAAGCTCGACGTTAACCTATTGCGTTTTTCTAACACGCATTTATCGTATAAATTCCAATGTAAAATAATATAATGCCTGCCGGCCTAGTCAAACGTACGAAAATAAAGGAATATACAGGGTGCGGCTGAGCTGACCGATGAGTTTTGAGAACCTATACACAACGGACACTAATACTTGGAGAAAAACGGTTTGTTTTATTCCAATTATTAGGTAATAACATTTATTTAATTTATGTTTTGAAAATGATACCTTCGAGTTGACGGCCGTCAGCAACAATACATTGCTGTAGGCTATCTCTGCCGTTTCGGTATGATTTCCGGCACGATTCGATTGGTATGGTCGCGATTTCTTCGGCGATTCTTTCCTCCGGGTCCATCTATGGTATGGGGGCGATGTTTAAAAACCTAATCCTTAAGGAACCCCCAGCGGAAAATGCTTAAATCGGTGGAGCGTGCCGGCCAGCTTACGTCACCTCTCAGAGTGACCAAACCGCCCAGGGAACGTTTGTCGCGAAACAGCAAACGAAATTCGAATTGTGTGCGCTTTAGCCTTTTTTTTTTTTTTTTTTTTATAATTATGTACACATACAAAATCCCGTTTTCCCCTTCGCGGGGCGGGCTCACATTATATAACTTATAAACTAAATATTTACAACACCTTACAAAACTAAAATATTTACATTCTTTCTTTTTCATAAATAAAATAAAAACAAACTCTTTTAACCTAATTATCTACAAAATCATACAACCTAAGTATATACATTCTTTTCTTTTTGGAGAAATAAAAACACATTCTTAAATATATATGTACACACAATGTACAATAGCAAATATGGTCAAATGCTACTACTGCCGTCGACGCTCCGGCGCTGCTCCTGCTGCTGCCTCTGCTGCTGCCGCCGCCGCTCTGGCCGCCTCCCACCGACGCTCCTCCTCCCCCTTTGCCCCCATGACGGAGATTGCGAAGGCCCTGACGGCTGACCACGTTTCGGTACTGCTGAGCATGGCCGGTCCAAGCCCTTCCGGAGAGATGCTGCCCAACACCGCGACCAGCGCTGCACGTTCGGTATTCCAAGCCGGGCAGTCTAGCAGGGTGTGGGCCGCATCGTCCACCTCCGATGTGCAATGGGCGCAGTGGGGGGCGTCGCGCTTGCCGATCCTATGCAGAAAGCTGGCAAAGCACCCGTGTCCGGTGAGGAGCTGGGTAAGGTGATGTTAGGTTAGGTCCAGCTCGCCCCGTGACCTTGTGGCCCAAGGCGCAACAGGACCGATCACCCTACGGGTCCACTTACCCCTGATACCTATGCTATGCCGCTCCTGCCACTGCACGAGGGTCGCGGACCTTCTCTGTGCAGCGGTTTCGACGCGAATGTCGCCGCCGTCGCCACCGCGCCGGCTCCAGTAGGCTTTGCGTCTCTCTATCGCGAGCAGGTCGATCGGAGGAAGACCCGCGATCAGCAACGCCGCGTGTTGGGAGACCGTCCTGTAGGACATGGAAACCCTCAACGCTGCGCGCCGCTGAACGCGGAGCATCTCTTTCACGGCCCTGGTCGCGTAGGGAACCATGGAGCCCCACACCGGAGATCCATACAGCATTACCGAAGTGGCCACCCCGGCGTACAACCTCCTCCTGGGCTCCTTGGGACCCCCCACGTTGGGCATCAGCCGCGCTAGGGCGGCGAGTACCCCACGGGCCTTGTCGGCGGCGCTTGTGATGTGCGCCTTGAATACTAGGGTGTCGTCGAACAACACGCCTAGATATTTAATCGTCCTCGAGAGAGCCACCGGCTCCCCCTCCAGTGTAATTTGGGGAACCCTGTCCTTGTACTTACGCTTGAACATGATGGCCTGGGTCTTGTTGACGGCGAGCCGAAGCCCGAGACTCCGTATCTTTTCGGCCACCAGGTTCAAGACGTAATTGACTTTTCCCTCGACTCCCTCGGAGGTATCGCTCTTGCCGATGACAAGCGTGTCGTCGGCGAACCCTATTACCCTGACTCCGTGTGGCACTGCAACCCGTAGCACGGCGTCATATGTGAGGTTCCAAAGGAACGGCCCAAGCACCGAGCCCTGGGGTACCCCACAAATGACATCCACGTTCACGGGACCCTCTAGGCAGTTAATGGTTACCCCCCTGTCGTGGAAGTACGACGCCATTAACTGCCTAATATAAGGTGGGACGTCCCACGCCCCGAGCGCGTCTAACACGTGCTCCCAGCCCACACTGTTAAACGCGTTGCGGATGTCCAGGGAGACCGCCACGCACATCTCCATGTGGTTCACGGCGTTGAGGGCAAACTCCCGGACTTTTATCCCGGCGTCGTCCGCGGATTTCCCGGGCCTGAACCCAAACTGGGCCCTTGAGAGGCCGCCCTTGTGCGCTTTAGCCTCGTATTGTTAAAACCATATGCGTCTTCCGAGTCATGTTCTTCAGCCGTTTCCTCCAACCTGTGCCGCAGATAAGTTTCCGACATCACAACATCACCAAAGCGACCGCGTGCTTCCGGGCAGAGCGTCTTGCTGACCGCTCAATTGCCTCTCTGTCTAATTGCGCATTTTCGGTGGTACATACCGTTCTAGGTGCTACACGTCCACTTATGGTACTTCCAGTCTTTTCCGATTTTCGAATCCAAAATTGAATAGTGTTCACGTAAGGGCCATATCCGTTGCGTGAAATGCCAAGATGTAGACGTAAAGCCCTTTGTGGGTCAATCACAGAATGTTTTTTTTTTTTTTTTAAATACGTGCGCACGACGAAACCTCGATGTACACTTGTCCAGACCATGATTACTATATAATTCAAAATAGACCACTAATATAGGCCAGCGCTTATCTTATCGTAGACTAATTTGACCCCATTAAACACGTCAGTTGGATCCGCCGCACCCTGTATAAGAAACTGTCTACTAACCACGGGACAAGGGATTCAGTTGATCTCAAGTAATCGAAATGAAAAAAAAACCGATACAATTTAGTTTATATCCGTACGCGACAATAAACCGTTGCATACATAAAAAAAGAAAAAAGAAAAAAACGATTCTGGGCCAAGTTCAGTTAATAAACACGTTTTGATAAATTAATATTGGATATATGTATTGTATTGGTATATAATCACAAAATAAATTACAATTGCCCGTGTTTTATTATTCTTTTTGACAAATTTTCGAGCATTTTTATATTCACATAAATCGGTAAAAAGTACATGAAATGACGTGTTTTTTACGACTTTCGTCAGCCAGTTGAACTAAAAAATCGTGACTTTGAATTTTCGATATTTTTATATAGTGTCATAAAAACAATTTATGGTGAACCGTGCAACAAATTTTCGAGCATTTTTATGGAGGCAATAAAATTGTTTTCGCATAAAACAAAAACAAAATGAATTAACTTAAATTTAAAAAGTCAAAGGTTAAAAACTAAGTTAACGGTTGAGATTAAATTACTTTGAGTTAGTCACCTTAGTTTGAATAAGTTACATTTCTAACTGTGTTGTGTGTCGGCGAGCAATGCCTTTTTAGGTACCCCCCGTCGCCGGAACGACGCCATGAACCCGCCCCCTTGATTTAAATTTATAATATTTTTCTTGTAGTTTTTGTTTTACTCGTTCCCGTCCCTATAGAAACTCAACAAAATGTTTATGAATCTATTCTTATCCGTATACACAACACAAATAGATATTGAAAACATCGAATAAAAAATATTGCGAAAATGTTCCGTTTTGTTTTCCTACGTTTCGTGCGATATCGCGTTGGGAACGATTGAAACGGACGACGGAGACAAAACGGACAAAACGCCGTAATATTTATTACGTTCGTTTCGACGGGGATTTGTATAAAAAAAAAAAAAAATCCATAAAAATAAAAACAAAACGTTGTGATATATCGTTTGTTATAGGTCGTCAGTTTTTGTTTTTTTTTTTTTTTTTTTCCCCCGGACAAATTCTTTTGGATATCGCCACGAAAAAATCGTACGCGATATTGTTTTTATACGTGAATATTGGAGACAATATTATTATTACAACAGATTTATTATTATACCGGCGCGCCATGTACACAATATAAAATTTTTACTATAATATACTGCGACGCGGCGGACGACGACGATAATAATAATATTATCTTGAAATACACACGCAACGACGACGGTCGTAATAATAATTAAAAAAAATAAAAAATAATAATAATATTATATAAAAAAAAAAAAGAAATTTTTTAAAAAAAAACGGTACGCGTACGTATAAAATTCGTTTCTATATATATATATATATAAAAATTATATTTTTATACCCCGAGAAGACATAAACAACGTTGTTGCTTTTAGATTGTTTAGAAAATAGAAGAAGGAAAGAAGAAGAAAAAAAAAAAAAGAAAAGAAAAATGCTTATTCATTTCAAGAGTTTGATTGCTTTTTAGTATACGACATATTTTATTATACGCGTCACGTAATGAAATGTCGATAGTGTGTGTGTGTGTGTTTTGTTGTAGTGTAGATGTTGTAAAATTGTTTGTGACGTTATAAGTATTTTTTTTTTTTTTAACATGTACACATTCTAACGGGGCACACTCTGCACAGAAATCTATTATTATTTATTATTATATTTTTACGATATTGTGTTGGTTTTTTTTTTTTCCCCCCATAAATATTTCTTATTTTTTATATATATATATATACACACACAATCGAAACCCCCTAGAGTTAATAATATATGCGGTTCTATCATTATTCCCCGGTTGTACATTGAGCGTCTCCCAGACAATTATTATAATAATAATAATAATAATAATAATAATATTAGATAATATATTATTATAACCGACGATTATACACATGGCTGGGCGATGCTTACGAAACGAAATAAATTAAAGTTCAATGTTTTATAACATTTTTATATATATATAAAAAAAAATAATAAAATAATAATCATAATCATAGACGTACGTAACGAAACGCGAATAAATAAATATTATTATTATTAGTAGTAATCGGTATTATTGCAAACGAAATCTATTGGCTCTTTTTTTTGTTTTTTTTTTGTGTACCGAGGTAAGTAGTAGCCCGTTTTATATTATTTTTATTTTCTCCGCAAACAGCCTGCAATTTCCTAGGCTCGTTTCCATACAACACCGGCCCATTGTAGAAATACTATTTGGAAATAACGAAATACGTAATATTTTTACTGTTAGGTTAGACTTTATACGTTAGACGAGAACAAAATATCGAACAAATATTTAGGCGTTTACAGAGATTGGACATTTATTTAAATCGACCGTGTTATGCTAAACATATTAACAGTGCTCGAATCGGAAAACATTTAAAAGGGGGCGAGGAGGGACGTAAATTATACAAAAAAAAATAAAAAATACGCGTACTTGAAAATTTAAATGTCTTTATGTGATTACGACGTGTCAATTTTGAATAACCGGAAGAGCAACGCGAATAGGCAATAAGTAATATATTTTTGTTGCGTGTTGGGCGCAAAACGTCTTATGATCACCAGTTCCGTGGCCAGTCGTGCCGCGGGTCCCGTGTAAAATATCGAACAGAAATATCGCGTACATTATACGGTTACAATTATTTAAACTTTTATCGATACGTACAGTTTATTGTTTCAAAAATATTATCGCTAAACGGACCGACTGCCGTCGGTAAAGGGCCCGGTAAACGCGGAAAAAATAATTTAATTTCAACGGGCTACCTCTGCCGGGCGTTCGATCGCGTTTGGCGTGCGGGTCTTCTGTTTAAACTAAAACTCCTTTTACCGTCTGGTAACTACCTCATACTTAAATCCTATCAAGAAGACCGTTTCTTCTCAGTACGTTACGGATCATCCTTTTCTTCGCCAAAACCAATCAACGCAGGGGTTACTCCGGGCGCAGTTATCGCTCCTCTTCTGTTTAATATTTTCGTTTCCGACCGACCCGCGTTGCCTACGCCGTAGTCTTGTTGGTGACTTGGCCGACGATAAGCCTCTAATAGCCAACAATCACGATCCAGCCGTTGCTTCTTCTCACACATCCAAGATCATGTTTCCCTCCTTGAAAAATGCTACAAGGAATGGGATGTAAAAATTAAAGGAAACCAAATCTGTACATTGCGCATTCGCTCTTAGGATGGAGAAATGTCCACCAGTTACTCTTAACGTACAGACCTTACCAACATGTTCGTTATCTAGGCATCATCATTGACCAACGCCTTACCCGGTCGCCACACTTACGCAATAAACTTTTATCTTTAAACTATCGTTTTCGTCTTCTCCGATCATTTCTGACTTCCAATCATATTAAATCGTCGACCAAAATTCTAATATATAGGCTATTCCTCAAACCAATATGGACGTACGGTATACAACTATGGGGCTCTGCAAAATTATCGAACACAAATCGTACACAACGCTTCGTGCTATAACCAAAGCACCTTTTAAGATTATTTCAAACCAGTCCCTACGTAATGATCATGGCATCTCCTTTGTTCAAGATGTAGCAAAAACGTTTTACAAACGATTTAACTTAAACATTCAAAACCATGCAAATCCATTAATAGAAAGCCTCGCATCAGCAAATATTCCTGGTAATCCTCAAAAAAAGGTTAAAAAGGCGGCGTTATACTTTCATAAAATAAAATAAAAAAAAATACCCGAATTGTAAATATATTGAAAATAATTGTATAATTAACTACTAACTGTCAGAGTGCCTACGCCGGAATGTTTCTTTACTCCGGCATTCATGGCATAAAATCCTTTATCACTTACACACGTTGTTCAAGATGTAACAGATTGTGGAAAAACATGTTTAAAGTTATAAAAAAAAAAAAAAAAACGGGCTACATGTTTGCAGTGTAATATCGCAACACGTATTGGTTTTTTGTTCGCCAAACGACTGATTTCTCGGACGGCCTACGACATATCGCGCGATGAATGATGTAATCGTACGAGAAGTGCGAAAAGGAATACGGCACCGGATCGGGTTCAATGAATCGCACAATATCATACAGGGTGTTTTAAATTATATGTTACGGGCGTACACATTATAATATTATGCGAGTACCCGTCGTTTATTCGCCTACTCTAAAAAACGGCCGTAACGCAACGTTCGGAATACCCTGTATAATTTTTTGTGGGTAATAATCGTATCATAACGCAAGAAATCTCCGTCTGGAATATTATTATTATTATTATTATTATTATTGTCTTTCGAAAAACGACGGCTCATTGTTTGCGATCAGTTTTTTAACTGTAACACCGCACCTCCGCGGCATACACATCCGTTCTGGTAACACGTCGCCGGCGCGTCACGGTCTTATACCCGGATCAATGGCGTGGCCGTTTTATAGAATTTATTTATTTATTCTCGGTTTCTAGTGGCTCTTGAAAATGTTAATATATAGGTAGGATGTCGATGACCTAAATAAGTACATAAAATAATAAAAAATCAAAAAAAAAAAATAAAAAATCCACATATCCGTAGTAAAGCCAATACATTCTTTCATCGCTCGGTATCTAAATAGAACCGAAATAATCGTGAAAGGAAAACGCTCCGTATTTATTTATAACTAGCTGAATAACCCGGCTTCGCCCGTGTACAGTTTTTTTTGTGTAACCTACTATAACTTTTATTTTATCAGTTTTTATATTTATTACAGGCTGCTTTTAGTTTATCCTAGGTTGCCCGTGTATTGTAACAATCAGAAGTCAGCAAAAAATTATTTTAATATTTTGAAGACAAATTGCAAGATACAATTCTAATCGACAAAATGTTGAAATAAAATATACCCATAAAATTATAACTTTCTGTAATAATACATTATGGTGTTATGAAAACCCACCAATATTTATATTGACTTATTTTGTTCATCTCAATACCTCCTATTTTAAGTAACATCTCAAAGAAAATCCCAGCAGATGTGTCACCTTTCACATGAACCCTCATATTTTTATGAAGTGCAACTTTCTGGATATGTGGCCACAAATACGAAGCTTTTAGACATGACTTTACTTCATCAGCCCTTGTACCCTTAGGTATAACTAACGCGTATAAAAGGTATAAATGCGAATTTCGAAAAATCCTTTCTTAGTGCGCCTATACATAGTAATAAGTACATTTACTGAAAATTTCATATCCATAGCTTCAGCAGTTCCGGCTAGGCGATGATGAATCACCCAGGACAAGTCTTTTTATATATACAGATAATGCAAATATATTTTAAAATGTAAACTTTAAGTGAAATGACCGACCTATAGGTATAAACCCGAAAAACGAACAATGTACACTTATTGAAAAAAATACGATGTCGGCAAATTTATATATATTCTGGATTTGTATGAAACGTATGAGACGAGTTGTGTTTAGTTATGATAATATTGCGTGCAAAATGACGAGCAAATGTATATAGGCCAGCAACAGCTTCTCCAACTATACTTACTGCAAACTCGTCTGTTTTTCGTTAGACCAAAAAAAAAAAAAAAAATTGGTTTTTAACCGTTTTCCCACAGTAGTACAGGGTGCGACAGAGCCGACTGACGAGTTTAATGAGGTCATTAGCCTGTGATAAGATAAGATAAGAGCAGGCCTTAAAAAGTGGTATATTTTTTTAATTATACGGTAATGCCGTTTTTATTCGTAATCATGGTCTGGACAGGTGTACATCGTAGGGTATCGTCGTGCGTGAGTATTACGAAAATAATCATTCTGTGATCGGTACACAAAGGGCATTTGGTATACACTTCGGCATTCCACGTGCTGAATCTGTTCCTTCTGCTAACACTATCAAGTTGTGCATACGGCATTTGGAAGAAACCGCAAGTACCCTCGGAAGTAGACTTGGACACGGAGCACCCAGAACGGTAAGAACCCCCGAAAATGTGCAGTTGGTTAGAGAGTCAATTGAGCAGTCACCAAGACGCTCAGCCCGGAAACACGCTGTACCTTTGAGAATCACAGACCGTTATTCGAGGAGAATTCATCACGATCATTCCATCCCTATAAATTAATGCTTTGTCCAAGAGTTAAATGTTACTGACTACGGCAACCGTAAAAATCTCTGTCAGCAATTTCTTCTGCGAATTCCTCCGATATCAATTTTTTTCTGTAGCGATGAGGCCCATTTTCATCTTTCTGGAACTGTAAATAAACAAAATTTTCGATATTGGGCTACAAATAACCCACGGCAGCTCCATGAAAGATCACTGCACGTGGAAGTCGAGGCCATACCAGTCGAAATGTGCCGAAAATCATATGAGAGCATCAGAGATCTTCTACAACAGTGTATCAATGCTGACGGCCACCATCTTGGTGATATAATTTTCAAAAAATAATTTTTAAAAATTGGGATTGAATACTGATTTAAATAACAAAAAAACCTTTTCTCTAAGTTTTACTGTTCGTTATTTATAGCCCATCAAAACTCGTCAGTCGGCTCTGCCGCACCCTGTATTTCGACAGTCGGGCACTATCGTTGTTTTTTTTTTTTTTTATTGTTTTTACTGCCCCGGGCGCATATCGACGCGTACACGAAATGTTTCAAAAATCGCATGTTTTGTCACATCTCAGCGAATATACTCGATGAATTCTCCGATAATCTGTTCCATGCGAGTAGATAATGCAAATGAGTACATATAAAAAAAATCAAATCGGTTGCACGGCGCGAGGAAGTGAGGTTGAGGAAGTTCGCCAGTATTCTCTAATGGTAAATGGGTTTGTTTATAGTCGTCAAGACGTTTTTTTTTTTTTTTTGTCTACAGAACGGACGTACCATAATTAGGTATTAGTTTCCCGGACTGAAAATAATATCGCTAACGATGGGTGTCTCTGCTAATCTGTCATATGCACGCTATAATAGTTAGGGGATCCGAAAACACGTGTTTTTTTTTTCCACCACTTATTATAATTATCGTATGTTCAGTATTAAATGGCGGTGTTATAAATTTCAAAATGTTTTTCAACCGAACGAACACGTCATCGGAGTATTCAAAATTGGCCTCGAATCAGCCATCGAATTTATCACGTACAGTACAACGAATCTTAAAAATAATAAGGACATTAACGATTGTTGCGGCCAAACGTAATTTTCGAAGTGTTCCCGATTTCACGATGTTTTACATGTTTTAATTTACGTTTTTATAATTTTTTTTTGATGAAATTTTCGATAGATTCGTAAGTAGATTTAAAAGACGTTCGTCGATCATAATCGTTGTTTTTGAAACAATAAAGGGATATATTAAACGGGTGGTGGCGTGCACAGGACGCGGGGGCCCTAAGAGTAATATTCCCCGTCACCAACTATAGACGTAAAAACACATCGACTGCGAGTCGAGATTTATTCAGCAATTCAATATTGAAACGGCCGAATGACGAGGGAAAGCTCGATTTACTAAATAGAAATTGGCACTTTTGGATACGGTATTTTAGATTCCCGCCGTAGATATACGGATAGAGGCGAATATATAGAAGAATTATCTACGATTTACTCGTGATTATTATTTAGGTACTACATCCGTTCCCGTTGAAAATTCCCGGCCACGATACTGTAAACGCAATACTTATGTCCGGCCTCCAGAGGTCAGATTAGGTCAAGCTTGAGTACCCATCATGAGTGTCCCGCAGAAAGCGTAAAAGTGTGTCCACTGCAGTAGTAACTTGGTCTTTTATTATTTATTAATATATACACAATCTGTTCCAAATAGGTACAATAAGAGCATTAGCAAAAATAATGATAAGACGTGAAAAATTTAACAAAACAAGCCACCCATTGATGATACCTTATTTTTTATTTAATTAATTTCACAAGGTCAAGTTAGTAGATCTCAACACCATTTTCGTTTTAAGCGCATCGGACGACTATCAGGAATACCATTTGCTGGAAGAGCAATTTTTATTATGGGATTGGAGTGAGACTAGACGAGCTTGGGGAATCCTTTACAATGTGTTATTGCTTCTTCTTTTGCAGTTTTAATTTTTAAATCAGTATGGAGGGTATAACTTGATACGTATGAAGGGAGTTTGTCAATTGTCCTAATGTTATATTTTGAATGGACTGAATTCGATTTAAATTTGATTTTTTTTGCATTTCCCTACAGTTGGATACCGTAAGTCCAAATGGGTAGGGATAAGGGATTTATACATTAGTAATTTCATATTTAAGTTTGTTATTAATAAGTATAGTTTTAAGCATACGAATTCGCAGGTTTAGTTGAAGCGTTTTGCGCGAGTATGATGGGCCCGAATAAGACGGCGGTCTAGGGTTAAGCCAAGATATATTACCGACGGCGTTGAAGGAATTCGAGTACCATAAGAGAGAGTAACGCTCGGACACTGTTTCGAGCTTAAGAGTAAAAACCGTGCGATTTGATTTGGCTCGATTGACCTTAAACGTCCGCTTCTTATACCAAACTTTTATTAATGAAACGGCGGTTTTGTTAATTTTACGATGCGACAACGGGATTTACGTTTGTTGATACAATTACGTTATCATCTGCATAGTCGGCCGCTAAGGTGTTAGGCGTGGTTCGTCGGTCTATAATAGCATACGAGGTTAGGTTATCTTCTATTTTAAAAAAAGGTATTTTACAAACAATATATATACGAGGTGCGACAATAAAATAACGAGACTTTTTGAATATAACCTAAACTATTAACGTTCTCTATAAAACGATTATTGAAATATGATTAGAAAACACTTATCTAAAAGTACTATGAACACTGATGGCATCGATTCATTTTCTTATACGTTAGTAGCCTTGTTATTAGTGCGAGTTCGACTATACTGCCGAAAAATGTTAGATATAAAAATCGAACAACATGTGTTAACATTAAATTTCTTGTTAAATTAAAAAAAACTGCCGCGGAATCGTTTCGTATGTTATGTGAAGTTTATGGTGAAGAATGTTTATCAAGAGCTCGTGTTTTTGAATGGCACAAACGGTTTTGTAGTGGAAGGGAGGACGTCGAAGACGATGATCGTTCTGGACGTCCTACCACGTCTTCAACAAACGAAAACGTTGAAAAAATCGACAAAATTAATTAATCAATATTATTATAAAGAGGTATTAATTAAATTAAGAGAACACGTGTCAGAAAGAAGCGACCAGATCTATGGAAAAATGGATGGGTTCTTCACCAAGACAATGCTCCAGCTCACAGTGCATTTTCAACTCAACGTTTTTTAACTGAAAAAAAATTTCTGTACTTCAACATCCCCCGTACTCGCCAGACCTTGCTCCTTGTGACTTCTTCTTATTTCCTTCTTATTTCTTTTCCCATTTTCAAACAGTTGATGACGTAAAAATGAAAACGGCAGAACTTCTAAAAGGGCTGAATGAAAGCAATTGGCAACACTGTTTTCAAGAATGGCAGCGACGTATGCAACAGTGTATTGATGCTGAGGGAAGGTACTTTGAAGGTGATAATCATTAAATTATAACATTTTTAAAATAAACAACTTTTATTCAAAAAGTCTCGTTGTTTTATTGTCGCACCTCGTATATATATATATATTTTTATAATTTTCTGTCCTATAAATATATAGCTAAACCGGTATAAACGGAGGACGTAAATTAACATTAATCCGCTCACCGTGTATTATTATATACCACAGGAAAAACGGTATATATTTATTGTTATAGCTCGCAATTTACGCGACAGACAGTCGTGTACAATTTTTTTTTATCGACAAATTCGTATTGTAATATGTTCCCCTCCCCGTTTTTTCTTAACGTATTTTTTTTACATTTATAACGAAATATAAAAAAAAAAAAAAAAATAACAAACATTTTTCATTAAGCTTTCGGACGAACTGAAAATCGTTCATGGGCAAACCATTTCGGGACGAGAAATATATTTGTATAAATACACCAGGCAGTCGCAGTGCAAAGTATATTTTTAATTATATTTTAATTTCATAAATACCACCCCGCTATTCATTCACCGGTCTTTTACCTAATTTTACATATTTTTTAGACCCACGACCTATAATTCAAATAGTTAGGTACCAATACGCCACTGATATTACAAGTGCCTTGTAATATAATTATCGAATTACCAATTACAGATTACAGTGTTTTATTGAATGGTGCAAAACAATTTGTTCCGTTATAAGTAAATTCGTTTTCCGAAAAAAAAAAAATAAAATAATAATAATAAAACCGTAAATAGACAATTTTAATAGATATACTGCAATACTGGTCACAGAACGGAAAATTATAGACTAAAAAAAAATACCGACAATTATTCAAATTACCAGAAATGCGAAATATGCAAACAAATTAAAAGTTTCACTTTTTTAAGTGTCTGCGGTTATTTTATAAATCGAACCGTGCACTATTCGGTATGCATTGTTCTAGAACACATTAAACATATGCGCTTTACATTGAAACATCACCGTTCACACCAAATCCGGATTAAGATTATCGAGGCCAAAGGGTCAAATTTTTTAGAAACTCCAATATGAAATTTAAAAAAAAAAAAAAAAAAAAAAAAATGAACGATATTCACAATTGTATTTTTATTTCCATAAGACATTAAATCTAAACTAAATTTAAATGTTTTTTTTTTTTTTTCCCGGCTATTGCTGAAGCGAATAATTTTTGTATTATATATACATAATCTAGATTTCGCACTGTCAAAACTCTTGGCCGTAAAAAGAGCAAATGTTCACGAAAAAAAATTTAAGTCATAAAACAATCATTTTCGGAATGTTTTGAGTTGAAATAGCGCTATTGTATTGACTCTAAGAACTCGTTTTAGAATACGAGCAGCGTTTCGTTCTGAATCTGTTTTCGCGTCGACAGTAAAAGGGGGAAAAGGCGTGATACGAAATTTGCGTATGCCATCAAATACGTTAATGCAACAGGTTTTCGTAAACGTTTTTTTTTTTTTTTTTTTTATTATTGCAAAATTCGCGTATAAAACGTTTTATTGTCGTAGTCGTACTCGACCGTTAATATTATGAAAAAACCGTCTTCGACCCCACACGCGTTAGTCTATTGTTCGTGTTTTAACGAACCCGCCAACGTTTAAGTGAGGTCGGCACAAGCGAGACTCGTCGCCTCGCCCCGTACGGTATTTTCGAATTTAAAATAACATTATGCGAAACATTACAACGCATTTTTAATCGACTCGAATAATATAATATGGGTAATATCGTAATAATAAGTACGGTTAAAATTCTGCAAAAACAAATAAATAAAAACGACTTGTTCTTGGTTAGTTTAAACCGTCTTGTGATTAACGAGTAAAAACACGCGAAAGGTACGTGTTGGTTTGAACTTTTAATTTTCCACCGACTTAACATATTAAATTAACTTATTTTTTGTATGTTAATATATTATAATAAAAAAAAAAAGTGGTAATTTTGAATTGTAGATCGCGTTGAAGTTGATGTTGCGCTTTCTTTAAATTTTATTTCAATACGACACTAGTGCAATAATTTTCAAAACTCAATATTATATGCGGAATTTCAGAAATAAACGTAATTTGATGATGCCGGAATTGTTTAGTTAATATGTTAGTTCAATTTTCACAATATTTTTGAACTCGACTAATAAAATTCAAATAGTTTGGAAACTTTTTGAACACACCTCGTACGAACCGTCTTACCCTATTTTTACCAGATAAAAAGTGGTTGAGAAAAAACACGTATAAAAATTTGTACAAAAAAAAAAAAAACAACTTACATTGCTCACATAGTTTGCACCATGGGTGGGCCACCGTTGTAGGTGGGAAGTTCGAAAGGTACGATATAGAGGCGAATTTAAATTATATCTGTATGCAACGATAAATTATTGCAAACGAAAAACGATTCTGAGCGAAGTACAGTAACGATTCTCATCAAAATTAACATTTTAAACGCTTATAAAAAAAAAAAAAAATGTATTAAAATACGTTTAACTTTTTTTTTCTTCGACATAAAGAACGACTTACGATGACTTAATCTCGTGTGAAATGTTCAAATTTTAATTTACACAATTAATACATATTAGAAAGGATGGAAAAACTTAGTGATAGATGTTTGTTTCAATTTTGTTCTCCGTGTCATTGCGAACCGGGTTCGTATGGCACCAGCAATTCTTGAATTTCTCTTTTGAACGTCAATGCTCTTACAGTGAGCGGGTCTGTCTCAAAAAATTCTTCAGTCAGTGGGAATCCATAAGAAATGTCGTTCAAGCGTCACGCACAAATATCGAATGATAACTGAACAATTGACGATTGCATATTATGTATTGCAATCGTACACGTGCACCTAATACGGCGTTTATCACTACTGGCAGAGTACGTATGTATGTGTAGTTACATTTAACGATACAACAATTAAATGATCCACTAACTTTCTTTAAAAACGATCACAGCGTCCGTATAACGGCGATAAAATGTTGTATGAATAGACGAAAAAAAAAAAAAAAAAACAGTGGTTATTTCCGACTCAACCGCGGATAATCGATACGGCGGTTGAAAAATCCGCGGATAACGAGGGATTATTGTATACGAGATAACTGCATGACGTGCATGGACAAACGGAGAACGTAAAATTAAATCGATATTTATGTACAATCTTTTAATAAGGTTTAATGACGGCGAAAACCGTCGAGTTGCGCAATAAAAATGATCTGTATAACGTGCCCCCCATACGTCACAAAACCCATGCGGTATTGTTTGAATATTATTATTATTTCTTTTTTTTTTTTTTTTTTGTCATTTTTGTCTGGTTTTATTAAAATCCGGTTTACACCGTGCACCGTAGTAAAACCAATGTTCGATCTATGACCGGAGGGGTCGGTGTCTAACAACGGCAATAATATTATAATATTCGGATACGCGAGAAACGTCGTTAAGTACCAATACGAGGTCTGTAGAAAAAGTACCAGGATTTTATTTTTTAATAATTACAAAAATGGATATTATTTATAGATGTCTCCTTCGAAATACTCTCCACCCGGACGATATGCAGTGACCGCCGCCGGCGGTCTTGCACATTTTTCAAAAGTCCTTTGGAACCATTCCAAAGTTAAAGCTATGAGTTCTGTTGGTGCGTTCGCTCTTAATTTCCTCTACATCTTGAAATCGTTGTCCATTATGCGCAGATTATAGCCTTGGGAATAGAAAAAAAAAATCACCTGGGGGGCCTGATCAGGAGAATAGGGAGAGTCCGCGGGACCACAGCAATTATTTTATCGGTCAAAAATTCACGAATCGACAGCGCTAAATGTGCCGGTACATTGTGGTGGCGACCGATCGCCGACCCTTTTCATCTGTACATTTTCCTGTAAAATTACCCGGCAAGACTCAATTGAGATTCGCTTTTTTACCTCACGAACGGTTAATTCGCATGTTTTTTCCGTAAATTGTCGGCACACCATCGTTTCTGGACTACGTCGACGGTCTTCCAGACCGGGGATCGTCTTCGGTTGACCGCCCACTGTCTTTGAAACGTATAAAACACTCGAAAGTCACGGGGAACCACTTAACGAATCATCCCCAAAAGAGATTTTAATCATTTCCGCCGTTGCATAATTTTTACCAATTTTCAAACAAAACTTGATGGACACGCGTTGTTCGTTAAATTCCGGACATGCCGAAAACGGCGAACGATAAAAACCGACTGGACGGTTAACCTCGTGTAACGTTTAACCGAGATAAGACAGCGACTTTGGGTTTCGTTTGAAATGTCCGCATAGTCGCGGGCAATACGTCTATTTACAATTTGAAAAAATAATAATAAAAACCCGCGTCCAATCGTACCGTATTCTTATGGTATTGCGCGTCGTGCACAACAATGTTATGTATGAGTATGTTTGGTGTTGGATATTGGAGTTGTTTT
Source organism: Tuberolachnus salignus (assembly GCA_956483605.1). NCBI lineage: Eukaryota > Metazoa > Arthropoda > Insecta > Hemiptera > Aphididae > Tuberolachnus > Tuberolachnus salignus. The sequence goes on from OY101434.1 coordinate 36,866,344, forward strand.
TCGGGTGCCAAGTCGTGCATTTAGGGCGATCCATTTGATTATATTACGGTGTGACCATGTGAGGCGACGGTCAATCGTTAAGGCCCAAGTATTTGATTAAATTTTGATAAAAATGATTTGCTTATTTAAATGTAAAAAAAAAAAAAAAAAAAAAAAACGTATCGGTAAATAAATCATCCCCAAAAGCGGTTTTAATCGTTTCCGTTGCATAATTTTTACCAATTTTCAACCGAAACTCGACGCACACGCGTTGTTCGTTAAATTTCGGACATGCCGAAAACGGCGAACGATAAAAACCCACTGGACGGTTAACCTCGTGTAACGTTACACCGAGATAAGACAGCGACTTTGGGTTTCGTTCGAAATGTCCGCTTTAGTCGCGGACGTATTCGTCTATAAACAATTCGAAACGTTACCGCCGGTGTGTAGATCGGCCGTAATAACATTTGTCTGTCCCGGTACTTTTCGGACCGACCTCGTATATCGGTCGGGTGTTTTTTGTCGGCGTGTTGTACGGTGTATATGTATATATATACAATTATTAATAATATTATATAATATAATAACGACGTGGATGACGACAATGGTACGTGCGCCTGTATAATATCCGCGCGTAAAATATAAACGATATTTTACTATATTATTTTACTCGCAAGTAAAGGATATTTTTTTTTACTATTGTTTATCATTTTTTTTTTTTTTTTTTTTTTCTTGTCTAATACTCGACCGAAACGTTACTACTTTTGCTAATCCAACGTAGTATTATTATTATTTTTTTTTTTTACCGACGTAACGCGAATACGGAATGACGCCGTGACCGTCGTATCCTTTTCTGGGAGGGGCGGCGTCGGGGCAGACGGCGGTCGCCGGCAGGGGGTGAGGGGCGAGTTGACGTGCGCGCGCGACGTGTACACCGACACGTACGACAATAAAAACGATAAAATAAAAACACTTGCCACGATACACGGGAAACCGTTCGGCGGCAGCGAGGCGGCCGAGACACGTGTGCCGCGCGTTTAGCGCGTGTCCGGCCGCCGCGTAAATTAATATTTAATAATAATAATAATAATAATAATATTAATATTAATAATATCACGCGTTATGGTCGGCGAACGTCGGTGGTTTTCGGAAGGTCAGAGGAAAGGAATATGAAAAATATAATAATAATAATAATAATAAAATAAAAATAATATAAACCCGCGCGCCGTGCACAACAATGTTATTAACCTCACGAACGGTTAATCGGCGGCGGCCATTTCGCATTTTTTTTTTTCTCGCAAATTGTCGCCGCCACACCATCGTTTCTGGACGACGTCGACGGTCTTTGATACGTATAAAACACTCGAAACTCACGGGGAACCACTTAACGAATCATCCCCAAAAGAGATTTTAGTCGTTTCCGTACGTTCCGCTGTCGCATCGTTTTTACCATTTTTCAACCAAAACTCGACGCGCACGCGTTGTTCGTTAAATTTTGGACATGTCGAAAACGGCGAACGATAAAAACCCACTGGACGGTTAACCTCGTGTAACGTTAAACCGAGATAAGACAGCGAATTGGGGTTTTGTTTGAAATGTCCGCTTAGTCGCGGGCAATACGTCTATTTACAATTTGAAAAAAATTTTTAAAAAATAATAATAAAAACCCGCGTCCAATCGTACCGTATTCTTATGGTATTGCGCGTCGTGCACAACAATATTATGTATGAGTATGTTTGCTGTTGGATATTAGAGTTGTTTTTCGGGTGCGAAGTCGTGCATTTAGGGCGATCCATTTGATTATATTATGGTGTGACCATGTGAGTCGACCACAAATGATTTGCTTATTTAAATGTAAAAAAAAAAAAAAAAAAAAACGTATTGGTATTTGTCGATCACATCTCGTAATTATCCTACTCGGGATATTCTTAATCGTAAACATTTCCTTTTACCGCCGCGTGTTCGGCACAAATGGATAAAAGCGGACCATTTTTCTTTTCTCTCTTTTTTGCGATTCCCTAATCCGGGACCGATGACGCAGTGTTGTTATACTGCGTTTTTTTTTTTTTTTAAACGGTTACAGATTGTCGAACGTTTGTTGAGGCCGGTCTTAAACACGTTGTCAGGCCACGCCCGAGGGACGTTTGTCGTTTCTTTGGTCTTCGCGTCGTTCCGGGGCGAAAACGATAAGGTACGCTCCGACGCCGGCACACTGTTGGCCGACCTCGTGAAGGCAAGACGGTTGTCGAAGTTTGAAGTTTACTTGGGGTATGTACCCTAAACAATAATATTAAAAAAAAAACTATTCGTATTATTGTCGTTCCATTGGGCAATCCTTTACAAAATTAACAACATTGCATATGCACATGTTCTGTCAATGTGTACTCCGCTACCGGTGCCTTTTTTTCTTTCTTCAAATCTTTTTTTTTTTTTTTTTTTTTTTTTTTATTTATTAGATTTAAAATGTTTTAGCATATTATTTACATAATACTATTACAAGTTTATTAACGGGTTCTATTTACAAATGACAAATTATGAATTATTAATATTATTAGTTAGTGACATAGTGATAATAAAGTATACATGTTAATGTTGGTTAATATTTATTTTTAATGATAATGATAATTTAAATTTGGTCTTCGTCTTCGCTTGATTGTGATAGAAGAACATCTTGAGGTAGACGTGATTTTAAACGCCGATTTTTTGTTTTGTTTCCAATGTTGTAGAACCGTGCACCATCGGATATATTGAGATTTGCGTGAAAGTTTTTGAATTGTATTTTTATCCAGTCTTGGAGAAGAGGAATTTCTGTGTCATTATGAATTTGTTTATTTCTCATAAACCATGGGGCTTTGAGACATAATCTCAGAAATTTGTTTTGAAGGATTTGGATTTTTTTGATTTTTGTTGAGGAAACTGCCGCCCATGTTGGGCAGGCATAAGTGATTAATGACCGGATTATTGATGTGTACAGTAAGATGGACGATTTTATTTGGAGGGTTGATTTGAAGTTAACTAGAGGATAAAGGGTGTTCATTCTTGCATAGCCTTGAGAGAGTTTTTTGTTTATATGAATTTTCCATGTCAGTTTTTCGTCTAAGAACACTCCAAGGTACTTGACGGAGTCATCTTTCTTGTTATCAAATCTATAAACGGTTTACGCCTGTACAAGTGGCGCGACAATGGGATTTTCCCGATAGGCCACTGGATTTCCGTTGACGGGGGGGGGGGGGGCAAACATACGAAAAATCATTTTTAACGCTTACCGGAGTCTACGGAATTATTTCAGGCGTTATTTTTTGTTAAACGGATATTCGAAGTAAATATAAAATAAAAACGCTCACCGCAATTAACTAAACGCGCGTAGAGTTGCCCCTATTAGATGCGCGGTTCGCCGTTGATTCATATTTCCCGGGTGGGGAAAAAAAAAAAAAAATCCGTTTTTCGATATCGCAACGATGCATTTATACAAATGTAAATCACCCCGTGTAATAATACCTATAAACTTTCCGAAATTCCCACCTACGACGATGGGCTACCCACGGTGTAGTATGTCGGATTTTTTTTTTGTTGATTTTTATTATTATTATTATTGTGATTTCGTTATATTATATTAATGGCTGTTTGTCCTGTTCGTTCAATAACAGTGGATACCGTACATTATACGTATTTTAACGATGTTTCAATAAATCATACCGAATAATAATATGATAATTATATCATATATTTCGATATTGTGCGTATATACGTTTTTTTTTTTTTTAATGAACAGTCAGTCAGTCGCCTCTATCAGCCACTCGTCATTAACCGCGGACTCGAATACCGGTCGTGTCGTAAACAAGGTTTAATGGTCGCATATTTTTATTCGATTTATTTAATTGTGCCGATGGTAAATATTATAATTGCCGTTCGCGTACGGTAACTCCGGGTAACTACGGGTACCTACGTTTGTATCATACGTACAGGCATGCCCGTCTATATTATTAAGTATGTTACGAGCGAAAAACCGATTTAAATAACGCTGCTCGAATGGTAATATTGTCGAACATCATCAGTCCGGGATGACTTTTATTTTATTTGAATAATCATTACAAACGGACAAGATCGAGTTATTTATATTTATATATATATATTGATCGCCAGCAGCGGTTGTTTTTTAATAACGGCAACATTTTAAACGTATTTGACCGATTAAGCGCGGAACGCTGTCGACGAGGAGTTGCCCCCGCCCGACCCGGTATCTTATAAAGCCGCGGTGGTCGCCGGTACTATTATCACGGCTATAGATAAGATAACAATTATCGTTTATCATTATTTTTTACGCATTGAACACGAATACGTTGGTAACACTGCATCGCGATAGTCAGTGGAAATTCCCGTAAGAGAACGGAAAAGAGTCCTATGCGTAACGAGATCCTTAATCCTTAGACGTGTACAGATATAATACAGGGTGCGGCGGAGCCGGCTGATGAGTTTTGTGGAGCTACAAATAACGGACATTGAAACTCAGAGAAATACGGTTTGTTTTTTTTTTTAAATAATTAGGAAATCCCATTTTTTTTTTCAATTATGTTTGTGAAAATGAGATCGTTGAGATGGCGGCCGTCAGCAACAATACATCGCTGTAGCCAATCCTTGAAGTTTTGATAAGATTTTCGGCACGTTTCGATTGGTACGGCCGCGATTACTTCAGCGATTCTCTCCGTCAGGTCATCTATCGTATGGGGGTGATGTTTGAAAACCTTATTCTTAAGCAACCACCGGAGGAAAAATCGCACACGCTCGGGGGAGCATGCCGGCCAGCCTACGTCACCCCTCAGTGAGACCAACCGCCCAGGGAACGTTTGTCGCAAAACAACAAGCGAAATTCAAGCTGTGCGCGATTGAGCCCCGAATTGTTAAAACCGCACGTCTCCCAAGTCATGTTCTTCAGCCGTTTCCTCCAACCTGCACTTATTAAAATAAGTTTCCGACATCATAACATTTCCAAAGCAACCGCGTGTTTCCGGGCAGAACGACTTGGTGACCGCTCGATTGCCTCTCTAACCCACTGCACATTTTCGGTGGTTCTTACCGTTCCAGATGCTCCGCGTCCACGTCCGCTTAGGGTACTTCCAGACTTTTTCAATTGTCGAATCCAAAATTTAATAGTGTTAACGTTAGGGACAAATTCGTTGCGTGGAATGCCGAGATGTAGACGAGAATCCCTTTGTGTAGCAATCACGGAATAATTATTTTCAAAATACGACGAAACCTCAATGTACACCTGTACAAACCATGATTACGACTGAGAACAGCATAACCGTGTAGTTCAAAATGACCACTAATATAGGTCTGGGTTTATCCTATCATGAACTAATGATTTCATTTAACTCGTCAGTCGGCTCTGCCGCACCCTGTACATCGAAGATATTTATACTTGTATAAACTTGAACAAACAGTGTTGATGTTTCAACGGATATATTATTATACTTAATTGTTACATAAATGCGGTAAAAGACTGGTCGGAATTTGCCAGTAACGTGTGGACGTGTGCACGGTGGCGCACGGAGAAAGCTACGCCGCACTAACTAAGGAATGACTAAGGCGAGCCTATACGTCCGGATAAAAGCTTTTGTAGCGCATTCGTTAATGTTATAGATTTATTATCATTATTATTTGCTTTTTAATTATAAATAATAATATAACCGCTGTGTCGACGAACAGAGAAATTCCATTAGGTAGTTATAATATGCTAATAATTATTGTGTGAAATACCGGCAGGTGTGTATTTATTATGGAAATGTATATATATATATATATATATTCTAATTAGAAACAAATTTTCAAATCGCAAATAAAAAAAGCAGATGCTCTACGACTACGGACACCTGTACAGTATAATATTTTATTCCCATCAGAACTCCAGTGTCGGCCCTTACGAAGAGGTCACCACTATCTCGATAAAACCAACGTCTGATAGTGTAATGTAAACATAGAAATTCATAATCGGAATGTGATTTTTAAACTTATTGTGACTTGGGTTGAACACGGTCACAATATCGCCGAATGGCAATGCATCTCTTTCTCTTTTTTAGAAAACTGTAAACGAATAACTCATCGGAGTCGCTGTTGACCGGACGTATTCGGGGCTCTGCTCACGACGACGAGGTATTTAACACAAAAAAATAAAAATAGACACCAGTTATAATAGTATGTATAAAAGCAATTGTATAATAATAATTGTAACAACAACGATACGCACAAGTATAATCGTGATATTCAAAAACGAAAATAAGAACAAACGGGTCCGTTAATGGTAAGGTTACGGGTGCTGCTATCAGCCCGATAACCGTGTCGGCAACCGCGTCGACCCACAGCGCCGCCAACCCCTACGGCCAGTACGACGTTCACATACGAGGTGTGTAAATAAAATAATGACACTGATAGCATTGCATGCTATCTAGAAACACTAATGGCTTTCCGGTTGATATAGTTTGTAGATAAACATCTAATGTGCCTTCAATGCGAGTTTGAACTACAATAGAGAGTCACGTGTTGGCCTGTAGCGATTATTTTCATGGGTAGGTTTTTTTTTTTTAGTACGTTCTGAAAACGAGTGTCCACAATCCAAGCGACGGTGTGCTATCCGATTTCGTTTCAGACTCGGGCACAGCGTTGTGACGGAAACTTTTCAAAAACTTCAGCAAGCGTACGGCGATAGTGTGCTTTCAAGGGTCCCGGGTTTTAAGGGGTTTATAAGGCATATTCAGATGGCAGAGAGTCGAGGTCAAACATCAAGAACAACTGGGTGCTGCATCACGACAATGCGCCTTGTCACACATCCATTTTAGTTAATACGTTTTGGCAATCAAAACTATTCCTCAGCCTCCTTATTCACCCGAATTGAGTCGTCTTTTTACACGATTAAAAATTCACCTCAAATGATGGGACGTTTTGGGACACTAGAAAATATTCAAACGTTTGTGACCGACGAACTTAAGGCTATTCCAGTATCCCAGTTCCAGAATTGCTACGAACAATGGCAAAATCGCCTCCAGCACAGTATGGATTCCTAAGGTAATTACTTTTAAGGAGATAATGTAAAATATAAATTTTAATTCAATAAAAAAATTATAAAAAATGAATCTTTTTTTAAATTAATTACTTTATTGGCACACTTCGTGGACAAACGTTTCTCAAGCTTTTCACATTTACGTACCCCGTAACCTTTTATCACTATTTTACATATCGTTCATTTTTTCTTTGGGTATAATTTTCCAGTTTTTAATATCCAGCAATGAAATTTCTATCTCGGCAATAGCTCGAGTGGTTTTTTTTATTATTATTATTAATATAACCCATTCATGTGCATGTGGTCGCATTAGGGGAGGAGTCGAGCCCCCGTCGTACAATAAAATATGATAGATTTCGGTTTTCGAGACTCTAGTCTCGTATATATATATATATAAGCACTATAGTGTTAATTGTATTATGTTTGCGATTGTCCCGGTGTTAACTGGCCACCGTTACTGACCAGTGAAAAAAAAAAAAAACGAAATTAAAAACAAAAATTATCGTGCGCTGGTCGCGTTATAGTATCGTTTTGTCCCCGCGTATATACTAGAAGAAGAAGAAAATTCTACCGGGCAAATGCGACTGTACGTCGTCGGCTCCCGTGGAATTATTTCCCGGCCACGGGCCATCGGTTTGTCGTCTCGAGATTATTACAAAGCGACATTATTATTATTATTATTATTATTGTTGTTGTTGTTGTTGGTATTAAACGCAAAACTATACCGGGCGATATCGGACAGAAAGGGAAAATGATTAGTGTAATGTAAAGTAATATTGCCCAACGTGCACGCACGAGCATACGGCATAAGAAGTAGTATTATATATTTACATCGGACGTCTAGAAAGTTCGGGAAAGTTCCTTATACATACGCATACGCGTGTAAACCGTTTCGAAACTTTCTAGAAACTCCGTATATAATATTTACGTGTAAGACTTTTTTTTTTTTTTTTTTTTTTTATTTATTTCTTCTCTTTCTTTCTTATAAACTTTTGGACCGAAATATACGAGTGGAAACGTTAAACGAAAATAATAATAATAATAATAATAATATATAATATAATAAATAATATTATACGGCGGTCGACGCGATATAGAAAATTGTATATATTCGGTCGTAAAGACGGATTGGTCTCCGTTTCGCATTATACGAGAGCATAATATATCATATATATATATATATATATATATATATATATATATATATATATATATATTGCGTATATATACTGCGCAGCGATAAAACGTATAAAATGCGACCGGGGCTCTTCTCGGTTTTTGTTTCCCGGTGGCACGATTAAACTCGTCCCAGACAGTAGAACTGCGGCCGCGGTCTATTCCGTAAAATACAGAATAATCTCGCCGGTTGTATTATACGTATAATGTTGCGCTAGTAACGGGTCGCGTCCACATGTCCGTCTAAAAATTATCCAACCGAGGGGTTATTAGACGGCCAAACGCGTGTGTTTGGTAAAAACATCATATTTTATTATAATCGTCACGAATTCGGGGCATTTGAAAACGCTCGTATTTCCGGCCAGGTTAAACCCTTAACGAATACGTAATGTATAATACGAATTAAGAGAAAACAATGTTAATGTCCAGTCTCGGCCGGTATGAAAATCGTTATTATTAATAAAAAAACAATTTGATGATTCGATTTTATACAGAGCCGGACGTTTCGGCGTGAAATTTATTTATTAGATTTAAAATGTTTCGGAATATTATACATGCTATTACAAGTTTATTAACGGGTTCTATTTACAAATGACAAATTATGAATTATTAATATTATTAGTTAGTGACATAGTGATAATGAAGTATACATGCTAATGTTGGTTAATATTTATTTTTAATGATAATGATAATTCAAATTTGGTCTTCGTCTTCGCTTGATTGTGATAGAAGAACATCTTGAGATGTAGACGTGGTTTTGAACGCCGATTTTTTTGTTTTGTTTCCAATGTTGCACCATCTGCGTGAAATTTATAAATATATCATATTGAACTTTTCAAATTTTAGACAATTTTCAAAAATTAATAATATTAACGAATCACTGTAGTATAAATAGTTTAACGTCTATAGATTGTAATGTCTAGTGGTGCGAGTCAATTGTCTTACACTATACAAAAAAAAAAAAAAAAAAACACACGGCACGTACAGCAAGACTATCGTGATTATTTTCTACGCGGAAATTGCGTGTATAACGTACGTATCAAAACCGACGCGACGATAACTGTTCCGGTCGTTTCGACGGTCGCACGTTTGAGTAAAACTTTACGTATTCGTCGAGTGGGGCTGTTTTTTTTTTTTTTTTTTTTGGAACATTCGCCGCGAATCGTTTTTTGTCGTCGATGCGAAAAGGCCGCGCACCGGAGGGAAGCGTCGCCGGCAAGGTATCGGGTTCGGCCGTGAACGGGAAACGTGCGCGTGGGAGCCAGGAAACGGGCGAGAGGGTGGGTGGGTGGGTGGTCGGCGTCGGAATACGGGAGCTCCCGAGTATTATACGGAGTAAAAAAAAAAAAAAAAAAAAAAAAAACGGTATTATTAATCAGTAACAGTATATAATAATATAGTAGTAACGGCGGTGTACCGATAGCTGTGGAGCGGTAATAGTAGTAATAGTAGTGGCGGTGGCGGTGGCCGGAAGTCGGAAGAAACAAGAGGCAAAAGGGTTTTTTTTCGTGGCGCCGACGCCGAACAGATGTACCGGGTGAGCGTAGTGTCGCGGTGTATCGTCGACGACGTGTGTCCGACCGACGCGGTAGTGTTTTAACGTCTTTCGTCCGTTTTCTCCCCCGAACCCGGCGTCCGAAACGTGTACCCCAGCCGGAACCGCGCCGGGTATAATAATATATTCATAAATATAACGTCGGGGTCTCTGCCGACGGTAAAAACGTCCGTGAAAGGGTTTTCTTTCATCACGACGAAACATGTACACATCGTAACGACGACGGCGGTAATTTTTATTAATAAAGAAGACGGTTAAATCCGTTTTGTCCGCTCGTATTAATATTATTCGGGGGACGGGGATTTTTTTTTTTTTTTTTAATATGTTTATTACACTCGCGTTCGTTGCGACATAATAATATATTTTACTCGGCAACGACGACCGACGGTACGGTTACGTAAGATTTTTTTTTTTTTTTTTTTTACGTTTGTATTGCGGGACGTGACCCCCTAAACATGCGCCTCGTATACGATTGCGGAGCGTCTTTTCTTTAAGCCCGACACCAATTTTACACGAATATTTTAAAACTGTACGTTAGGTTATGGGCAATTTAACGCAATCTAACGAAAACTCTCCGGCGGGCTAATCAAACGATTGTCTCGAATCGGCCGGTTTTCTGTTTTGTAAATATCCAGGCCCGGAGCGTTTTTCTTCGGCGTCTTACCGGTGTGTTTTCCGTTGGTTTTGCGCACGGATCACGCAAACCACGCCCCACTTGTTGAACATTACACATTTTTAATTGAAACGCACGATATGTATATAATTTGATTTTTTTCGTAATCGATAATTTACTGATCTCGGTAGTACTGCGGGGGGCCAATGGTCGAAACTAAAGCCGAACGACTAACTGCCCGACGGTGTTGCAATACGACGGTACGACGATTGGTTTACGGAAATCTCTAAAATAGACAAATTTATTGCGCAGACCAATTAATTCTACAATAATATTTCGATCGAGTGCAGACGAGAAACGCGTGAAAATGCGCGCGCAAACTATGGAATCGCAGCCCACAAAAAATACGACCGTCTGCGGCCGGACACCCGGTATAAAATATTATTATAAAACTGCGGCCGGTACGAAACACGAGACCCCGTGTCTCCGTAGCTGTTTTTTTTCGGTCCCCTTCCCGCAACAGGTCTCCGCGACAAAACCGACATTGCGTAACGCACGCGTGTCGGACCGAATGAGTGATATTAGGTAGGGATTTCGATGCACCTTTGTATTATTTTTCTTTTCTTCTAAAGCTCGTGTTGTCATAAATCCGTTTCGTGTACTCCTGAATGAGAATAAAAACGTTTTTTTTTTTTTTTTTTTTTTTTGTGTGGTTTTTCTGTTATATTCCTAATTTTTTTTATAGTATTTGTTTTGTTTTTTCTTTTAGTTTTTCTATCCAAAATAGTATAACAAACGATTAAGTACATACTCGTATTATGTTATTATCGTGTTAAACAGATAACGTCTGGGGCAAAACTAACGTGGTATTTTTCGAATTCGCTAGATTCCCTGTTTAATAACGTGATGGCGATAAAATCGACTATATCGTTCAGTACGAGTTTTGTTGTCAAAAGTAAAATGTCCGATGGCGTGTCGATAAAATGACGAAAAATAAACACATTTTTAGCGCATAGTTTTTAGGGAATAATAGCGTTTCTTAAGGGCATTTTTTGGGGTACACAAAATCCAATATCGTATAACCTAACCTAACGAACGCAGGTGGGGGGGAAATTCAATCCCTCCCCCCTAACCGGAATATTAGGAAAAACGTTTAAAATAAATTACCTAACCTACAAATTTAATAGTCGTTTCAAAGTATCCCAAAAGAATTACAGAAAAAATAAATTATTATATATGTATACGAGTACCTAAAGAGTAATTAAGTATGATATATATTTATTTTTTTTACTGCCAAAGGCATCTTTATTTAAACGATCAAAATAGATCTTTATAAATACAATACATTATAGATAGTACAATATGACAATTATAATACATATTGTACACGGACATGTTTGGGGTTGTACCTCCAGTGAGATAGCCCCTTAACTTAGCCTAAGTCACTTAAACTAAGTCATATGGCTTTAGGCGTTTGAGGCGCCTAATGTCTCGCGAGTTGTCCAGAAGTTGTTTAGCAGTAGCATTGGGATGCAGCTCAAGTTTTTTCGCATGTTTGTTGGCAAACTTTTTGATTTCGTCCTGGATGGATGATATATTTAAATCACGATGGATAATTTCATTTCTGTCGAACCGGTACGCTGCAACAATGGTACGAAGAGCAATATTTTGACAGCGTTGAATGACTTCGATGTTTGACTTGCTGGCACAACCCCACAGTTAGTCCAAATCGGTTTAATAATAGCTATGTATAGAAGCCGTTTGCTTGTTGGATCTAGCGTGGAATGTTTTCCAACTAGCCAGTACAGCTTGCGCATTTTTTCTTTAATTTGCTGTTTTTTCTGACGGACGCGGTGTTTCCAATTTAGGCGAGAATGATATTTATGAACGTTTTACATTTTTTTCACGCCTCCCCCCCCCCTCTGATTTTTTTCTCTGCTTTCGCCCATGTACGAGTAATACAATTGTCTATTGTAGACGTATAACCGTTTTCGATTTCTCGGCTAAATTATGCTAATCCGGCTGTCCGGTTCACCAACTCCACCCCCCCCCCATGATCAAACGTGGTCGTTTCACGACCAAATGTATAACCATTTTTTTTTTTTTTTTAGAATTTTTCAATTATCGTTCATTATTGATGTTTGTCGCACGTCTAGACCAGTGTTTCCCAACCTTTTTACCACCACGGACCACTTCGACAATATTTTATAGGTCGCGCGGACCACCTCAATTTTATGAAAACTAGGAATACCTTTTTTTCGCTCATTAACAAGAATACACGAAATTTATCGAAAAATGTTTTATTTTTTTATTATTTTACTTTACATTTTATTACTATACATCACTAATATATAATTATACTTGTTTGCAATTGACATAATTATTATCGGTCGCGATAGTAATAGTATAATTTATTACTCCGATACCTACACACTTCCACAACAGTGGAAAATACTTATCGGTCTACAGCAGCAACAACGATAAGATAACCGTACAATATTATACGGTTCCTCAATAAATCGTAATTTTTTTTCGCTATTTAAAAAAAAAAAAAAAAAATCATAATTAATTTGTAATAGAAATCGTCGAAGAAAAAAGCTATGGGACCGCGGACCACCTGTTGGGAAACACTGATCTAGGTGCATAAGTCTTTTTGAGAAAAAAAAAAACGATTATAGAGGGACTCGGTTTGCGTTCGTCATATAGTCGTTATACGTTAGCTATAATTTCTGGTTTACGAAATAATGTTATATTTGTCTGGAGGATTATAATCAGTGTACAGACTGGCCCGGGATGATAAGGGGCAATCGCACCCCGGGCCCATGACTTAATAATTATTATAAAGAACAATTAAACGCGTGGCATTAATTATATAGGTACCTTTAAATAAAAAAAACCGTGCACATAATTATAAATACTTGAGGTTGTCCGCAACCCGGGCTTTATTTTATCTCGGTCCGCCACTGGTTATAATTACGTCTATAAGTCTATAAAATTACTTTTAAAATATCCGTTTGAAAAGACCTGCGAAAATATTCGGAATTCATTATCGTCGAATATGACGACGAAAAACGCGAGTGTAAAATATTATTATGAAAAATTACCGAATTACAATCATATTATTAAAATATTCGCATACAATAGAATCTCTCTAAAAAAAAAAAAAAAAAAATAATAATAATAAAACAATAAACGTTATCAAATTCTTCTATAGTTTTCGCGTATGGAAAACCACTACAAGTATATCACCACTCGGCAAACCACCACTCGAATAAGAGACATTAGTTTTATAATACACGTACTCGGCAATATTATTACTCTCCCACGACACGTTTTATTATTTTTTTAACAAATCATTTACCGGGTATAAATGTTTACCACTTCAAACTGACACTTTTCTCATATACGCGTATAATAATAACAATAAAATTATTTATACGCGTCTTACATGCGAACGATTAAGAAGAAAAAAAAAAATTAAAAAAATATTATTTACGTTTTAATAATTCTGTTGTCTGTAACTTTTTTTGATTAAACACACACACACACACACACACATATATATATATATATATATATGCACACGGTGCCGCTCTCAGCAGACCGGAAAATAAGTACGTTTCAGATAATGTCCCGGCGTATAGAAATAATATCACGTGTTTTTTAACGTCTATTTATACGCGGGTACATGTCATTTTCATCGTACGAAAAAAAATTTACGACGATAATCTTAAATAAGCCATCGCCGTACCACGTACCGCGAGTTTTTTTTTTTTTTAATCGTTAAATCGTTAATTAATGACGTTGAACAAATATTTACGTCGATCATATAATAATATTGTTATTCTTATTATATATATATATGGACAACGGCGGTGGCGATCGGAGATTATTATTAGAGAAAATTGTTTTTTTTTTTTTTTTAAAAATGATACTGTGCGTAGAGTGGACCGCTATTGCAGACGGTAAGCCGGGAAGGTATGTGGTTATAGAGGGGAATTAAATTTATATTTGAGAAAAAACGATTTAGAGCGAAGTTAAAAACGTTTTTAAAAATTAAAATTGACTATAAACTGTGGTGTATGGCGTTTTATCCGCACAAACCGGAGAAATAAAATATGCAATATTATGCAATACGTAAAATATGCCGTGATTTTTACGATTTCCATCAGAACTTGAATTCTAACAGAAGTTACGTATTGCATTACGCCTATTTTTATTTTTTATTTTTTTTTTACCCGTAAGTATGTGTCCGATTGTCAAACCTTGTGTCGAATTTCCATGAATATTCCTCGGGCCAAAAATATTTTATTCGCATAGACCAAATAAAAATTTTAAAAAAACTCGAAAAAATTTCAAATGACTATAAAAATAGCTCAACGATTGTTTTGAAAAATGTACCGCGCCAGAAAAAGGGTAATATAATAGCATTCGGTGAAAATATCAGTTTAGGTTTTGACGAACACACCAAATCGAAAATAATAGAAATTGACCAAACCGTAATTGCAAACATTTTCCCGTATTTCCGACGTTTTTTCCTAGCATTTCACTGTTATTCAAAAAACCATAAGGAAAATCCGAAAATGACCTCGCCTATAAACCAACAAGATCAAATTTTCTACCAGAAACAACCCTTGCGGATGTTGATGGTCGAATAAAGATTCCTGGTATAAAAGTTGTTAACGGACAAAAAAAAAAAAAACGTTTAAAAAATCCTCGTAGAACTTACGCTCAGAATCTAAACGCCGGCCTTACAATTCGCACCACGGGTAGGCTATTGTTGAAAGTGAAAAATAGTGATATAAGGTAGTTTAGTTAACGCAATGATACATCATTGCAATCAAAAAACTATTCTGAGCGGAGCTTGGTAATCTGGTAAAGCTATACCGTCGTGTACTTTTTCAAGTATTGTATTCAACAAAAAAAAAAAAAAAGAAAACACCAATGTATCGGCATTTGTTATCGGTTTATTGTCTTTTTTTTAGAAATACTAGTACAAAACTGGTACTAATGTTTCAAATAAATTACCACCGGGTGATGAATCGAAGGTCTGGTGTGCATAATTAGAAGCGTTTAACTAACCGAAGAAATAAACCACGAAAAATATTGACGGGACGAGAATACTAAAAAATTATTATTAAAAAAAAAGAAAAAAAAGTTAATACGACATATTACCAAATGGCATTGACACCCACCGTCGTGTTCCGTTTCGTTAGTAATAATACGACATATTAATATAAACCAGAACTATGCAGGAATATTAGCCCGGGTAAAGTCTCAATTAATAAAACGTAAAAAAAAACCCCGCCTACGTGTCCATGGATTTTTTGGCACGCTCGAAAACGATTAATTGGACGGTGTTTTACGGTTTTCGAAGATGTTAACACTTTAAGTAGGTAAAAGCGTATAAATAAAAAAAAAATAATAATAAATGCAATGTGCTTATATCAGTAATTTTTTCGTTTCGCTTCGTTTTGCTAAAGTACAGAGATGGTTCAACAACTAATAAACATATGCACGTTTTTTATTTCTCGAAAAATGTCCTCCTATGCCCGGTTTAATGGAAAAACATTTTTTACGTCCGAGATATTAGCACTATGTACAGCGGTGGCGGAATGGGAATCAAATTCAGGCCTGGAGATTTATCCGGGACACTCAACATTTTTTCCCTCAATAAGATACAAAAAAAAAAAAAAAAATAATAAAAAATTGTTATCGTCGGGTTCGATCACAACGGTATATATTATTATTTCTCGTCTACAAAACTACATAAAATGTATTCAATAATAATTCATTCCGTTGTATTGTATGAACGAATATTGTTTAGACCAGTGGTTCTCAACCTTTTTGGATTCATGTCACCCTCATCTACGATAACCCAACACTACGTCTCCCTAACATCAAAATAATAATAATATAAAATACAAGCCCTATAAAAAATACAGTACGCAGAAAAATAATAACTACACATTTTATTTTTGCTTTACTGTTAAATAAACATTGAAATTTTAAATTGGAAAAAAAATAATTAAGATTATTGATAATATATAATAATTGAATAAACTATGAAATTTAAAAATTAATGAGAAGTTTGACTCTGATGATTTTTACATAGTTGTGGAATTCGAGGGTTGATGGTTGAAAGAGCGAGTCTCATATCGTCTTTTAATAATGTTTCTACACGGTGAATTATATTTGATTTGACGGAGTCTTGTTAAAATAATATATTTTATTCTCGTGGTTTTAAATAACGATCAATAATCGTTATATTATTAAATTTTTTTCAAAAAAATGTCTATATTTTTAAACTTTTTCCAATATTTTCTTGTCACCCCGGTTGAGAACCACTGGTTTAGACTAACCGTTTTGTTAAATTTGTAATTAATACAAAAAATACAATTCCTCGGGAAAGAAGAAAAAAAATATAAATATATATCGCGTAATATTCACAATACAAACGGTTTAATAACGGTTTGTCGAGTTGATTACGTTTAACGAATAATCGGTGAACTTTCGAATAAATTTGAAATTTCGACGGAGACAAATAAATCAAGCGTGCAAGTGGGACCATCGTCTTTAATTATTTGAAAACTGTTAACCATCCGGATAATTCGCGTTTCCGGACCCCGTAGCCGTTTCGCTACGGATAAACCTGTATTTATCCGGACACAGGAAGTAAGAGTTTGACGAATAAGTAAAAAATGTATCGATCACGAGAAAAGGCGATTTTTTATTTATTTTTTTTTTTTTTTAAATATTATTATGTAGATCCGGTCTGCGCAGCGTAACAGACAGAAACACGATATTATATTGTCGTGTGTCTATATTATTATAACACGATGGGCGGAGCAAGCGTGTCGTTGTATTACAATGTATACCAGTGTTTTTCAGTACGGTACACAAAAAAGATTTAAAAAAAAAAAAAAAACAAAAAAAAAAAATGTACGAGTCGTATTTTAGGATAAGATATGACGTACATATCTGTATATATATATATATATATATATATATATATATATATATTGACGGGACACGTGTAGTAAACACATGGGTCTGTATGCGGATACAGACACACGTCGACTAACAGTAACAATATGTTTATTAGAAAATACAGAAATATATATTGAAAAAAAATGGTTTTTTTTTTTTAATTTTTATTTTAACGAATACGCCTATACGGACAATGAATATATCCGTATAAATGACGACGTAAACTTTCAAAGTGTATTTCGTTACAGGACGTTTCAGTGGCGAACGTCGGTAACAACCGTGGAATAGTAATTGCCGAGAAAGTACGTTTATTAGAATACGAATTCGTCGAGAAAGTCGACTGCTTTATTTACAATTTATCAACTACGGTTTGCAAATTTAATCGTACCGACGTTAAAATACGTTACGAATCGGTTATAATAAAAGTATAATTAAAAAGAAAAGAAAAAAAACAACACGTGCATAACGCGAAATGGGACAGAGTGTAATTTTCTACATTAAATCCGTTTCGGCAATTAATAACGACAATTCCGTTATACACGTAATAATATTATTTGTCAGATGAAATATTCGAGCGAACTCGTGAGGCCATTTTGCGTTTACGGTATCCCGAAAGCTTTTCAAAGCTTATCCATTAGAGAGCGCCAGTTCAAGTTTAAACGGACGCACGCGTTATATTTTGTTATATCTCGTGCGCCTATAGTACGGAAATTGCACAACAATTAAGTGGAAAAAAATGGATAAAAGGGGGGAAAAAAAACCCCCGCCGACCAGTGTAAAACCGATATACAACGTTACATACTCGTAGTAGAAATAAAATAGAATAAAAACCATCGAAAACCCAATTGATTTACTACGTCGAACGTTGGTATATGTTTTAAAAACGATGCTAATTATTATATAGTAAAAAATTATAATCGAAGTTTAAAACAGTCGAAACAAATATAACAATATGAATTTCAATCGATTTCGAACGTTCGTAACGAGAAAAATACCGACAAAAAATAATTTCAATACAGAAATACTGTAACGAGTGAAAAGCGATATTGATTGTTACACAACCTCGTATAGGCTCATACGGAGATTATGTTTATAGTTTTTTTTTTTTTTTTGCTCTTAGAACTCATCAGCTGAAAATTAATTTAATTTGAAATTAATTTGTAACAAACGTAGTTTTTGGACTATTGGTTTTTCATAAATAATATAATATAATACTCGGGTCGAGAAACAAAAAAAAAAAAACGATTTAATATTATGCATGTTGGCGGTAATAAGCGGACACCGTGTGTGCACCGTAAATGTATTTATATTTTTTAATAATTGTATTCATCTAATTTGCAATTCGTATACTCGTAGCTATTATAATTTATACTAATGTCTAATAGAGACGGGGGGGGGGGAAAAAAAATAAACGATTGTTAAAAGAAATACTATCGGATATATATTTTATAATTTGTCTATTATTTTTGTAACGGTGAAAAACCGATAATTTATTGAAACGATATACGAAGTATCGTATAATGTATTTTATTGGGAAACCTAAAAAATATTTAAAAATAATGCACGGACAAAAAATCAATACGAATGTTTGTTTTCACTTTGATCGCGTAAAAAATTAGTAAATAAGTTTAATTATTTTTTTTTTTTTTTTTTTAAATGTATATTAGATACAAGAAAAAGTATTTGTATTAATAGAAGTCCGATTTAGTAGTAGTCATACGAATATCGAATACGATAACAATTTGAAGCGGATGACGGGTATGATTCTACGAGGCCGGCGGATGGGAAGTGGTCGTGAGGATTTAAGCACGGGAAAAGTCGAAATACTTCCGGGCGGTTTAGGGGGTCCGGGCGGCAGTCGCTAGTTTGGACATTATCGGTCGGTGTTACGTAGAGACGCTGGTCGATTCGAAAATTCGGCTCAAGACGACAAGCTACGATAAGGAGACGGTTTGGATTTTCGTGGTCGCCAAGACGAAAATGGGAAATACCCGTGGGGGGGGGGTGAAATAAAATAATATCGTTCGAATTAAAAATAAAATAAAACCAATGGATAACGCGTACACCCGCTACGCGCTTTGCATCTCATTGAGCTCGTCTCGTTCGTTATAAATATATTAATAAATAAATAAATACATATGACAAACAGAGTCGGTACAATATACGACGAATAATAATTATAGAGTATATTTTTTCTAGTCATGTGTGAAAATACGTGATACGCGTCGGATGACGACAAACAGCCAGTAATCGTATTATACGGGTCGATTCTTTTATCACGGACCGGAGTGAATTTGACTTTTTTTTTTTTTTGCAGCCCGTATGTATATAAAATCATTATACAATAACGATAACGTTTTATCATTATTCCGTATGGTAACCGTAAACACGTGTTGTGTTAATATATCGACGTTCAAATATAGCTCTTCAGCGTTTTTAATCGCAAATCCCAACAAACGAAAAAAAAAAAAAAGTTTTGAAAATATACGCGGCTCGCTATTTTGTAAACTGCCGTAGTACCGCCCCGGTGGTCTGGAAAAAATCAAAAAAAAAATCCCAACGTCAAATTTGTTCAACATTTTCGTTTATAGTTTTGGTTTATTTTCTACGGCACGGGTTCGGGATAAAATAATATAATATAACCGTCGTCCTGTGTACATTACATAATAATAATATAATGGGCGACAAAACGTTTAAAATCACGTGAAGCTATAATAATAATAATAATAATGGGGAAAACGAAACGCATCCTGAATACTGATTTAAACGCGCAGTTTGTGCATTGTAGGCAAGGCATCTAACAGAAAACAAATTTTTAGGGACGTAGGAAATGGGACGAAAATTTGTCGTTCGTTGTTGTTATTGCACACGGTCGTTTTTTTTTTCTCTTTACGTTCGAAATTTAACGATAAATCGGTATATCTCATTTCGAATAACGTAAATATACAATTATTCATAATACTCAATAATAATCAATAATCAATATTCACTGTTAAAATTTATCCGGTTACGGTTGCGATTGTCGGTGGTATCCGTTTCCGGACGACCAATTTTTGGTTTTCTATAAAGTCTTGCGAACCGTTTACCATTAGATTTTTCCACACTTGTAAATTATATTTGAATACAAATATTCGAATCCACTTTTAGCATTCGAATACGTATTTTAAATACATCTACGGTAAAATAACTTACTGTTGTATTTTACATATATATATTTATCAAAAGTATTTGAAATCCAATACTTTTTTAATTGTTCTACATATTATTTCAATTTGAAGCGCACCGTGTCGCACCAAATTGAAATTTAAACGGATTTGAAAAATTTAAAACTTACACTATAATGTTAAACCAGCGTACAGAAAACTACTTCACGCGAACGACTCTTTGTGTAATACAGAAAGTATTTGAAAGGTTAATACTGAAAAATACGATTCAAAGGTGTCTGTGTTCGTACTCGAATATACGGGTATTCCGAATACATTGTAAAATATCATTTGTATTTGTACTGAAAATACTTTTGAAAAGTACTTTTTACAAGTCTGGATTTTTCACAATTCACCTACGAACAGTGGCGTGATGGTGGGATTTTCGTGAGGCCAAGGTCTCTGAATTTTGTTCAATAGGTTGGGTGGGTCCATGACTTATCTAGGGATCCGTAACATGTCAACCGAATTGTACCTATTTCATAATCTATAAATAATAATTATTTAGAGAAATTAAAAAAACGGCTGTATGGTATTCGATGTTTTATCCCATAACAATTGTTTCTGTAGTTGTATGCACAACAGCGACATAGAGAATAATCTTGGCGGAGCTAAACAATATAATGTTAAATAAGTTGAGCGTAAATTTAATCGAATTTTTTAAACACCCAATACAAATATTTGTGGTGGGTGTTCGTAAATTTTAAAAGTGACTTTATATTAGGTTCCCCGAGCTCCCTCAAAATATGCGATTCGTCTCGAATTCGATTTGCCTCATAAGTAAAAAAACAAAAAAACTGTTCACCACGCCACTGCCTACGAACTTCTATTCCAGAATGGCGTAATAATTCTGTTGCCTGTCCCAATCTCGTTATAATCAAGTTGAATAGAGATTTTTTTTTTTTTTTTAGCACCTCGTACGCGGTTTATATTTTTATTCGCCCGACTGCGCGACCCGTATTATTTTGTATTGTGTTCGTAAAATCAATTTCAAAATAATGTAAAAACCAGGCCCCCTCGAAATTCGTTTAGTATAATAATAAATACAACACAATACCGCATGAATAAATAATACGTATATCATATCGGTATAGAGATTTCGTACGAAATGCGACGAGAGACCGGCCGCTCCTCGTAGCGCGTTGTGTACATTTTTATTTCTATTATTATAATATATATATATATATATATATATTTTCTTTTTAATTTCATTTATTACATACGTATATAATTTTCTCGAGACCCGACGGAATTCTCTGACAGCGGCGACCTGCCGACCCGTTAATGGGCCCCGTCGCGTCTCCGCCGTTCGTCCACGCCGGTACGTAAACGGAATAATAATAATAATAATAATTCGAAAATTATTCCAAATGCCGACCGTTAAATACTTTCCGTCAATCGATAACGGTACACGGGTATGGCGTATGAATATTATAATAATCGATTGCTGAAAATCTTTATCGTAATATTATAATAATAATATATACGGAATACAAAAAAAAAAAAAAATAAAAATAATAATAATAATAAAAAATCCGCCGGGCGGTCGCGTGCGTCCGGTCCGTTAACCCAAACACCTACAAAACGTAGTTACGATTTATTGAATTTTTTTTTTTTTTGTTTTATCGCCGAAAGGTAATAATATAATAAGTGTATTATTGTATACTATATTACCAATATAACGACCGACGGTTTTGGCGTTTCGTTTTTTTGTTTTTTTAAATATGGCCGGTATACTCCTCGGTAACCTCGGTGCCGGACCGCGATATTATTGTAATACAATATATATATATATAGTTTTTTTTTTTTTTTTTAAATTATTACATTGTTTTCGTACACCGGCGGAGCCAATTTGTTGTAACGACGAACGTTTACCCGTACGAAATGTATTTATTTATACGGTAATTATCGTTAATAAATATCGATAAAATCGGAAATTTCTCGTCCGGATATTGTGATAAAATTAACCACGCGCCTCGGGCGTTTAGATTCGATATTTGAAAATTCCACGACGGACTGTACAGTCACACCCCGCCCGAGTCGTCTACGGGCATACGACGGTAGGGGATGCATCGACAGGAAGAGCCGGACAATAAAATGAAAATTGCGTAAGAGTCGAGAGCAAAATTATAAAAAAAAATTCATCTGTCTATCGTGACCCACGTGTGCATTAGTCGAAAACACCGGGAAACTTCTGATTCAATACGTTTAAATTAAAACAAATTACCTTATGTTTAAATATTATAAATTCAAAAACGCAATTGTTTCGTTTTAGTAATTATAAGAATTCAAATTATATATACTGACAATCATTACGTTTTCAAATATATATATTTGCTTTTATATTAGTGACAAATATGTTTTGCGTCTTACGGTACGACGAGAACCGCAGTTTGGCCGCCCCTGGTATATAGTAGCAATTCGATTCCTACGGACTTCAGATAAAAACGGGCCCCGGCGAAACTTTTTATAAACTTGTACTAAACGCTTAACTTAGGTCAATCGACTACAATTTAAACCCAATAAATACTAATGAAATAATCGAGTTACAAATATTTAATATAATAGCACTCGACAAATAATCGAATGGGAATTGCTTAAAGGAAACCTACGTGCATTTCCATTACTAGTTGTGCTCCGGTAGTCATAAAAAAAAAAAAGGGGGAAAAAGTCGAGCGTAATGTGGTGGGTTTTTTTTTTATTTATATATATATATATAATTGTTTAAAGTTAAAATTTTAATGGAAATCGTAAAAATCAAGGCATCTCGCGTACTATGTATATAATGTGAACACAATTTGTTTAGCCCGACTGAGAATCGCACGTAAATCCGACACGAGGTCCATTGTAAATTGTACTGGACGGTGAAAAAGAAAAGAAAAGAAAATAGAAAAAAATTCGATGGCAATGTAATAATGCTGAATTGAAACGCGCGTTTAAAGTGTAAAAATCGTAAATAAATGCATGTTTTACCACCGAACTTCGCTCGGAATCGATTGTCTGGTTACGATGATTTATCGTCGCGTACAGATATTATAAACGAAATTCCTCACTATTATCCTCCCGTCTTCGCCGACTTCCCACCAACAACAGTGGCCCACACACGGTGCGAAGTATGTCGGTTTTTTTTTCTTCGTTTTTTTTTTTTTTTTTTTTTTCGTTTTTTTTCGTCTCGCCAAACGACAAACACAACAAGTGTTTGAAACGAGCACGTCACGTATAATATTATACCGCGTACACGTGTTTCGGAGACGACTACGTCTTATACACGGTATAACGCACGTTAACAGCCACCCGCCCGACTATTTACAATTGGCCGGTGGTCCGACCCCGACACAGCGGTAAGCATATTCGGCGGCACCCCGCGATAAATTAGTTTACAAACGACCCACAGGTGTGCACTGTGTGCGTGTGTGTGTGCGTATGCCTACCCCCTCGAAAACCCGATACGCATATCTTTATATGGGGTGTTTTATTTTTTATTTTTTTATCACGATCCAGCGATTATTAGGTACAGGTACGATTATATTGTCTAGGAATAGACATTCGAAAACACTTGGTTTTCGTTTGGTTTCTAGTCGTTACAGACGGAATCATGTTTGTCGATCATGTTGTATTCGCGATATTATCGAAATTCACGCTCGTTCCGTAGGCGTAAACCGTACACACACGCATTTCGACTTAATTTCCTTCTGAATTTCAAACCGCGCACTATTTCGGCCCGGAAAAACACAAAACGTGCACTATTGTTTTATCGTATGTACCAACGTCTTCGACACATATTATATTTTCGAGATTCCGTTTCACTAACAATAACTAACACGAAACATTTAAATTTGTTTTGTAACAGATATTAGATATTTCATTATTCGTAACGAAACCAGATGGCAATAGTACGACTCCCCGGTCCAAGATGCGTCGGAAAATGATAACAAGATTTTAGAAATCTCACTAGTGTACAGCTGTACCGTTGTGTAAACATCAAATATATAACTTTCGTTTGAACGGTTATTCTTTTTTTTTTTTTTTTTTTGGCTACAAACTATTGTTGTAAAATAACTATTTGAAGAAGCGACCACACCGGGAAAATTACCGAACTCCCGGCGGCCCAATATGTCCCTGTCTGTATTTTTATATTTAAATATGATAAATCTTTTACAACTCAATGCATTATTACCTCTATTCGAATCTGTGTTGAAGAACCTGACGGGGACGGGATTTCCATTTTGAAAATCAAAAGTCCAGAGATACGCGTTTCCGGCGGTGTACGTATACGGATTAAGGGTAACATTTTGATAATATTGCGAACACGGCCGAATCGTATAGACATACGATTCGATATTCTACAACATAACGGCCGAAAAGAAGGGAAATGTACTAAAAAATCCCCATCGCCGGATTTTAATAATAATAATAATAATAAAAAAACCCTGTATTTTATTTTACGGCCGTGAGTATTGCGTGTGCGTCACTCCCGTCACTTCCACCTCGCCCCGCAGTCGTTCCCCTGGCCGCCGGTTTTTCGCGATTTGTAATCCGTAAACGATGCCGGAGGTAAACGAACCTATATAAATATATTTATAATAATATTGCCGGCGGTTAGTTTTAACGCACATTTTACTATAAAAATTCATCGGCACGTTTTCACATCCTGTCCGTAGGTTACACGCGCCCGTACACGCGAGTTTAAAACGAATTTTATATTGTTTGATTTCCATACATAATAATATTCGTATATAAACGCATCGTTTTTTTTTTTTTATTTTTTTTTTTTATAATACCGTATTTTTAGCACTTCCACGACGGTTGTTATTATTGTATTATTATTGTTATTTTATTTTTTTTTTTTTTTTTTACGTACAAATAATATTTCTCGTGTTATATTATTTGACAAACACCTCGTCGTCGTATACCGTCGGCGGATGTCCGTACGTGCGTCCCGCAGACCGACGAACGATTTACATATTTTTTTGGCACCCGGACTCGCCGCCGCCGCCACCGCCGCCTTGTGTAGTCTTCGATCGTAATAATAATAATAATAATAATAATAATAATAATATGATAATAATAAAAAAAATATGATAATAATAAAAATATGATAATACGAAACGTCGAACAATGACGGACGGGGACTGCGTCGACGGCGACAATGGACGGAATCGTAGGCGTGCGGAATCCCGCGCGAAATTTTAACGGAATTTTAATACGTCGGCGACAACGAAATTCGTATACGGTCGCACCTACGGTACCTACATACGAATTATTCGCAATAAAAACGACGGGTGAATAATTATTTTTACGCGGTAAAAACCTATAGTGATAATATGCGCACCGATTCTAATAAATATATACCGCAGATTTGGAAAACGTTCGTTCACTTGCGCCGAAATATCCGAATTCGATTTCCGTACCGCTTGGGTGTTTGGGGTTCGGTTCGACTATTGGCAAACGTTCAAGTCCTATTTTCGAAGGACCCGAAATCCGGTGATTTCGAGCCTATTGAACGCAGAGAGTATATAATAGGATCATTTTTTTTTTTTTTTATTATTATTTTTTACTACATTGTTTATAAGTGATGCTATATAAGTATCAAAATATTACCGTTGACTCCGTTCAGAATACAAATAGCATATCGCCATTGTTAAAATTATTATTATTATTATTATTATTATTACAAAGACTCGAAATAAATCGCACTGTATTTATTTTTATGAAGTTGTTTAATGCGATTTTTAAAATTTAAACAATTGGATTTGTCCTTCGAGTAGAATCAGCCATTGACTAAAGTGTTTGAATGTCTTAAGAGGCTTCTATATATATATATATTGATGTTTGCGGTGTCAGTTACCTCGTGATTTTAAAGGAAGATAAAAAAAAAGAAAAGAAAATAGAAATTAAAAAAAAAAAAAAAAAACAATTTCCGAATTCACGAACACTTAAACTATTATATTATTGTGTTACTAAAACCACATGGAGATGTTTAATATGAAATACGCTTAAAACCTATGTATAGAATAAAAACAATAAATAAATAAAACTTTTTTAAAGTATACAAAGTCAGTTATAATTGTTTGATAAGGCTAGAGTTTCGATAACACGCTATTTCATTATGGAAATCGTTATGCCATAACCTCAAAAAAAAAAAAAAAAAAATAAAAAAATCGTCCGAAAGACGGCACTCGATTTTGCAACGGTAAAATTTGTAAATGTTTTCGCCTCGCTAAGCGGAGTGTCGATGGTGTATAATTGTCCGACTTTCGCTTCTAAGACCGTGTTTGGTATGATATCGATACAATTGTTGCTATGATATTATTCTTCGATAACTATAATAATAAGTATTGTCGATTCGAAAGTCAAATTTGCATTTATTTTTATTTCAATCGCCGACAGACAATCGTCGGTGTACGGCAAGATGTCATTCAACGGGGTACGGAATATATTTGTCAAGGTAGTGTTGCCAGCGTTGGGTATTACCTACGGACTGATATCTATCCGAAGAGATTTAATAGACATTATCGAGATGAAGAAAAGTAATATTAAATAGTAGTTATGTTATTTAAAAGAAAATTGAAAGTCGGAACATATTTTTTATTCTTTCAGAAACGGCGGAATTGAACGCCAAAACAATAAAAAAACAATATTGTACGTGTGGTGGTAAGTACCGATCGTACACGAACATATATTAGTTTTTCCCCCCCCCCGTCTGTGAACGGCTTTCCTACCAGAAATCATGGTCCAGCATTCAAGTGTAGCTCCACTTCTGATAGTATTTTAGACCTAGTCGATGCATCAAGGAGACCGTTTTTCGATTTTCGCTGTAATTGGTAAAAACCGGGACAATTTACGGTGATATTTTCGTTATTTTCGATTTTGTTGTAATTTGATTATAATTATTATTATAAAAAATATTCAAAACATTCTCGACACTTTTGAGGCATTCATAGCTATTTGAAGTTTTCTAGTTTTTTTTTTTTTAGGTTTTATGGGCATACAATTATTATGGCCCAGCAGAAATCCATGGACATTTTACACGAGTATCATCGTATTACGTTACATTCCGGTGAAAATTAATCATTCCGATTTTAACGGTAATCATAGAAATCGCGGCATTTCGGAACACGATCTCGGTTGATCGGCATTTCGGTTGCGTCTGGCTCAGAATCGTTTTTGTTTTACCAATGATTTACCATTGATCGAATCCAATTGCCCGTTGTAAACCATACCATGCCGATTTCCCACCCACAGCAGTGGCCCACCCGGGGCGCGAAACATGTCCGTCTTTCTTTTTCTTGTAACACAATACTGTATAGTATTATAAATTATTATAATAATTTAATATTATGGTTTTCGTAAATTGATTTACAAACCGCTCGGCGTACTCGCGTGGTTTTTTTTTTTTTTTTTAGTATTTACTATATTTGCTCGCACAGCGGGTGGCGAATCCGCGCAATTCTTATTGTGTGCACTGCGCACAATTTATTGCTATCAGTGCGCGGGCAATTCAAAAACTGTAAAATGCCGGACCGTGGGGAAAAAAAAAAAAAAAAAAAAAAAAAAAAAAAAAATCTATCAACTTAAAATCGTATTTTTTTTATACAGGGTGCGGCAGAGCTGACTGACGAGTAAAATTAAATCATTAGTTCATGATAGGATAAACCCAGGGCTATATTTGTGGTCTATTTTGAACAACACGGTTATGCTGTTCTCAGTCGTAATCCTAGGTCTGTACAGGTGTACATCGAGGTTTCGTCGTATTTCGAAAATAATTATTCCGTGATTGCTACACAAAGGGATTCTCGTCTACATCTCGGCATTCCACGCAACAAATCCGTCCCTAACGTTAACCCTATTAAATTTTGGATTCGACAATTGAAAAAGTCTGGAATTACCCTAAGCGGACGTGGACGCCGGAGCATCTGGAACGGTAAGAACCACCGGAAATGTGCAGTGGGTTAGAGAGGCAATCGAGCGGTCACCAAGTCGCTCTGCCCGGAAACACGCGGTCGCTTTGGAAATGTTATGATGTCGGAAACTTATTTTAATAAGTGCAGGTTGGAGGAAACACGGCTGAAGAACACGGCTTGGGAGACGTGCGGTTTTAACAATTCGGGGCTCAATCGCGCACAGCTCGAATTTCGCTTGCTGTTTTGCGACAAACGTTCCCCGGGCGGTTGGTCTCACCGAGGGGTGACGTAGGCTGGCCGGCACGCTCCACCGATTTAAGCGTGTGCGATTTTTCCTCCGGTGGTTGCTTATGAATAAGGTTTTCAAACATCACCCCCATGCGATAGATGACCTGACGGAGAGGATCGCTGTAGTATTCGAGGCCGTACCAATCGAAACGTGCCGAAAATCATATTAAAACTTCAAGGATTGCCTATAGCAATGTATTGTCGCTGACGGCCTCCATCTCGACGATCTCATTTTCACAAAAATAATTGAAAAAAAAAATGGGATTTCCTTATTATTTTAACAAAACAAACCGTTTTTCTCTGAGTTTCAATGTCCGTTATTTGTAGCTCCTCGAAACTCATCAGCCGGCTCCGCCGCACCCTGTATATAAAATACCGGGAGCCACGTCGGCATTGGCGCGACTAGGCGGGAGGGCAGGACTGTACAAATATAAATAAATAGATTTGATGAGTCGTTATTTTTTAAACGATGTGTTGAGCGTTATATTCGGAATGATGAAAAAAAAAAAAAAAAAAAAACCGGTCACGCACTCCGAAATATTGTTGTATTTTAATTTTATAATAAGTTTTTTTTCTACTCTAAAACCAAAATTAAACGAGTTCTACTTGGCCTGCGTAACCGTGTTTTTACTACGTCCGTCCGTTTGCTGTAGACATAAGAGTCGGCAAATTCAATGCATTTTACTATTATTCGGTATACTTATTTTTCGATTGGGTTTTGCATTAGGAGTGTAGTGACGAATATAAGCTATAATGTTTTTTTTTTGTTCTCGAAAAACGCTTATTTGGTTACTAAAAACGCTCAGATTTCTTTCCTCTAATACAATGAAAATCTTTCGCCCGGCGCTATTTTATTTGAAACATCGTTCCGGAATCGTGACAGTTTTTTTTTTTTTTTTTTTTTTCAAAATACCGTCAAGTTAAACGTCGGTTTTATTTTCGTCGATTTCTGGGTTAACCCGTCCGCCATACATGAGAAATAAAACACGGTTAATACCATTAACCTTACCGGTATGCCGATCTCCGCTCAGAATCCTTCTGGTTTGATTGCAATGATCGATCGTTGCTTTCAGTACGTGTATAAACTAAATTGCTCTATATCAAATACGTTTAAATCTCGTAAACTACAACAGTGTTATGTATATTTGACTTTTTTTTTTCTTCTTTATGTATTTTAATAATATAAAACTACTCGACAAAACCCAACTGCTCTAACCTCTACAGTTTTGCGAGGAGCAATACCGTTTTGAACTCGATCACACCTACCCGGCGAACGTTTAAAAATAAAAATAAAAAATCGTATCGAATAACAGACCTATATAGGTAATTAATTGTTGTCTACGCGAGTACCGTATACTAGGAAAATACATCGTTTTTTTATTATGATATTTTTATTTTCAATTAAAATAATGTAAAAAAAAAAAAAAAAAAAAACCCACTATAATAGTGGGTATACAAAAATAAAAATTAAAAATAGAGCGCAGACCGAAAAAAGGAACAAACGACACACGTATTGTAACATACAAATATAATATGTCGTGAATAACCGTTTCGACGTAACATTCGAGTATTTTGAAATGTTAAATTATATTTTTGCGCATTTTCGGCTGCAAAAAAAACACATTCGCTAATTTCGGTGTCGCGGTGAAACTTTCACGATTTTGACCCGACAATCGGATCGAAAACGTTATATCGAAACTCCCAATGGCACCGGTGTTTTTAATCCGAGCAAGGGTTCTGATAGAAAAGTTAGTTTACAGACGTGACTACAGAATAAAAAAAAAATTAAAAAAAAAAAAAAAAAAAAACCCAACCGTACAGTAAACGCAATACATACTGATACCGAAAATATATTGTCACTGCAGAGTGTCGGCCGCCAAGTGAATGAACCCCGGACGAGTCTGGGAAAACAGATGTGCGGCTGCCCGTGCGTTTCTGTACATATAATGACAATTTTTATAATTAAACAGATTTTTAACACGACCGAGTCCTCTGTTAATCGTTAATCGTCCCTCCGCCGCGTTGATAATAATTATTGTATTCAACTATCACGCGAGACGGACGGACGGCGCGCGCAGTGGTCGAACAAAAACGAAAACAGTTGGCCAAAAAAACCAATTATTTCCCGTCTCGCGATTGAACGACGGATAAATTTCTAGTTGAAATCGTCGTCGAAACTCGCTAGACAAAAACCGCGATAGTCCGGCTAGAACACACGTATGATCCCGTAGGCCAGTGATGGGCAATTTTTTTTAATGGGGGGGAGGGGCCACAAAGTTTAAGAAATTCTAGAGGAGGGCCAGAATTATAGAAAAAATGCATTTTGTGTTTAAGCTTTTATTCAATCGTATAATAGGCATGAGAGATATATGGAATTGTTTTTGATTTTCCATAATATTTTCGAAAGCGGCTTCCAGCTGTGACGATGCAACTTTCAACAGCGAGAAAAGGCGTTCGTCGATTTCTGATTGAGTTTTTCCGCAATTTCATGGTCGAAATAGTCGGTTCGCACACATAAGACGACGGAAAAACATAGCCATAGTTTTCCGGGCGTGAGCAATTATCATTGGGAATTCAGTATACTATCCGTGTCGATGGACCCCCGGCGGGCCGGATTAAATACTTTCGCGGGCCGTACTTTGCCCGTCACTGCCGTACGCTATGGGCTTTAGCACTGGCACTCGGCGGGGACAATGCGTGGTGGCCGGCCGGCCGTCTATCGGCGAAAATCAAACGTTCAGACTCGGACGTTTAGTTCCGGATACGATTGTACCCGTCTGCACAACGAGTTCACAAGCTAAAAAAATCGTACCTCTTTTTAATATTACTAGAGATGTGTACGGTATTAAATCGCGACGTTACCGACTGCCGTGTAAAAAAATGCGCGATTCCCTATAGTTTAACACACATTATCGGTATCGCATTATTCGGTTAATCCGTTTTTACTAAATTTTACGACTGTATTCGCGATTAATCAGTCGGTGTACTAAAATAACAATTTTAACAATAACTGTAAAATATTTTCGAATATCATAGGAATGATGATGTGTACGCAATAATATCTTCTATACTGTTGATAATACGATTTTTCTAATATTTAAAATAATGATTTTTGGCCATCTATTTTTTATCTCATCATAAACGCGTATTTATTATATGAAGTTTAACGTGGCGTTTCCGAATTTCCGATAAAATATAACAGGGGACGGAGTTTTTTTTATTTTTCGTATGTACGTGTAACATAAAAAAAAAAAAAAAAAAAAGTATTTTTGATTGCGCCGCACAAAAAATTATTGAAACTCGGTTATTTAATCAATTTGTATAAATCATAAACTATATGTATACTATGTCTATTTATTGTTTGTATTTTTTTTTTTTTTTTTTTAATATAAATATATATATATATATATATATTTAGGCGTTGGACCGTTTGTTGGAATTATTTAGAAGAAAAAAACTTATGACGAATGCGTGTGAAAAACGTTATTTATCGAGTTAAAATACAGTTTTTTTTTTTTTTTTTTTTTTAATTTACGTTTTCTACAGTCAAAATATTTGTTCTCCTTAATAACCGCATAGACGCGCGAGTATAGCTCCTATAACGCAGGTTACCAAAAAATAAAAAAATTTGCGATTATCGATTATTATATTAATATAATACTAATACCCACTCGATAATATCTTTATGGTGAGTTTTTATGTTTTTTATTTTTATTGTTGTCACGAGTCTAATTCTACCGGTCGGATTATTATTATTATTTTGTTACGTTTTCCCAAAATAAAAAACAAAAAAAAAAAAAAACAAAAAAAACCCATTTTGCGTGTCCCCGCCGTTTAATAAATATTGTTATTTTAAACGCGATCATCTGACGTTCGAGAAAATTCGTAACTTCCCGTAAAATAATAGCAACGCAACATTAAAAAAATAACGATCGCGCAGTAAAACAACAAGGCACGTACAAGCAGCTGCTTACGAGTAAGTGAATATACTCGTATATAATAATATAAGAAGATGAATTATCCCTTTTAAAAACATAAAAATGAATTTCTCTAAAAATTTATTACTCCCTCGTAATAATATTGTAATTTATATACGTTGCTTTTATATATAGTATCGTGTAAAAACACGATGTTTAACGTTAGTATATTATAAAATAAAAAAAACATTATTCGGATAAAATAACAATAATAATAATAATAATACACTACAGCCGCATTTTGCGAACATTGCGATATTCATCATTATTACAGCGCCCGTACAAACGATATGCGGTGTAACGCAACCAACCAGTTTGTTTTTTAGTCTTCGTAAAAAAAAAAAAAAAAAAAAAAAAAAAATTAACAAAATAAAACCCTAAACAAACATCCGTACCGGCGGACGACGACTGTATAATATCTTCAAGGTGATCATTTTTTTTCGCCCCCTTTAGACATCCCACTCATCGTTGTAATCGCGGCGAGTATTCCGAATTATTGTAATGGAAATACAATTGTTTTCAAACAACAGATATTTATAAAAACTATTTTTTTTTTTTTATATATTCAGAGTGTAGCGAAGAAACTATATAATAGTTTTACTAAGATGTGTTTTTTTTTCTTTTTCGGACAATACGGTTTTTGATTAGTAAAAATGCTCAACTATTCGCACCGTACCTACAAAATATGCGGATTTTTCGCCCGGTAGTAAATTGTTTGAATTATTTTTCAAGTTACCAGATTCGCTAAAAAATTTTTTTTTTTAACTGTCATTAAAATTATGTCAAAATTGTTTTTGTTTTTGTAGATATCTGGAAAAAAACTACACGGTTTAAATCTTATATAACCTCGCCAGTTTACCGAGCTCGGTTCGAAATCGTTTTTTTTTTTTTTTTTTTTTTTATCGTAATGATCATGTATCGTTGCTACCTTCTAAACTTTTCACCTACAACGGTAGCTTTACTTTTTTGTGTAAATAATTTTGCCGTTTACAGATAATTAAATTCCATCGGTTCGTTGCGAGATATGAGAAACATGAGAACTTTAACCGGTTAACAAATCAAATAAAACTACGGTCGAAAGTATCAAATTCAAAAGTATTACTCGCAGTCCGCGGGTTGGCAGAAATTAAAACATTTGAATATTCAATGATTAAATATTATGTAAAATGATTTGTGTAGTGCCCGGGAGTTTTCAATTGTACGGGTTTTAGTACTTGAATAATATTCACGAATAAACGGTAATAGAATCTCATCTTCTACGAGGTGTGACAATAAAACAACGAGACTTTTTGAATAAAAGTTGTTTATTTTAAAAATGTTATAATTTAATGATTATCACCTTCAAAGTACCTTCCCTCAGCATCAATACACTGTTGCATACGTCGCTGCCATTCTTGAAAACAGTGTTGCCATTTGCTTTCATTCAGCCCTTTTAGAAGTTCTGCCGTTTTCATTTTTACGTCATCAACTGTTTGAAAATGGGAAAAGAAATAAGAAGGAAATAAGAAGAAGTCACAAGGAGCAAGGTCTGGCGAGTACGGGGGATGTTGAAGTACAGAAATTTTTTTTTCAGTTAAAAAACGTTGAATTGAAAATGCACTGTGAGCTGGAGCATTGTCTTGGTGAAGAACCCAGCCATTTTTCCATAGATCTGGTCGCTTCTTTCTGACACGTTCTCTTAATTTAATTAATACCTCTTTATAATAATATTGATTAATTAATTTTGTCGATTTTTTCAACGTTTTCGTTTGTTGAAGACGTGGTAGGACGTCCAGAACGATCATCGTCTTCGACGTCCTCCCTTCCACTACAAAACCGTTTGTGCCATTCAAAAACACGAGCTCTTGATAAACATTCTTCACCATAAACTTCACATAACACACGAAACGATTCCGCGGCAGTTTTTTTTAATTTAACAAGAAATTTAATGTGAACACATGTCGTTCGATTTTTATATCTAACATTTTTCGGCAGTATGTCGAACTCGCACTAATAACAAGGCTACTAACGTATAAGAAAATGAATCGATGCCATCAGTGTTCATAGTACTTTTAGATAAGTGTTTTCTAATCATATTTCAATAATCGTTTTATAGATAACGTTAATAGTTTAGGTTATATTTAGAAAGTCTCGTTATTTTATTGTCACACCTCGTATACCTATGGTGACCAGATATAAAAATCCAAAAAAAAAAAAAAAAGTAAATTTTAGTACTTAGCTTTTCTACCATAAAAGAAAAACCGCCTAGATAATATAGATTATATAGATTTATATAGATAATCTCCGTCTATATCAATTGGTTTAATTATCCGATTACTCTACTATTTCTATTTCTATTATCAACTATAAAAACTAATAATTTTAAATTATAATTTCATTACGATGTCAATTTATTAGGTGTGTGCCAATTATGATGAAACTTAAACTTACTCTGTAACTCAACACATTGAAAATACAAGAAATATTCGTGTGATTATTGTAAATTAAATCTTTCAATACAAAACTTTATTGATACATTCTTCTACATATTTAAAACATATTATAATCTAAAACTTTGCATATATTCAATAATTCAATAAGCAAAAGTTTCCTCTTTTGCGGCAAGTTGCAAATTGTCAGTAGTAAGATTGTTATTATAAAAAAAAAAAAGCTTATTAACCTTTTGACTAGATGAAGAAGCAATTAAGACTACTTGATGGTGACTTTTTATATTGCTGCGACCACTATTTAATTTATCAAATTCACTTTGGTATATTTTATAGTACACATTATTAGGAGATATTGAAGTGGGTTTTGTAAACTCATTCTGTAGATTTGAATTAAATACACATTTAATACGTGGTGGGCTCATTGTACAATAATTTAAAATTACATTTACCTTTTGGAAGTTGGGATCGTTTATTAACTATTAAAGACTGTGGATTGTTATATTCCATAATGTCACCATCGCTGATAAAACACAACGAGGCCCTACTTTGATAACCACGCAACCGTATAATATTTTACTACTATCGGTTATTAGCAATACTATCGGATATTACATAATTATATGTTGATTGATGCAACCAGTATATTATATTTAATCGTGGTTCATACTAATGTGGCAAAATAATATTTTGTATTAATATGCATTAGGTCGAGCATATAAAGTATAAATGAATAATCAAATTATGAAAAATCATGTATTAGCCCGTAATATTTTCAAAAAAAAAAAAAAAAAATAGTACAATTTGATGTACTTAATACCATTGTCAAGGACACTAGGACATAGCATAAAAAAAAAAAAAAGAAGAAGAGTACGTTCCTACGAGAAAGAGGTGACGTTTGGTCACCATTTCTACACCTAACCCCCGACAGTTGGGATTTATAAACCGGATCCACAAATGCCGATTTTTATTCAATAAATCAACGCGTTTCATTGTAACTCGACTGTAATGTATACGTTACAATATTTAATAACCTAAAAAATACTCGTATAAGGGGATTAAACCCCCGTCGCAT
The DNA here is from genome assembly GCA_956483605.1 of Tuberolachnus salignus. NCBI lineage: Eukaryota > Metazoa > Arthropoda > Insecta > Hemiptera > Aphididae > Tuberolachnus > Tuberolachnus salignus. Next base: position 36,902,584 of record OY101434.1, read on the forward strand.
TGTATAGAACTGTGCGAATGTGAAAGTAATCCGTAATAGAAATAGTATTATTTTATATTTCATTTGTAACGACCCAAACGGCTTGGGTCTGCACTGGTTGTTTTGGCTGTTCTGAATTGACGACAAACGGACCTAACCGTTTATTAAAAATATTACTCTTTTTTTTTTTTTTTTTTTTACGATGCGTTCATTGTTTGGGCATTGTACATTTCCTAAATCAATATAGAATAATTTTTAATTTAATTTAAATTATTTCTAGTAGAGATACGTATACAATATCAATCAAACGTAATATATAAGTGTATTCTTTGCTCTTGTACGTTTGCACATCGAGGGAGCCTTGGGTCCACGATCAAAACCGCCCTCTGCCCCGTCTGTATGAAATAAATTACGACATATTATCGTCGTTAAACGAACACCGGACGAAATGTTAAACTGTAAAGGCCAGCAAAAAAAAAAAAAAAAAAAAAAAAAATAAACAAAACAAAAAAATCGTTTTTATGTAAACTCGTTTATCTTTATTCTTTATTTCTCTCCGCGTATGCGTACCTAAACAGATGCACCCCCTTTTATCCGTAAATAATCCGACGCCGATGCGAAAATAATAAATACGAGTACACACGCAATCGTACACCGAGGTACGCGCGTAAAACACATGTCGGTTTTTTTTTTTTTTTTTTAACCCTTTTGGATAATCGTGGGAAACCATATCCTACCCTTAACGGTACGCGTGTATAATATTATATACTTTGAGAGCGGCACGCAGATTTCTGGTTTTTTTTTTTTTTTTGTCTTCACTTAAAAAAGACGAATGTTCCTGGCGGTTGCAAGCCGCGGCGTTTATAATTTTTATTTTCATGACGATCCACCGGGGACCGAGTGTGACGGTTCGCAGGTTCGCAGGTTTCGGTGAACCTTCGCCCGTCCATTAATATACACGAACGACAGTTCGATTCGACATCGGTTTTTTTCGTAAAAATAAAATCGAATCTATTAACCGAATATATTATTAACCTTTGATTTAGCTCCCGGGTACCTTTCTGTAATATAGTATAATTTACTTTACTATCGCGAAAACATTATTTTTTGATAATATGTGAATTATGATAATAATATTATTAGCTTGGGGTGTACCTTGATACTGCACACACGTATTTATTTTTGAAAATGACTATAATTATACATGTTAATAAGTGTTGATACGATTATGTGCCAAGACCACTTGAAAGGGAACGAATCTGGCAACAATTCTAGTGATAATGTTTAATTTTATTTAATATTATTGTGAAAAAATATTGTTTTTTTTTTTTTTTTTTTTTTTTTTTTGTTGAAAAAAGAATTATTATTATTTTATTTTGCTTTGAAAGTGAAGTATTCTTCATTTGATTTTATTCCGAAAAGAATTATAATTTGTATTTTATCATTGTAATATGTTGGGTTTTGTTTTCAGAGTTATTAATAACTAGAACTTCGTTATTGTTACTCAATGGGAATTTAATTGTTTAAAACGTAGTAAAATCGTGTTAACACAAGTAAATATTGAATTTAGGAAGACTTTCCTATATTGTTTACTCGATATTTATCTGTTTTGGGTAGGAATGAAATTGATGAAATGTTTCCTTAAAATTATTTAAATTACGACTTCTAATGACGAATAATGAAAACAGCCCACAGACTCACTTACGTAAATTTGTATCACATACCTAGCCAAGGATTAATAAAAATATCGTTTGATTCGAACAAATCGCGCGAGCGACGATAAAAGTTATAAACGCCTCTTAACGGATAATTTTAAATTTGATCAGCGATCATTTTTTCGTATGAAACACCGAAAATCAAAAAAAAAAAAATATACATTTTTAATAGTTCCCTCCCTCCCCCGCGATCATTAAGACGAAGATCTGCGAATTAACATTAAAACTATAACGCTTGGTCGAGTTATAACTTGATATATTTCGTTTATTTTTTTTTTTTCACATTGAAATTTAAATAAAAAATCATCACTTTAAACTGCCTTAATTCTCTGTTAAAATTATTATTTATTATTTTTAAATATAGTGTTCGGACGAAACTTTTTATTGTTTATCTGTGCTGTAAACTGTATTTGGTTACAACCACAAAACAAAACAAAAAAAGCAAGCACACAGTTTTTCAAAACTATTATATTTCTCGTACTCGTTCTACTCTTTGAATCAATTTGTTTATACGTAATAACGAACATATAAAAAATCATTTTATGCTGTAGACGATATTTTTATATTTAAAACAATTTTATAAGTCAAAAATATACTCAAAAATGAAGGGAAAAAAAAGGTTAAAAATTCTGTTCGGTCGTCGTGTATAATTTTTTTCGGCTGGTAGAAATAAATCGGAATCGCGAATTCTCAAGGTAATTCGTTTGCTTTAGTTTTGGTTAGGTTAAAAATATATTTCATAGCGTGTACTTTCATTTTATTTTTTCATTCTTTTATTATTCCTTTAATGTTATTGTTTTGACTATCGATATTAGGAATACAATATGGCAGATCGGTATCTCGTACAGCGATCTCCCCGAGGCGAGTACTAAACTATATAGTCCTTTTTTTTTTTTTTTTTTAAACGCACCATAATAAGTATGTTTCCGTCTGTAAAAAAATAAATTAGCATCGATAGACGATAACCATCGTGCACAAACCGCAGGTATGTATATATTATTATGATTAATAGTATTATACGGTTTTAATTATTCGTAAAAAAAAAAAAAAAAAAAAATTGAAAAAAAAAAACTAACTAGTAAAAACAACACACATGGAAAATAATAATCCACACGCATCGATTGGTGGCTTATAAATTTAAAAAGAAACGATATCTTTTCGTTTATTACTTTACCATCCTGTATATAATTTTGCTTTCAGAACCTGACGTGCGAAACGAGAAAGGCAATATTAGTTTTATATTTGTGTAGTATTTTTTTTTACAACGGACGAAATCTTTTATGCCGTTCAGTAAAAACGCTTCGCCAAACTTTACACGGTGTCGCGCAAAACGTACGGAAATTTCCGTTTCTCTAGATACCCAAGTATTTTTTTTTTTTAGAAAAACGTCAAAACCTAAAAGACAAAAAAAAAAAAATAAACTAATCAACAGTTGTTCAACAGTAACTTGCTGTCAATAACCGAGTTTCACTCGTAATCGTTTTCGGTTTTCAACAATAAATTATCGTTAGTATAGATCTACTAATTTCTATGTGGGTCCGTTTTTAAACTTACCAAACTTCCCGCGGTTCAAAACAATTTTAATGACTTTTTCACACAAAAACAATAAATAAAAACTACACATTTCATTAGTATTAAATTATCTGTATTACTATACCAAATTACAATAGAAAAATAAAGGCATTTAAGAAGAAAATATTAAGTGTGTTTTAAGCTACATAATATTTGGAGTTGCGTTAGTGCCAGAGATTTGCATTAAGTCGTCAGGATAATCATCTGATAATCGAGATCTAAAATTATTTTTTATAAAGTTCATTTTCGAAAAGCAGCTTCGCATACATACGTTGAACCATACATTTGTACATAGTTTTCTAGCCGAGTAATTCGAGTTATTAACTTAAATATGAGCTTAAAAAATGACGCGCGGTGACGGAAACACGGTGTGTATACCGGACCCACAGTATCGGAAAATATTTTTATTTATCGTTGTATTAAAAAAAAAATATAAAAACAATATTATATATTTTATTAATACGCGACTATCGGGATCCGTAAAAAATGCGTCCGCGGTCCGCCGAATGATGGCCCCTGTTATAGACCGTAGACATTTTACTGACATTCTAACTTTCCACCCGAAACACTGGCCTGCCCGTAGTGCGAAAGTATATCTATTGTCAGTGCTCGATTTTTTTTTTTCGGTTTGCTCGACGAATACACAACACAACTATAATATTATATCTTATATTATGTACGAGGTCTGTTTAAAAAGTACCAGGACAAATGTTATTACGGCTAATCTACACACGTTTACGTTTCAGTTTGAAAATAATATATATTCCTCGTGAATTAATGAATATTTTAAACAAAACCCGAAGTCGCTATCTTATCTCAGTTTAATATTACACTAGGTTAACCGTCCAGTCGGTTTTTATCGTTCGCCGTTTTCGACATGTCCGAAATTAACGAACAACGCGTGTCCATCGAGTTTTGTTTGAAAATTGGTAAAAATTATGCAACGGAAACGATTAAAACCGCTTTTGGGGATGATTTATTAAGTGGTTCGGTGACTTTCGAGTGTTTTAAACGTTTCAAGATCAGTCGGCGGTCAACTGAAGACGATCCACGTTCTGGAAGACCGTCGACGTCATCCAGAAACGATGGTGTGGCGACAATTTGCGAGAAAATGCGAAATAGCCGCCGACTGACCGTTCGTGAGGTAAAAAAGCGAATTGCAATTGAGTCTTGCCTGGCAATTTTACAGGAAAATGTACAGATGAGAAGGGTCGCGCTGCCAAATTCGTTCCGCGATCGTTCACCACGACAATGCACCGGCACATTTAGCGCTGTCGATTCGTGAATTTTCGACCGATAAAAAAATTACTGTGGTCCCGCGGACTCTCCTTATTCTCCTGATCAGGCCCCATGTGATTTTTTCCTATTCCCAAGACTAAAATCTACGCTCAAAGGACAACGATTTCAAGGTATAGAGTAAATTAAAGCGAACGCGGCAACAGAACTCATAGTTTTAATTTTGGAACGGTTCCAAAGGACTTTTGAAAAATGGCAAGACCGCCGGCGGTCACTGCATATCGTCCGGTGGAGAGTATTTCGAAGGAGACATCATTAAATAATATATAACTCCATTTTTGTAATTATTAAAAAACAAAATCCTGGTACTTTTTCTACAGGCCTCGTATTGGCTACGATTTCAACTTCTACACTGCGGCAAACAAGTATAATAATAATAATAGTAATAAAAATAATAATATACACCGTTCAAGTTATAAAATAAACCATTATTTTATATCGTACTAAACGAGATCCGGTCGGAAATTCAAACAGTGCAATTTCGTCCAAAGAACAATAACAAAAGCTCAAAGTTTTCGTTCTAACACAAAATGCCATCGGTTTTACTCAGTTTCGCCTCTCGATTATATTGAAATTCACAAATATTCAAACGAAATTTGCTCGTGTCTTACGATAAACGAAACACGATCACTTTTTTTTTATTTATACTCTTTACGAGGCAAAATATCTACGAAATCGATATTCGTACGAACAAAAATTGTATTGATTCACTTTGTAACTAAATTATATTGATTTTTATTTGTTGATTGGTTTAAATATATTTTTTTTTCCGTTCGATATCATCATGACTATACATTTTAAATATTTAGTTTACCGAAGTTGAATTAACTACATGATTTATGTTTTTTTTTTTTCTATTAACATATTTTCTATCAGGAATTTTATTTCGACCGTCAATTACATTAAAGGTTTCTGGTTGAAAATGTTGTCTCGTTGATTCATTGAAGAGATCAGTTTTATGATTTTACTTGTAATTTTTGTAAAATGGGGATAACAAGGGGTGAGGGGGGGGGTAAACCGTATTTTTTAAAAAATTTTATTGTAACTCAGTTATATAGACATTCGAAAATTTCATAGAGACTAGCACTTTCTAGAGGTGTTGAAATATTTAAAATATTCTAGCGTTTTAGAGTAGTATATAGCCATTTAAACGAAAATGTCGTAATTCATTTTTATCAGCGAAAAATTATAATTTGTTTTGTCGTAACAAACTAATACAATTTTCAATTTAAATTTTATTTATCAAAACGTGTCTAACCGAAGTTTTCTCAATATCATTTTTCGTCGACAACCATTTATCGTTGCGTACAGATTTAAATTATTTTAATAATTATATCGTCCAAAATTTTCACCTACAACAGTGGCCCACCCATGGTGCCGCTTTTTTTGTTGTTTATATTTAAATGCATTTTTCAAGTTTTAAATGAAACTTTTAAAACAAATACGAATAATAAATTCCGAATATATTATATACAATTATAATTTATTTAAAAATGCCAAATACTATTATATTTGTTTAAATGAATTTCGGTATAATTACAAACGGGTTAACGAAATATTATTATCTCTACACCGAATGAAAATTTCACGTTTTTTTTTTTTGGCTCTATTCCATGTTCTGAAGCAGTTAGTTAACAATTGATTTACATGTTATATCCGTATTTTAAAAGTTGTTTAATTCGCAGTCGTATATTTAACGTTAGGATACGGTTAGTCACGGCGACGGAACAATTTTTCTTATTTTATATTTTTGGAGAGAGACAAATAAAAATAAGTAATTCCGACCGCGCCAAGGCACAAATTCCAATCAAACTTTTATGGTTTTAAATAAACAAAAATCTTTGAATATTGGGCGAGATTGGAAATAAAACTGGTTAAGTTAGGAAAATAGTTTGTGGCCATCAAACGAATGCATTTACTTGTAGACTTTTAGTCGAAGAACAACGAATTCGTTTTACAGCGCATTGTCGTAAAACGTTACAACGTCATGTCGTTTCGGATAACACTTTTTGAATGGGTTCCCTTACACACTATAATATAGTGATCGATAATTATACACTTAAAAGTTTCGTCTGGCAATTCTATATTAGGCGCAGTCTGAAAGCGGATGGACAAGTCGTTTTATGAGTTTCTCAATAGTTTTCCTACAAATCGCACAAAACCGACGCGAATAAGAACCACACAACCCTTAGAAACTCGTGCTATACAAATCCGTTTTACGTATGCAACAATAATAATAATAATAGTAAAATAAAATAAAATAAATAAAAAACATTCTCACTGGCTCACCTAAAATAATATGTCTACTCGATAGATTAAAACTGACAGTTTGGCAGACTGAAAACATAAGTCGAGTAAAACTAAAACAGTTGGGAAGCCGGGAAGATAAAGGATATAGGAGAATTTAGATTATATGCTGAGAGCGACGATAAATCAAACAACGATTTCGAGCGGAACTCGGTAAACCGATCATGGTCAATAACTGTAATAAATGAGTGTAATAATTCAAAGCTTTTCTAGAAATAAAATCACCTATGTAACGTCGTTTGTTTTCAGCTTTTTAAATTTGTTAGGAAAACTATCGGGAATCTAGTGAAAATATCTCACAAAAATTACACCGCTATGTGAAAAAGACACAACTAAAAATATGAAAATGTTGGGAAACCGATTTTTCGATTTTCGTCGTGTCACTATAAATTGTATAAATCGATCAATTTTCGTCACGTGAAACCATTACTTTTGAGATTTTACTTAATTCTGGCTTGAACAATAATATAGGTGACCTCAAGTCCGGTCAGAATAAAGTCACACCTCAGAAGTGTTTCTATGTATCCATGGTGGAAACTATATTTTATTACAAGCAGAAATTAAGACGTATTGTGCTCGTAGTCTTTAATATTTAATTTTTTTTTTTTTTTATTTACAAAAAATGTATACAATCTGCACGGCTATATGCATTATTACAAGTTTTGAACATATTGTGAGACGTAAGAGAAACCCAGTGGTATCACTCTACGAAAATGGCGTTTATTATTTTATATTTATTTAAGTTCCTTGTAGGAAATTTTGCAATTAATTGATTAGGGCAGGGCACCAATGGCACTTGAGACGACGGATTTGGATGTTGGGAATCTCATTGGATGACAGAGCTGATACAAGTGGATTAGGTGCTTTGGTGAATAAGTTAAGTATGGTATTTTTTGTAGTCGGATTTAGCAGACTCGATTACAGTGGGTATTTTTAAGTCTTCGTGGAGAATATCATTTCGAATATAGAACGGAGATCTTGTCATAGTTCGTAAAATGTTTAATTGAACTATTTGTAAGCGATTTACGTTTGATTTTTCCGCAGTTTTCCCCAAATTTGTACGCCGTAGGACCAAATTGGTTTAATTAATAGTTTGTAAATGTTGAGCTTATTGTTTTAATTCAGTTTTGAGTGGGCTAGGAGATTGTATAGTCGCATTGTTATTAATTTTACAGATTCGTATTTTTTTTTTTTTTATATAGGGTGCCATGTAGATCGACGATCGAGCGTGATACCGAGGTATTTCACTGACGTTGCTTGAGGAATTGGAATTATATTGGGTTATATTTTTTTGTAAAGTGTAAAGTGATGTGGATCGATTTGGATTCATTTGTTTTAATTCTCCAGTCCCTTGTACCATGCAGAAAGTTTGTTTAGATGAGCCTGAGTATCAAGAGAAACTGTAATTGGGTCGGAATTTGAAGTGAAAATGACTTTGTCGTCAGCGAAATCAGCTCGGAATTAGAAGATCTGCCATGTAAATGTCAAAATTAAAGAGGGGGATGAAATACCACCTGGAGTGGAACACCAGATTTAGTTTTTGAGTATATGCGTACAATAAAACCGCGACCAGTAGGTAATATTGAATTAACGAAAAAAACCACTAGTACGGTAAATTGTCGTGGACGAAATTCTGGACAATTCGACGGTAATGACTAGGAAATTCAGCGTGGCTGTTCTGTCTTGCGGCGGTATAGGCGGCGGCGTTGGTGTTCTCACGCGACCGTTTTATTGTTATAGTCGCAGGGTTTCGACGTCGTGCGGCGACGACAAATTATTATTATTTTTTTTTTATTATTTATTATTGTTGTTGTTGTTGTTGTTGTTGTTGTTGTTGTCATCGAGAGTATTACGGCGGGTCCCGGACGCGTAATTTGACCCAGATAACCGGGCGGCGGACGGACGGACGGACGGACAAGACACCAAACCGTTGGCGGCGGCAGCGGCGGCGGCGACGACGACGACCGACCCGCGCCTCGTTGGCGTGGGACTCGATTTTCACGGGCGATTTCGCGATGTCTTGGAAATATTACAAATCGCATTCAATTGCACCGCGGCGGCCCGTCGATCATGGTTTAATTCGGCGCCAAACGTACGGCTCTATCTACGACATAATATTATTGTACGGAGACGCGGCGCAGATCTGGCGCCGCGATTGTATGGCAACCCCCCCCCCCCACACACACACACACGCGCGCGCGCGCGCCGCACACACACCGTACACCTGTGTACGGTTTATTATGTTGTCGTAGACCGCTCGCAGTCGCGTTTAATACAAAAGGCGCCCGTGCAAAATTATCCCGGGGCCGCCGGCCGTAACGCCGCCGCCGCCGCCGCCGCCGACGCCGACGACGACGCCGTGTTTTGCCGGATTCGTAAAGTTACGTTATTATAGCACCGTATACAGGGCGGTCGACCGTGCGAACGGTATACAACACACCGCGGTACTCGTCGACATGGCGATGGGGTTGGGGCAATCGGCCCTCAATAAATCTTGTTTTTTTTTTTTTTTCAAAAAATAATAATCGGGCAATTTTACTCGACCCACTTCGGTCGACGGTTTTCAATCCGGCCCGAAACCATTTATTCGAACTACAAAAATGCCGCGGTGTCCCTCATTCACGTCCCGAAAATAATATATCTACACGCAACACGTCCCGATATTCATCAATTTTTTTTTTATTTTTTTTTTATGTGTCGGTCGAAGTATAAGCAGAAAATTATATTAAAATCAGAACCGTTGAAAACCGGGGATACAGATTACGTTCCTAAATGAAACAAACAAATACGACGGAAGAGAAAATATCACATTTGAACTTATTTAAATCTGTATCGCGTTATTTTTAAAAAAATTAATTGTATACGTAGAGTTTTGTAATTGTATTTTAAAAATAAAAAATGATCGTTCAATAATCATGGAAACTAAATTAATAATAATTTTACTCATTATATATATTATATTTATTTCGAACAAAAAAAAAAAAAATGTTAAAATTAAATACAATCGTATATTTTTGTGATATACGTTTATGGAAAAATATATATTTAATTTGTGGCCCAATAAACCCGGTAACAAAATGTTAACAAATATCGTATGCGAAGCGGGTAGATAAAACGTGACTTAGTTACTTCGTAAAACGTTAGAATTTTTTTATTTTTTTTTTGACGATTTAAAAGACAATAATTATAGTTGTAAAATTTTTTGTTACCCGTATATTTTGTCACCCTTATTTTCGATGGTAAAACCAGCTGTCACTTTTTTGGTTATCAAACGGCTGCCCCTACTAAAAAATGTCCACAAAACGACGGAAAGTTAAAGTTTAACGTAATACGTATTTAATTTCCGTCGGTCTAACGTCGATCATAACGGAAATGATCAATTTAAACACCAATATTTATTTAAACTATAACTTCGGCGATTTACGCGATTTTTAGTATAACAAGAGGTAGCAACTTTGAAATTTCGAACATCGACAACAGAAAATAAGAATGATAAAAAATTACAGAAACTTAACTTTAGATCACCTCGTTTATTAAATTATTAAAAAAAAACAACACTTACCGAGATTATAATACAATGGGGTAATACAATGAAAATTATTCCTTAGAGACTTGACATTTTCACCGGATTAGTATTTTCTGTAGACGTGATAATATTTACAATATATATATATATATATATATATATATATATATATATATTCTAGGGTTTCGCGAGTTATTCGAATTTGTCGGGTTGTGTTTTATATTTTATGCGGATAAAATGTAAGTCGTTCCTATGGTAATATCACGTATAAATGTTTTCCGGCGACCGTTTGAAGTTTAGAGAAAATCGTAAAAAATCATCGACGTTTCGCGCATTTGCTTATCGATTTATGTGTTTTTTTTTTTTTTTCTTTCGGTCCCGTAACGCACTGCTCGTGAATATTCGATACAATTACGTTTGGTCGACCGCCCTGTATACACGGTGTCACCGGCCAAAGACGTTACGAATCGGGCCCGAGGCGGCGTGCGTTGCGATTTCGTTATATCGTGTACCGAGACATGAGGTATACCAATTTTCGTCGCGGCGACAATATTCAAAAGTCATATTATTACCACTATTGCTAATATTTCCCGTCGGTCAGAAATCGCGTTGTTCGCATTATATATTATTACTATTATTATTAAGTAGGTACCCGGGCCGCATAGTATTGTTGTAGAACGCGTTTCTTGTATAATTGCACTTGGGTATCGAGTGCCCGCCTCTATTATAGGTTATATATTATCTTTTAAATTCCTTTCGACGGTATTATACGCGTTGTAGGATAATAATACAAACAAACACTATAGAAAGCGGCACCACTACTATTACGTATCATATAATAATAATAATAATAATAATAATTATAAAAATTAATACGTACCTAATTATTATAAAACTTAAAAATGTACGATATTTCCATATTTCCAGTCCAGAAACGTTTTACGCGTGGCCTTCCATAAGATGGCCCCCCCCCGCCGGATTTTTATCCCCGTTATATGATATATTAAAATTATGTCGAAGTTCACTTTAGCCGAAAACCGTAATTTAATTTTTCAAAAATCACTGGCTGGAAAATGTCGGCCCGTATGGTTTTTACGGTTTTTCGATCCCACCGCGACCGTAAATTCTATTATATTATTCGATTTCCTACACTATTGGTGTCATACAAAAAGAAATAAGCGACTGGGAAAAAAATTTGATGATTTTGAATTTTTCGGCTGTTCTCCGGCTATAATTATTATTATTATTATTATTGTTGTTGTTTATCGTCGGTATCTATACGCGAGTACTTATACTTAAAATTATACTTTTACCGATCGTCTGCGAGTACGAGATTAATCCGAAAATGCACAAACTCGAACGACAATTTCGTACGTTAATTATTATTAGTTATGATTATTGTGTTTTACATTCTGAGCGATACGAGAAATGCGAGTGGTTTACTATGATATTTTTCTTGTTTCTGTCTGTAAACGACATTTTGACCAGAAATCTTGCTCCAATCATCAACTTCGGAGATGGTAATTTTAATATGATTTTCTTGTAATTTGCATAATCAAGTGAGGGAAAATCAAATCAAACGTCGGATAAACATGCGTATTTCGCTTCTGTTAGTTTCGATTTTACTTTATATTGTAATAAAAAAAAAAATAGTCGAAGACTTGATATTTTCATCGGATTAGTATTTTCTATAGACGTAATAATATTTTCAATATATATATTCTAAGGTTTTGCAAGTTATTTAAAGCTATTTGAATTTGTTGAGTTTTTTTTTTTTTTTCATTCTAAGTAAATAACATTTAATTTATTCGTATGGAATATTAATATATTACTATACATAGATTTTTGCAAGCATTTGAATTTAATGAAAACCGTTAAAATTAAATGAACATATTCAAGTTAAAATTGTATTGTATACAATACGTTTGAATTATTCATCACAATGCTACAAATCGTACTAAATATTAAACTGTTTAGAATATTAAACAAGCTCAGAGGCGTGTGCAGGAAATTAGTATGTGAGGGGGGGGATATTAATCTAACCAGAACAACAAAAATCTATTATATTTTGATATGTTGCTTAATCATTTATCAGTTGTCAGCACAGCACATATTGCTGACAACAAATTTTGTTGTCAACAGGCACGTACAAACTACTTATTATGTTGATGACTGGAGTTCTAAAGTCATGTTTATGTGTATATATATATATAAAAAAAAAATCAATGGGGGGTAATCCCCCCATTACCCCCTATTTGCGTACGCTATTGAACAAGCTACTCGTCAAATTATAATATTACTAAAAACTTGAATAAATACAATATGGGCGTTCAATTGTTATTCACGATTTTGCGATATAGCTAATAATAAAATCGCAACCAGTGATAATGTGACATACAATACCTGCCAGTTCACCAACATCAAAAACATTAACATGTTTTTTTATTTTTATTTAGCACGTAATAAGCATAAATATGCATGACTAGTGTCGCGATTTGCATGCATTTAGTTTAAACGCAATACCGTTGATTATAAATACTGGTATTATTGTATTTATAATCAATGGTAATACAAAAACGAAAAAAAAAAAAACCAGGATCAACGTTCAAATTTGTACTTTTTAATTTATACTTTTTCACTCGCATAAATCCACATAACTCAAAACCCGAATTAGAAAACCAATGGAAAAAATACCTGGATATATTCACCCTGAAACCCGAATTATTAATCATGCATAATTAAGTGGCGTATTAGTTTGTATATATTTTATGCAACCAAAATAAAAAAAGCTCTTTAATACCGACTTTCGAGGAGCAAACCTCCAGCTGGATTTAATGTAAAAAAAAAAAAATGTACAAACAAACATACAACTATTGATCGTATTATAATATAAATTATGACTCTCTGTTCTCTTTCCCTTTCATATAGTTTTACTGTCAATCCTCAGATTTGTTTGTAGCTACGGTCCGTCCGTTTTTGTCGTCCGCTTTCTATTTTAGTAGTAAATACGAATTCTTCGATCCTTCGTTATCTATTTAATATATTCTAGCCTAGGTCTTCCTACACGGTTCTACCCTTCAACGCGCTCCTCTGTTTCAACAGGTCTCATTCCTGATTATAATACGGGCAATCCACTAATTTCTTCTTTTTTTTTTTTCAAACTTTTCCCTAGTATTCTACTTCTGATTCCATTTTTTTTTTTTTTTTGAGCACTTTTTAATTTGTTTTATACATAGTCCAGCTTGTTCTCAACATTGTTTCGACATAGCATCTTATTTCAAACGTCTCCATAGTCTCCTGTGTTCCTCTATATTGATGCTGTACAGGTTTCACTTACATATACCATAACACATGTCTTCAGTAAATCCTTCATTAAATATTGAATACTTATGTTATTGTTTGACGTGAATAGAGGGCCATTTTGTTGTTAAAGCTATTTTAGCTTGGATAATGCGTTTTACTATCAACGACCATTGCTGATTATACTGCCATATTGCTTATAAGTATCATGTGAACGGATTTGCTGTTGCCAATATAATAACATATTATAATATATTATTCGTTTGGCTATAGACTTGCATATTAATTCAGACTGCCGTGTAGCGTGGAATCCTTTATGATTGACAAAATATGACTAATATTATATCGTTTTGATATATTTTAAAAAAAAAAAAAATTGTTCACACAATGGAGATCGTATTGTATATTCGTATACGAATATTGTACACGCGTATATCGCGTTATTATTATACTGTTTTTTTTTTTAATTTTTTTTTTTTTATATTTATTTTGTTTTTTTTTTTTTTCCGGCCAAAACAGCCGAGTCATGTTTGTGGGCCGTGCCATCTATTTGAATCGGTATAGGCGACCGATAGTGGCTCGTTTTCTATACACACGACAAGTCTAATCTGAAATTAAATCTTAATTTAAATAAACAATTTTCGTTTCCACCCGTTCCTCCGCGATGTAATTTTCTCCGGCCAATCGTTCGTACATAGGTGTACGAATATTACGTACGTACTCGTTTTACCCAGTTTTCAATTTTGTTTTTTTTTTTTATTTTTTTTTTTATCGTTTTTGCACGATTTTGATTGTCCGAGTGTGTGTGATTTACAATAATTGTAGTGCGAAACGCTTCCACCGAGTCGTTTGCGTCTAGACAGCGATTTCATGCGAATATCCATCCTTCGTCGACGCGCGTTCGCCGTGTAAAACCGTACATATATTTTTTATTTTTTCTTTATTTTTTTTTTTTTTTTTTTTTACTACAAATCTAAAATCCAATTATCTCTTTCACCTCTTACTCGCGTCGCGCGACGTGCATCATTGACATCCATAAAAAAAAAAAAAAAACAGTTTTTCATTTTATTCCTGTATATATACGAGTAAAAAATAATAATAAAATAATCACGAAACGGCCGAGCATGTCAATGATAATAATACAATATCATTTCTCCTCGTCTACTGTTGCAGTTTTTTACGTTTGTTTATGCTCGGCGTAATCGCCGTGCACCGCGCGCCCTGCAGTTTATGTCGCACGCGCTTTTCAATTCGTATAATGAAAATTATATAAATGATTACCGTTGTACAATCGGTTTAATAATAATAATACAGATACGCAGAATGTAATTACGGTAATAATTTATACGGCTTTTGAATGAAAAAAAAAAATAATAATAATAATAATAATAATAATAATAAAAATGTAGGCCGAACGAATCGTGCAAAGTGTTTTCGACGCGCATTTGATTACGGTTATTAATTCGGACGAGTAAAACCGTACGCATTGCCGCGACATTTTTTTTTAAATCGTCCGTGCGAATGTGCGCCGACAACAGAGACGCTCGTGTTACGTTTTTTTTTCCCCCGGTGGCGGTGATTTCCGACGACGATCTCCCGGCGAGACGCGCCGGCGCGGTTTCGCAAACGGTAAAAATCGACATTTTCAACAAATGAAAAATTACGATTACCGTTGGGCCCCAATTTATGTATTGCGGCCCGTCGGTCACGGGCAATTTCCGAGACAACTGAAATCGATCGACTTGATTTTGTTTTTTTTTTTTTTGGATTTTTAACGGTAGAGCACATCGCGGTGCAGGTTTCAAGCCTGATTGCGCTTTTGCACGTTAGTTTATTAACAACCGAGTGAATTATTCTTTTATAAACAATCGGCGGCGGCGGCGGCAAATACTAGCTATAGCTCAAATTATAACACGAAACGAAATGGGCAACTCGCTAAACCCCAAAACGGAAATGGTTTCTTTCATACAAGCTTAAGGTACAATTCGGGATTATCTGAAAACGCAATTTGAACCCACCGAAATAATTATGTGTAACGGCACAAGACTGCGAATAAAGTATTTGAAAAAGTACCCGATCGCTAGCAGCTGAAATTATAACTGGCTGTGCCGAAAGTTGATATTTTTTTTTATAATCCTATTGGATTCCTATTCGGTAACACCGGATTTCACATCTTTTCGAATTCAAAAAGACGTCTTCAATTTCCCGTAAAACTTTGCTTTACGGCGACTATCAATAAAGCGCATTAAAACTAGCAGACGCCGATCATTCGGATTTGCCCTGTTTCACTCATGGGCAATTTCATGTCGCATGTTCTCGAGTTAGCTGGGGAAATAATTTGTGTATTTATTATGCACTGAATCAAAAAAACGATCAGTATCAGTGTACCCGTGTTGATTGTTTTTTCTAGCTTCGAGTAAAAATTCTTAAACATTTCAATAAAATCTCTTTATAAATTTGAATTTCAAATATTAAATTACTATTAGTATCTGCGACGAATTATTTTCCTACCTAAACTCAAAATACTCAATGATTTCAATAAAACCTATAGTTATAAGTTTAAAAATTTTTAATAAATGCGTTCTATTCATTTATGTCCTAAATAACAATCATTAGGTAACTCCTACATTTTTTTTTTATATAGGTATAACAAGCAGAAGATATAACCCGTCGTAAAAATTATTCCGGCACTTCTGGCGGGAGGGAGTGGGGGATGTGGACCGAAACCCATCACCGATTTTTTCGAATTAAATAACTTATCTGTTGTACGTAAACACTACGACACGAGTTATTAACAAGTTATAAAATTAAATCCGTTGCGATGAATAAAATCGTTTTACACTCACGAAAAAGGGAAAAAAAAAAAAAAAATAATATATATAAACGAATATTTGGACGACGCATAAATCGAAAATGACGAGATCGTTATAGTAAATTATTGCGTTAATCGAATAAAAAAAAAAAAAAAGAATACGTTTAAAACGGTGAAATCGTGATGCGTGACATTTTGTTGGCACGGTAACAGAACTGCAGTAATATTTCGTCCGTTATACGTTGTTAGTATTTTTTTTTTTTTTTTAAGATATACTGTTTCTCGCGCATCTTGCAGCGATCACTTGCGAACGGGTAAAAATTTCAATTAAAAAAAAAAAAAATCCATAACTAGAAGACACGCACCCGTGAACGTGAAGGAGTGCATCTGGCGTTATATAGTTTTGTTGCGGTATATAAAATAATATGGAAAAACGTCATAATTTTTAGTACACCCGACACCGTCTCGCCGTATCTTGTTTCTATATTATTACGTTTGTTCAGCGGTAATAAATTTTAAAAATATAACTCCCCGTTTTCGAAATCGTCGTTTCCCCCTGACGTACGGCTACACACCGGGGAAAGGGTTGAGCGAGACCAACGACCTGCATCCCTCTTCGACGTGTTTCGTTTCTATTTTCGGTATAACCCAACTCGTTTTGATGATAAAAAAAAGTAATAATTAAAAAATATGGTATGTATCCGATCTGCGGCGCTCGTCGTCGTATAATATTTTTTGTTTTTTTTTTAATAGATTATGACGTCGTCAAACATACAGCGTTATTTAAAATGTAATTACTATAGAATTTATTATATTATATCGCAGTTACCACGGGACACAAACATATTTTTATTTTTTATTTTTTTTTTTTCCACCCGCGTGCCGGTTGGTTACCGTTATTTATTGTCTACGGTAAATTCGAATATTGTCCTACGTTACAATTTTCGTTTCCGCGCGATTCGCCGACGAGAAAATCATTGTTGTTTGCTGACGCGACTATTATGGACGACGAAAACGTAAGCGCCGTAATTTTTTTTTATTGTCTCTATACGATTAGAATGTTAACAATTTGCGATTTTCGTATAAACGAACGTTATTATTAGGTTATATTATCATTATTGTAGATCGCGGCGGATCGGTCCGGTATACTCGACCGTGGCCCCGTATGGGAACGCGAAGAATCAGTCGAAAGCCAATTGGCTCTGGACGCGACGGAAAACTACGGTTACCATAGCGAATTCGCGTACGAAGGGTTTCCCGGAGAGTACGGAGGAGGATTCGAAGAGTACAATAGTAGCCGCGTACGTTGCAACAAAAATCAAATTTAAAAAAAAAAAAAAAAAAAAAAAAAAAAAAAAAAAAAAACCTTGATACTCATCATGGGTGGGCCGCCAACGTAGATGGCTAGTCGGAGGAAAGTAGACCGTTGAGAGGAATTAATTTCAATATCTGTGCGCGTTGCTATGAACGAAAAAACGATGCTTCTCGGCGAAGTTCGGTCAATCGTGTATTGAAATGCCGTGAATTTTCCGTTAAAATCTGCGTCACTTTATAAAAAATATAACGAACCTCGTGTCTAATTGTCGAGTATTAGTGAACAGTAAAAATAATTTAACTAACATAAAGCCAAATAAAAACCAGAAGACTGTCGGTAATTCGGAAACCTCTGTAAACCGTCGGGCCCCTCTCGATAAACCGACAATAATTATACTTTAGTGTTGTAAGACACTACAATTCGATTATTTTTTACCAGAACCTCTACAATTAGTATGTATTTATTGTATATGAGCTCATATCGACAACATATAATAATGTAATTTTAGCGTCGAAAAATAACGACGGCGGTGGTGTATTATCGGTAGTTTTCTATTCTTAAATTTATTTTCCGAATTTCGGTAATCTACTATAATCGTTTATCATTTTTATCACGAGGCGAACAGCTGTCGTAATCGATTACTAAAACGCAGTCGGTGTGAAAACGAGTCGTGTAATGTACAAGGCGTGTCCCAAAAGTAAGGTGTCCATAATTATAGTAATCGAAATAAACTTTATTCAAAATATGTTTTACATGAGTATATATACAGTACATATGAGTTTTTTTTCCACATAATCGCCATTTACTTGGATGCATTTTTCAAGGCGCACTGGAAGTTTTTGTATGCCAGCCTCATAGAAACTCGTCGCCAGCGAGTTAGGTTTGGTTAGGTTATATTGGGTGACTTCTGTCTTCACTTCTTCATCTGTCTCTAACCGTTTTCCTCTCAAATGTTTCTTTAAGTTCAAGAACAAATGGTAGTCGGACGGGGCAAGATCTAGGCTATAATGGGGATGGGAGATCACATCCCAACCAAATTTTCCAAGAGAGGTATAACGTATGTTTGCCGATTTCCGAATAAAGTTTTTAAAAATAAGTTGAAGCGGGTGAATAAAAACAAAAAAATTCGACCCACGTTTTCTATATACCGGCTAACTATAATGTCCAACAATTTCGAATTCTCGCTGAAATAAAAATCTCTATAAATCGAATATTCAGCTCGGTACCCTGAATTTCGAATTGCCAATAGTGTAACGAAAAAAACGCCAGCAGATTTTGAACATTTCACTCCGTTTACAAAGTGGCTCATAAGAGCTCAAATGATTATAATTACAATAAAACTAATACAAATTTTTAAAAAAAAAACCAGAAAACCGTTATTGAGTAAAAAATATTCCCGGTTTTCGTCCATTAAAAACGACCATCTCACGGTGTACCGATTAGTGAATCCAAAATGCAGCGAATCAGCTCTCGCGTCTCGGTTTTACGATTGGAGCGGAATTTCCGGGGCTAGATAAATATTGTTCACGGGCCGGGGAAAATAAAAAAAAAAACGCTCATCGTACGAGCAGGTCTAACGCTCAGAATCTAAACGAGTGTCGTATATGCTATTGTATTAGTATATTATACGAAAAGTGACGGTCAATAATTTCAAACCGCTGTCACTTGTAGACAAACGGTCCGGCGGTCCAACTGTCGGGTTCGCTTTCGGAAGAAGACGCGTATCCGGAGACGGCGCTCACCGTTCACGAGGCCAGCGAATGTCTGAGCCGTATCGGTCAGGTGGGTTGCGGATTGCTGTATGCTTACACTCAAATCAATCTTAACCACAGGTACAATCAACAGAACAGCGAACATATTAATTATAATACGCAATATATCGTTTGGCAATGATGCGGCGGGAATGGCAGTGTTGTATAGGCAGGGGCAGATTGACTGTTTTTTTTTTTTTTAATAAATATACAGGCTTCAATTACAAAGATTATTACCCTAATATGAGGAGAGGGGTTACATATTGTGACGTAATTTATACAGTGCTAATGTTGATTTTATGCGATACATCATGGTTTAAAATTTACAAGTTTTTATCTAAATCTATGTGTTTGAAGAATTTGAAAATATTGTGAGTGTTGCTTTGATTGAGGGCTTCTTCTGTCGATGACGGATTATTGAGAAGGTGGTGTGCTGTGGAATATTTGGGACAGTCGATGATGATGTGTGTGATTGAAATAGAAACTCTGCATATAGGTCACACAAAGGCTTGGGTTCCTTGGTGATGAGGTATGAGTGTGCAAGATGGGAGTGACCTATTCTGGTTCTGTTAATGACTACTTGTTCTCTCCTGCCAGAGTTGTTTGGGTGAGGCCATTTGGAAATTGTTTTTTTTAATGTTTTTTAACTTATTGTCATCAGGTGAGATGGAGTCCCATTGGTTTTGCCATATTTTTAAAATTTGTTTTTTTAGCTTCATGTAATAAATCGGCGGTTGGTAATTTGTTTACTTTGAAAGTGATGTTAGTTGTAGAGCCTGTAGCCACTACGTTTGCCATTTCATCTACTTTTTCGTTCCCTGGAATTCCAACACGTGATGGGACCCACATTTGATTTGTGGAAGAGAAGATGATTTCTTGTATGTGTTGTACCAGTTCACTTTCCGGGTGTTGGGCGTGGAGTGCGGTTAGGGCACAGAGAGAGTCACTGATTATTAGTGTAGGTACGTTGTCAGGTGGGGTAGAGTATTGAGCTGCCTTATATAATGCATATGTTTCCGCTGTGTAGATGCTGGTAAAATGAGGGAGTTGATAGGTTTTGACCAGGCTCCACTACTAATGCAAAACCCATTCCGGTTGTGTTTTTGGATGCGTCTGTGTTTGTTTTTTTTTCTCGGCCCGGAACATACTATAAAGCGAATCGGTCCAAAAATCATAAGCGCGACTAAGAATAGAATTTTGTGGGTGCTAAAACTACGTTTTTCAGCTCCCCCCGCCACCATTTGTCAGCCTAGTCAATATCGAATCGATTACATAACGTTCGTAGGATATTTTGTATAATTATCAACAGTGATTGCAGAGTTTAAACATATTATTATATTGTTAATAATATTAACATATGGGTAGTGAGAATGTCAATTTTAAAACTACTAGTTTCGAGCACTTCCCAGTTGTATGGCGGCTCACACGAACACCGGCCCATCGGGAAAGTTCTCGGTTTCCCAACATGTCAATCCGTCTTTGTGTATAGGTACACGCAGGAATGCCGCAGCAACGACAAACCGTTAGTGTCTCAATATTTCGGAATTTGTCCGGTAAAGCAAACATTTTAACTGAAAACGCACGAATCGGCCATAATTTAAATAGTGTACTATTCAAAATTTGACTGTTTTTTTTTTTGTCAATTTTAAATTAAATAAAATGCGACTCAAATTATTATGCACATCGATATAAACGATAATATGATAATGTTATTACTTTTTTAACACGATCAATTTAAAACATGTAAAATAAGAGGTATGGGGATTGGTGCTGGATTTTTATTTTTTTTTTTAATTTTCTTCCATTTTTTACAATTTGGAATGTTTTTTTTTTTTACATTTGAATGACCTACCGCCAATGACAAGACTTACCCAGTAATCTACTGACCGATACCCATATAAGGGAAGGGAGCTTTCTTTTTTACTATTCAGTAGTGTACTATTCAAAATTTGGCTCTTTTTTTTGTCAATTAAAAATAAATTAAAATGCGACTCAACTTATTATGCACATCGATATAAACGATAATATGATAATATTATTACTTTTTTAACACGATCAATTTAAAACATGTAAAATAAGAGGTATGGGGATTGGTGCTGGTTTTTTTTTTTTTTTAATTTTCTTCGATTTTGTACAATTTGGAATGTTTTTTTTTTTTTTTACATTTGAATGACCTACCGCCAATGACAGGACTTTCCCGGTAATCTACTGACCGATACCCATTTAAGGGAGGGAGCTTTATTTTTGTCTAATAGTATCAATCTTTTGCCAACAGTGCCGACAAGACTAGTTGTTGGATTAAACTTCTCAAAACAAATTCGAATTAGTCGTGAAGTTTACATCAAAACGCATTTTCATTTTTATGAAATTGATTTTTAAAATTCTTAAATAAAAAAAAAATAACAAAAAATACATATTAGGTAGGGTTTAAGAGTTAAAAAAATGTGAAAAATGTGCAAAAATCGTTTTCGAGTAAATTCCGTGACGTATTTAAGCGTGTTTTCAGAAGTTTTATCAGATTACCAAGTCCGACCGTCGGTACAATCGGCATAATATATGATTTATTTTTGATAGAGAACACGGCCGGCATCTGAATGCTCTTAAGTCGTCTCAACTATTCTTACACGGCGCACTTGAAAAGTGCATTTTATAGTACCTTTCAAAAATCACTACAGTATGCCACGCGATTCGCAAAATCACGACTTATCCCGAAACGCACATTGAAACAACACGTTCAATTTTGGACAAATATATATATATATATATATATATTTTTTCTCTTTACGCGACACATAAAGATTATTGTTTTTTTTTTTTTTTTTGCGGCGCGCATTACCGCCGGCGGTTTTACAGAAATCTGACCGACATCGAGGAGATCGCCAACTTTAAGTATTTGTCTCTGGTCGACGTGTCGGACAACCACTTGGATTTGTACGGTCTGGACGCGATCAGAGCCTTGCCGCACGCGGTCGTCGTACGGGCCGATCGTAACGCAGTCAATTCTCTTTGTCTGACTTCCATGCCGTATCTACAGGTATATCCGAGATGTTGTAAGATAATCGATTCCGTGTGGGAGGATAAAGTGTTATGACATGTATCGTAGCCGTTACCACCGCCGCCCTTAAATAATATTATATTTCCATCATTAATAACGTTTTTTTTTTTTTTTTTTTTTTTATCTTTTTTATACAATAATATAAATAACAATAGTACGCGTATATAATTTTTTTTTTTTTTTTTTTTCCCCCCAAAAGGTTTTGACCCTAAACTCGAACAGAGTCACGTCACTGTCGGGCCTTAAGCAACCGTCACTGGAGTGTTTGGAACTCAACGGTAAGTAACAACGTTATAGTATACAATACAGCGGGGTGGTGTGATGTTTTTTTTTTTTTTTTTTATATATATATATATATATTTTTTTACAGCGCGCGCTTGTGTGCGTGCGAGTAACACCGGGAATCTTTTTCTTTTTATTACCCGAGGTATATTATTGTATTATATTATTATACGCATTCGTAAAGGGTAATTTATCAAGACACAATCGCCGCCGCCGCCGCCGCCGGACAACCGGCCAAGTGTCATGAATATAATAATCATTTTCCATTGTCCCCGTACGTTTTTCTCGCGGTGGACAATAATTTATCGGAACCGTTCAATATTCACTCTCGACGTGTAATTTAGTATAATAATGTGTTACGTTAGCAAACAACTACACCGGTGAACTATTGTTTTTTTTTTTTTTTTTACGACACCGTGTCGAGTTACGCGGTCATACGCTACACGACTTTAATTCTTAATTCGCCGTCGTATTATTTTTTTTTTTTTTTTTTATCCGACGACGACGACGACGGTCGGATTTCAATTCTGAAAGCTCAAACTTTCCGAACAATTACGATCATTTTATTCCGTTAACGCCCGATAATCGCTTTGGTGCCGTATAAAAAGTTTTATCGGAAATAATAATGAAAGTCCGACGTGATCCGTAAAAACTTGTCGGAAATAAACGGACGCGCGCACAACCCGCAATTCGTACCGCGGCGGTTGTAACGGATACGGTCCGCTGCCACCTGCCATTTTCAACGCGCCCATCTCCCTCCCGGTCTTTTTAGTATTTTTTTTTTTTTTTTTTTTTCAATAGAACGTTTTAAATGGTTTAAATACCACTACGACACACAATACGGTTTACGTCTCGTTTACGAATTTAGATAGAAAAAAACGGGAATAGTTTTTCAAGTGTCTAACGTTTACGGCAACGTTTTACGTTTAAATCATTAGTGTCTGTGTAAGATCCCGTTTTTACGATAAATTATTATTAGGTGGCGTATGTTTAAAAAAAAATTGCAAATTTCCAGCTAATCGAATAATACATTATTTTTGTGTAAATATATAAAACAATTGGCGTTATGTTTTTAATTTTAAAAAAAAAATGTTGCATTACAAAATTGCATATTATATGAAACGCATTTTAACTTTTTTATTATTATTTTAACTATTATAAGTATATCTCAGCACAACTCTGAAGCTCACGCGATTGAAAATTAGATTGCGACACACGTTGGTGTATAAACTACATTACACATACGAGGTGTGACAATAAAATAACGAGACTTTTGAATATAGCCTAAACTATTAACGTTATCTATAAAACGATTATTGAAATATGATTAGAAAACACTTATCTAAAAGTACTATGAACACTGATGGCATCGATTCATTTTCTTATACGTTAGTAGCCTTGTTATTAGTGCGAGTTCGACTATACTGCCGAAAAATGTTAGATATAAAAATCGAACAACATGTGTTCACATTAAATTTCTTGTTAAATTAAAAAAAACTGCCGCGGAATCGTTTCGTATGTTATGTGAAGTTTATGGTGAAGAATGTTTATCAAGAGCTCGTGTTTTTGAATGGCACAAACGGTTTTGTAGTGGAAGGGAGGACGTCGAAGACGATGATCGTTCTGGACGTCCTACCACGTCTTCAACAAACGAAAACGTTGAAAAAATCGACAAAATTAATTAATCAATATTATTATAAAGAGGTATTAATTAAATTAAGAGAACGTGTCAGAAAGAAGCGACCAGATCTATGGAAAAATGGCTGGGTTCTTCACCAAGACAATACTCCAGCTCACAGTGCATTTTCAATTCAACGTTTTTTAACTGAAAAAAAAATTTCTGTACTTCAACATCCCCCGTACTCGCCAGACCTTGCTCCTTGTGACTTCTTCTTATTTCCTTCTTATTTCTTTTCCCATTTTCAAACAGTTGATGACGTAAAAATGAAAACGGCAGAACTTCTAAAAGGGCTAAATAAAAGCAATTGGCAACACTGTTTTCAAGAATGGCAGCGACGTATGCAACAGTGTATTGATGCTGAGGGAAGGTACTTTGAAGGTGATAATCATTAAATTATAACATTTTTAAAATAAACAACTTTTATTCAAAAAGTCTCGTTATTTTATTGTCACACCTCGTATATTACAATTTTACAGTAAAAAAATAATATCTTAATAAATGAGACTGCAGTTTTTAAATCGTATAGTCGAACGTTTCCTTTAGTGCCTACAAATTAGTTTTTAATCGTGATTTGATTTTTTTTTTTTGTGAACCGTAAAAATTATTATTCTCGACTAAGCAAGATTATTGTAAAAGAAAAAAAAAATCACTTGACTGCGCCTTAAATAAATAAATTTTATCCCGGGTCGTGTATAAAGTTAAATAGGTTTACGCGAAAAACTTAGAAATTCGTTTTCGTTATCTTTTTTTTTCTTTCTGTTATTCCATAGGTTTTACAATGTTGATGGTTTTTTTCCCTCTTAGATTTTACTACAGTGGATGCCGTTTTTATTTTACTTTTTTACTTATTTTCCGACGTGTAAGCACTTTTTTCTCGGTAAGCTCTCGAAAAGTTTCATTCGACCCTATTAAATATTGAAAATTAGTTAAAACTAACGGGGAGGGAGGGAAAGCTTGCAGAAAAAACAACAGTTCGGTTTACACCAATTTCAACAATTTCTTATTGTGGTATAAAAATTTAATTAAACTCATACTACCTTGTCCTGTTTATAAGACCCGCAAATAAAATAGTATTTCAAGTTTAATCGAAATGCACCTGGAAAAGGGGAAATCTCCGGAAAACAAAAACTTACCAAAAATCCATCCGAGTTATTCGTCTAGACATTCAAAAACAAAAACAAAAAAAAAACATTAATAATAAAAATACCGTAGTTGTTCAATGTGTTCGATTTTTGTTTTTATTTTAAATTGTTCAGTTGAAAAATTCAAACCAATATTACAAATCGTTCGCCGGTCCGACGGGCGCCAAGAGTATATGTTATTTATTCATCCGAAACCCTTGGTAACAAAACAGTTTATCTTTGGAATGTTCATTTTACTCGTAAAAATAATATTTATATATATATATATATATATATATATAAATTTCGTACAAAAAAGCTGTTGTCGTACTTTTATTGGACAAAAATCATTGTTGTAGTTTTCCCAGCGCAATAATAAATACAATTTAAACGTAACAAAAGCATTTAGAAAAAAAAAAAAAAAAAAACAAACTGTAAATTGATTTTAAAAACAATTCCTCGAGTTCATAGCATTTATATATATATATAGGGTAGAGATTAATAAATTTTTTAACGTACTCAATTTAGAATAACATAGTTAGATATTATTTTTACTGTCGACCGTACGAAATGTGGGTGTATATCAATTATTTTTTTTTTTTTACGATGATTATTATTGCAATTAAATTATAGTTCTTTCAAATAAAAATACAACTATGGTCTATGGTATACGATAAAAAAAAAAAATATTGATTTTGGAAATTGCTTACATAAATATGCGTAATATTATTATTATGTGTAGTTTATACTATAGTTCGGAGTACGTATCAAATGAAATACTCTGTGGCGTTCTCGGGATATTTCTAAAAGGAGGCGGGCGGCGACAGACGAACTATTTGCAAAGTGAACGTACAGAAATGTCTGAAATATGACGATAAAAAGCATCTCTAGAAATCAAACAATAATGAAAAAAAAAAAATACGGACGTATTTAGCACAATGGGTGGGCCACCGTTGTAGACGGAAGGTTGGGAAGGTGGGATATAAAGAGGAATTAAATTCATATCTGTACGCAACTAAAAATCATTGCCAACGTAAAACGATTGTGAGCAAATTTCGGTAAAAATGTTTTGATAAAATAAAATCGAAAATTGTATTAATTTGTGACTACATAATAAATAACAATTGTCCGTGTTTTTTCGTCTCAAATGTGTATGTATTTTTTTGGAGCCGAAAAAGTCAAACAAATTGGACAAACGCAAAATATTGTGATTTATAAGGTATTAATCAAAATAATATTTAAAAAAAAAAAAACTACTACATACGCTCAACTATTTTTCTTTTTACAATTAATTACAAATTATGTATTAACTAATGGAACGTTTTCAAGCAATTCTGCTCGGACAAAACATTTTTATCTACATAAACCAAGTATAAGGTAAAAATACTCAACAATTTAAAATTTAAAATTGCAGATCTTTACGATTGTTTTTTAACCGAGTTACAATTGAAAGAAAAGAACGAAATTAATGAAACCATTGTTGCTGCAAAATCGCCCGTAATTCCTCGACTATTAAAAATACTACAACGAAAAAAAAAAAAAATGACTTCCCATGCCATCAACTAAATCGAAAACTCTTTCAGAATAGGTGCAACACTTGACTATCGAAACAAGATTTCTGGTAGAAAAGTTGTTAACAGACGGTAAAAATGGAAATATTTGCATCACAAACCACACCAATAGAATTCCCATGCAATTGATTATGTTTTTTTTTTATTTGCCAATAATTGGCGTACTTTCAATTTTGAGTAGACTGCGAAAACTACAATTGTCTCTCTGCGATCAAATTTATGTCGTAGACATTTCAGATTTTCAAACGTTCAAAGAAACAAGTGCATATTTTCGTGACACTTTAGTCTTGTATATTATTTTGAAAGTCGTGATTAAATCGGTCGGAAAATAAAAAAAAATCACGGATATTATCTACGAGGGGTGAACCTCCCCGGTCGTACAAAATAACGTGTCGGATATATATGATAATCTATACGAAACAAATTTTTCGATATTAGATATTAATTCCAAACCCGAAAGACGGCGACCAACACGAATAGACGAATATCATACCGGTTACACTTAAGGCTAAATGTTACAAGACGAGGCCCAATATCGATTATTTTTACTCTTTTGTCGTACATTTATTATGGTTTTATTATTTTTTTTTTGGAAAAATTTTTTCCCGGTATTGTAGCCGATTACAATACCGTACGCCGCCGCACGAGTAGGGGCAAAACGTTTATTGTTGTCGTATAATAATGTGTATTCAAGTACACCCATACGGATATCTATTATATTATTATACAGTCGGTCTCGCCGTACGTACACGTATAATATTCAAATAGGCATTTATCACGACGACGCCACAGTGAATTATATATAAAAAAAAAAAAAAAAATACAAGACGAAAAAAATGAATCGCCGGCGGTGTACTTATATTGTATATTGTGAAACGCGCTCTTGCGGTTTCCGCGGCCGCCTTACGGATTCCATTCGAAAACGGACGGAACGCCATAAAGTGCGCGACGTTATTATCCTGACATTCGTTTAAAACACAACGGCGGCGACACCGGCGTTATAATATTATATTTCTATTTTTGGAGGCATTTTCTCTGTACACGGGGCCTCGATTACGCGGGCGCATAATATTTTAACCGCAGGATGTGTAGTATTATAAAAAAAAAAAAAAAAAAAAAAAAACCGCAGGAAAAAAAAAAAATAACCCGTCGTTATTATTATGTAGATAACATTATAATGTACACGTTACACACACACACACACACACAAACGCGTAGAGAGCCGAAGAATACGCCGGGTACATCGTGAAAAATATTACAAGAGAAGAAAAAAAAAAAAAAAAAAAAAAACCGCGCGATCGCGTTTAAATGGTTAACACGTGACGCCTTGATATTTTTATTCTTATTCGGGCCGAGTACTCGCGTTTCGGAAACGACGACGACGGCTACAAGCACTGACAGGCAGCTGCTGTCGGGGTGTTTTCCCCCGTGTTTACGACGTGTAAAAAACGCCGGTCGAAAGGTCCCGAAACGACGCCCAGTCGGCGGCGGGAACCCGGGAGGCCACGGGGGAAACGAAACGAAACAAAAAAAATTGTCCAAACGAGACTTGACGGCAATAAAAAAAAAAAAAAAAAAAAAAAAAAAAAAAAAAAAAAAAAAAAAAAAAAAAAATGTAGAGCGACGTTACATTCCGCCGCTCGCAGTCGGACCGACTCCGTAAACGATTTACAAGTCCGGAATAAAGTAGGTGGTCGAGTACGGGGCACAGAGACTTTTTCACGCGATTTTCACGGCATTCTCTATTTTCGTCCGCTATACAATTTACAATTAAAAATATTGTGTAATTTTTTTTTGTTACTCGCCCTACGAGATAACGAGATATTTATCTACTGACAACACCGAATACGGAAAATTCGCTTGGGCGAAACCGAGAATATTTTTTTTTTTTTTTTGAAATATTTAACTCGTATTGGTAGTTGTTTTACGAAAATAAAAATACAATTATGGACAATTTTTCAAATATCATTTCGAGACCTTTACTCGTCCGGACATAAAACGTGCAACAATGTTAAATATTATCAATTTTCATTTATAGTGTTATAATTTGATTTTTGTTTAGGTATAAAAAATTCGATTTGTTCAGTTTCTCCCGTCTGATTATAAATCGCGTAAAACAATAATAATTATTATATTTTTGAGAAAAAAAAACACGAATAATATTAATAACATTACAAAACTCTGTGGTGGTGTTAGGTACGCGTACGCACGATTGATTCGTGTTTTATTAATAATATATTTATAATACTTGTAATTTGTTTTTACGACGAACGAAAAATATAATTTTAAAATAAAAACATGATTTATTAATAGATTTTTACGATTTTCTAGTGTGTAATAAACAATTTGTACAACGCTATTTTAAATTAAAAGATAAAAGAACGCGTTTTTTTTTTTTTTTTTGAAAATAATTGCCAGAAAAATAACAATATGTTAATTTCGTTTTCAAACAAACGCGTTTTGTGTACATCTAATATAATATATTGTATTATAAATTTTTTTTCTTTTTTTTTTTAAATTTTTTTCCTGCCAAATTTAAATGAGGAACGCACGTCATTATTACACTCGTTCACCCGACGACTCGCATGAAATAAATTCACTATTATAAATAACATACGTATCTAACCTAAACGCTGCATTTTTGCTACGGACTCGACCGACCCAAATATTTCCTCCGTTTAAAAATATAATTTACCGTCCTAAATAATAACATCCGACCGGGCCGAGTCCACCGAGTAAGCCGGTCTAAAAATCGGTTTATTATTGTTATTATTATTGTCACTATATTTGGGGTTTTATGATTTTGCGGGTTTTTTTTTTTGGTTTTGCATTCATCGATGAAAATTCGTTTCGTCACCACTATCATGGTGAGCGTCTATTCCAAATACTTATTTCGATTGCAAAGTCGGGTACGGTTTCCGGTAAAAGTCACCAAAAAACAATGAAGATCTAAAGTCTCCGTTATAATTTTTTCTTTTTTTTTTTTTTTTGGAAAAACCGCCGAGCACAATATTGTTATACGATTTTCATCACACGGATATTTTTTTTCTAGATGAGCAACCCGACAATAATTGGCCTATTAGTGTTGTCCAGGACACACGCCAATAGGCGGTTGGTTGGACGAGTAATTTCCCGAAAAAATCGATTGTACTTAAACAGACGATTATTGTTACTGTTGTCACTAGATTGAGGTTTTATGATTATGCGGTTTTTTGTTTTTTTTTTTTTGCATTCATCGATGAAAATTCGTTTCGTGACGACTATCATGGTGAGCGTCTATTCGAAATACATATTTCGATTACAAAGTCGGGTACGGTTTCCGGTAAAAGTCACCAAAAAACAATGAAGATCTAAAGTCTCCGTTATAATTTTTTCTTTTTTTTTCTTTTTTTTTGGAAAAACCGCCGAGCACAATATTGTTATACGATTTTCATCACACGGATATTTTTTTTCTAGATGAACAACCCGACAATAATTGACCTATTAGTGTTGTCCAGGACACACGCCACTAGGCGGTTGGTTGGACGAGTAATTTCCCGAAAAAAATCGATAGTACTCAAACAGACGATTATTGTTACGTAATAATTTTTTTTTTCAATTCGAGCGCGGAAAACAAAAAAATAAAAAAAATAAAATAAAATAATAATATTACATAATTCGTTTTATTATAATAACAACGAATTACGGGCGCGCCGGGACACAGGCGAACCACGCATCGTACTCGTCCGCGTCCGCGGGCTATCAAGTGGGATTTCTAATGGTTTTTTTTTTTATTTTTTCTCGTCGTTATTTTTCTTCTTTTATATTTTTTTTTTTTCCATTTTTCGAAATCGGTTGTGACGGTGTACGCCCGTCGCCGGGATAGTACGCGCGCGAGCCGAATAAAAATATCGTATTATAAAAAGTAACTTAATGACGATAAGCCACCACGGCGCGGCGGTATTAATGTGCGCGCATTTTTACAACGCTCGTTTTTTTTTTTTTTTTTTTTTTTTTTTTTTTTTTTTTTTTTTTTTTAGGGGTGAAAACAACATTTATCTCCCGCGGGGAATGCTTATATACCGGAGAATTAATGCATTATAGCACCGGCCGAATATACTTTCAAAAGCGTCAGGTTCATTTTTCTTTCGAAACGTCAGAATTTTTCTACGGTGTTTTTTGTATTATTTTTTTGTATTTTTTTTTTTTTTTCGTATTATTATTATTCGTCTATACGTATTATTATTATTATTTTTTTTTTTTCTCCTAACGATTATCATTATTTTCCTTGCTGTGCAAGTCTCCGAAGGGGTTAAGCTTCGAATATGTCATTTATCATGTGTTTATGTTTTTTTTTTTTTCCACGGAGTCGGGTCTTCGACATTTTTTTTTTTTCTACCCCGTTGATTATTTTGATTTTTTTTTTTTTTTTTTCCGTAACAACACACACGATTACGATATTACTGGCCGTATACGGCGATTGTTGTAATACACACCCATATTATTATACCGTTACGGTCCGCAGTTATTGTTCGCACCGATCACGCCGTTACTGTTATGACCGTCGTCGGTACTGGACGATTACAGTAAACGAATCTAATACCGACTCCTGTTAAGTTAATCGATAATCGTTAATTGAAAAAAAAAAAAAAAACTTAACGAGCCAACGCGTAAAAACCTAACGATCGTATTTTTTTTTTATTAATTAAATAATATACACACAACGCGAGTTGTAATCGTTTGTTTAAAAATGTAATTCATTCGATAATAATAATAAAAACAATTGCTAATTTTTAATACGAAAACGATAAAAAATTTATTTATCCGATAGGGGTACATTATACCAGCGTCGAGGAGACACCATTTATAATTCAAATCGATCTAGATAAAGATAAAAACACCAAAAATCTACTAAGATAAAAAATTAAGTGAACTAAAATTATCTAGATAATAGATAAATGATAACCATAAGTTATCTAGAAAAAAAAAACAGATCTGATTTTCCGTATACAATGATTACATTTTAAAATTGCATTAGATGTCGAAAACATATAAATTGTCAAACTAAAGTATAATAGTATATATATATATTTTTTTTTTTTTTTTTATAATTTTAAGAGCATAATACAGAGCAATTTGTCTAGATATGTAATATTTTTATCAAATATAAATATTTAGTTAATATGGCGGTATTTATTTAGATAACATATAATTACAAATGTATCTTGGTCTCAACGTTTTCTAATTCGAAAAATTATAAAAATACAGATTTTAAATGTAATATTTTATTGTGTTGAGAAATTCCTGAACGTGATGTAATATACAATATTAAATCATTATATATAAAGTCGAAATGGAAAAAAAAAAAAGTACTTTATAAAAAGTCAAAGGTTTAAAGTTTTAATTAATTTAACTTAGGTAACTTTTTAACTAAATCGTTTATGCCTTGGTAAATTTGATTTATTTTCAGCAGTTTATAACGGGCACGCGTCTAACTATAATAATATATACGCCATAATGTAAAAATATAAAACTGTAAAATAATTTTTTTTTTTTTTTTTTTTAGTCGTTATAACAAACATTGAAACACAAATTAACGTTCAAATAGATTCATTTTTTCAAGCCACGCCTGCTGGGCTTATCCGTTTTTCTTCTATTTCTTTGTTGAAAAATAATCAACACCACACTGTGCGATTGCCAATCTTTAAAATTTTCACTATACGACATATTAAATAATACGAAGTGATTTTTATTCGCCGTGCAGGTTCGGGATTAGAATTTTCTCGGCGCGCAAACCGCTCGAACTCCACGTTTCCTCTCTTTGTTGATTTTATAATTTCATTGCGGCAAACAAAATGAAATATAATGAATTATATATAAAAAAAAAAAAAAAAAAAAAAACCAATGGCACAAACGTGCGGGAAACGAATCATGTAACATTTCGAAAATGTTTGCCAACCGATGCGCGGCCGATATATAGGCGCACGTGCAATAATTGTCTCCGGTCCGTTTAAACGTTTTCCCTCCCATTAACCGTTCGAAAACGATCAAATATTAACGCCGTTTCTCTTTTTCGGTCGAAGTAAAAGCAAAAAAAAATAAAAAAAGCCGCGTTTTCGTTAAAGTTCGTGACCCGACACAACCAATTTGCCGGCGCTCAATGTTTTATACGTATAAATAGCGTTTGCCAATGCCCGCGCGCGAAAGTCAAAGTTTCAAGGGCGTAAGTGCGACGTCACTTGTTCCGCGGGTGTATCCGAACGCGGAATTAATATTTAAAAACTCGGTTTTGGTTTTTCTCTGAAAATTCTATCTTGCTATATGGAACCGGGGGAAAAAAAAAAAAAAAAAACGATACGGGTACGATTGTTTCACAGCGACCGGAGAATCGTCGGCGAGCGTTGGCTTCCCGTAAAGTTTTAAGCCCGTTTAATGCGCCGAAATGTGTTTTTCTACGCGAAAAAAAGA
Source organism: Tuberolachnus salignus (assembly GCA_956483605.1). Lineage (NCBI taxonomy): Eukaryota > Metazoa > Arthropoda > Insecta > Hemiptera > Aphididae > Tuberolachnus > Tuberolachnus salignus. Next base: position 36,936,314 of record OY101434.1, read on the forward strand.
AATAACTTTTTTTAAAACCAATGTAACGGCTAACCGTAAAAACGAAATGAGACGACGCTTTCTCTTAGAGAGTTTCTATTGCAGTTAATTTAGTACGGACAATTTCAAACGTTTTTAACCTAACCGTATACGATATCGTATATCGAGTGATTTTTTTTTTGATTTTTTTAGATTCCGACGGCGGAAGTTAGTAAAATTATTCCAAAACGTTCGCATCTACATGCCTATAAAAAAATGTAAACTATCAGCCCGGCGGCGGTATACTTTATTCGAAACGATTTTCTATAGATTCTCCACAGTTTTTCTAAAAAAAAAAAAAAAAAAAAAAAAAAAAAAAAAAAAAAAAAAAAAAAAAAAACACCGACAAAGAGAAGTGACGATAATATGTCACACATAATGATCAACGATCATATACCGGTTTTTAAACAAAAACTTATAAAAAATTGTTGAGATTTGTTTTGGTTTTATGTGGATTATATTATTTTTACTGTAGAAAAAATGCTCAAAAATTTAATACAAGGAATATTAAAAATTGTACTTAAGGGGAATAAAAATAAAAAAATTTAATGTAATATTATTATTATTTTTTTTTTTTTTTACATTAAAAATTGAAAATTTACATAACAGATATAAATTAAACTCGCACCCACAACATGTCTAGTTTTCTTCTTTTTTTTTTGTATATGTTTTCTTATATTCATAGTCACCGTGTACAGGAGGGCTGGAAAGCTGAAGCTCCGCATGAGATTTATAAGACAGGGCTATGTCCCTCATTTTTTGTTTTTCATTTTTAAGTTAATTAGTTAGTTTTTTAATTGAAAAAAATCATTCATATCCGCCACGTTGTCGCACAAAATATTAATTATATTTTAAACATTAGAGTAGTTGTACAATGAACTTTTTAAGGTAAATACAAACAGAGAACATAATACGGCAAGAGGTCGGTACTTGTAGAGTTTTTTTTTTTTTTTTTTGTAATCGCTAATTACATATTGCTTTGCAACTGTTTTGAACCGTACACGATTATCTGAAACCCAGATACGCAGATAAAGGAAAACTAGAACGGTTTTTCGATAATATTGTATAACGATAATTGGCGTGCACAATAATAATATTATCCGGTAATTATGGGGCGGGTACATAAAATCGGTAGGGGTAATACCGTATTGGCGAACCGTGTTGCCGACGTGGCGTGGTTCTCGCCAAAAGTGCGATTGTTTGCGCTAAGGAAAACGCCTTTGGATTTTGTTTGTTTTTTTTTTTTTTTGTTTTTTGTTTTCGTCCTTAGCGGAGAGACAATTTCTCCTCGGGATAACAGACGCGACCGCGCCGCGGATACCGTCGCAAATAAAATCCCGCCGCGTTCGTAACGATCAATCACCGGCGGGGCGGCCGTTTCGTTTCCGGTAGGTGTACAGGTTAGGTTTAATAATAATAATAATAATAATAATGATAACGTCCGTCTTCGAGCGAATTGCGTACCTATGGGTGAAACAAAAAAAAATAATAATAATAAAAAAACACCAGCACCTGGTGACGGCGAACCCGTTTTTTTTCTTTTTCCCCTCATCGTTCCGCGCGGACGAATAAAAATACGTAATAAACCGATAGACCGGCGATCGCGAATATCGTACGTACGCGTCGCCGGCGATCAATCAATATCCGTCACGTACGCCGCGAGCCACCGCGTTTACGCCGTTCGTTATTAATAATAATAATTATTATTATTATTATTTACGCGCCGTACCGACCTAAATATTGTTAATCAATAGTAATTATCCGGTACGCCCGTACATGGTTTACTTACCCGCGAACACGATATTTCTCGTTGGCACCGTGTCATTGTGTCCCCGTGGTCGCGCGTCGTCCGCGACCATTTTTGTCTCCGTTTTGGAGACTCATTTTATATTTTTTTTTGGTTTTTTTTTTTTTCTCACGGCGGGCCCGTATCCGAGACACGGGACGCGGCATCGCGGGCTAAATATTTTTACAGAGCGATAGAGGAGAGGTGAACGGAAGACAAATTAGAATTATTTTATCGAACAATAATTTTACAAATGAAAAAGTTATTGTGATAATAGATAAAAGTTTGCTCTCATCGGCGAGTAGAGCTAAACATTGAAATCATTTCGTTTATGGTCGGGACAGTGTCATTGTGTCCCCGCGGTCGCGCGTCGTCCGCGACCATATTTGTCTCCGTTTTGGAGACTCATTTTATTTTTTTTTGGTTTTTTTTTTTTCTCACGGCGGGCCCGTATCCGAGACACGGGACGCGGCATCGCGGGCTAAATATTTTTAGAGAGCGATAGAGGAGAGGTGAACGGAAGACAAATTAGAATTATTTTATCGAACAATAATTTTACAAATGAAAACCTTATTGTGATAATAGTATTTTAATAGTTGCTTAATGAAACGTTTGGAATTGTGCTCGTCTTTTAACATTTCGTAGTAGTCTGGATCAAACTCGGTAGTTCCGCGTCGCTCGTAATTGTTCGTCACTTAAGTTGGTTCAATATTTTGATTTGACCTCATTCAGTGTTTGAAGAAGTTTGCTCTCATCGGCGAGTAGAGTTAAACATTGAAATCATTTCACGCGCACGTTTTTCGAGATTTGGAAAAGTGTTCTCTGGCACCGTGGCTAGCGATTTCTGCAGTCTGGTTCCCGTGACACAGGTTCGTAGCTAAATGTGTGATGTAAGCTCGATAACTTCAAGGGGAAGTTCCGTTGGTAAAGTTTAAAATTCTACGGCGAATGGATATTCGGAAATTCGAACGTGGTCAAAACGAATTATCAAAAGGTCAGTAAACTTTGGCGAGCCGGTTCATAACACTGGACGGGCCGTAGGTCGAGGACCCCCCCGATGTACAGGGTGATTTTGTTTTATAACGGCCCGGCGATTTTAAGTAAATCCGTTTTCTGTATTGCGTTATTTTTCTTTTTATTTATCGCAATAGTTTATATCCACCCTATTCCTTATTGTTGTACATCGGCGGTGTAACTAGGAACTCGTTTTGTTGTTGTTTTTTTTTTTTTGTGGGGGTGATTAACAATCGTCGACGGTGGGTTTTGCCTCTTGAATAAAATCGTCGGTTTCGCACGATACCCACGTGAGATTCACGAGTAACAATACTACTCTATACCGTCGACTTTATCGTCTAGGTAACATTAATAATATACGAACAATGCGATCGTGTGACGTGTTTCACACGTTTGATATTTGATATTTTTTTTTTTGTATTGTACGTAACAAATATTTGAAGAAAATAAAAAGATCCCCAGAGTTCTGGGGGGGAGGGCAGGGGGAGGTGTGCCAATACATTTCCAATACAGATATTCGATAAAATAGTATTTTATGTACCGTTTCTATGGTATTTATAACTAGAGCACGGATTCCCATGCACTATGCAAATATGTCATAGGGTTGTCATATGCAGTCATGATTGTGGAAAATATACGAGAAAAAACAAATTATATATTTTTTAATACGGTGACAAACAAAAAAAAAAAAAAATGCACCGAACAATTATGTCGCAGGTACCGATAAACGATACACGATATTCGTAATCCATCGGTTATTTTATGTTAATTTCAATGGCTAGGAGTTTACGAAATTTCTACTTAACAAAATACTATTTCTTTTTTTTTTTTTTTTTTAAAAAAATTCGCCATTAGTTTCAATCAATTGCGGTGCGTAATGATTGCGGACAAAAATCCGAAAATATCAAAACGTAAAATAAAAAATATACGATTGCTAGTGATGCGAAAACAGTTGTTCGACATATCGGGTCGTAGTAGTGAACTTTTTTTTGCGGTATACGGAACAAGGAACGATTTTTTACAGCGGCGACTGTACTATATGAATATATCGAGAGAAAAAAGAAAAAAACACACGCAGATATCCAATACAATTGTATACGACATTACCGTATAGGCCGTTTTCGATGGCCATCGACGCCGACGGCGAATCAACGACGACAAACAAAATCACCCTGTACGCGCGCACGAACACCGAACACAAATAACGTTATAATTAATGTAACCACCCTGTCGACAGGGTGTGCATATAAGTTACAATTATGCATTGCTATTGTACGCCATTATATGTATTAAAATTTATCGCGTTATTACCGATAGTAATATAATGTATTTGTATTATAATAAATAGTATTAAACGCGGCGGTACTACGGACGTGACGGAAGTGATGCGTTTCATTAATTAACGAATTACCGCGACGGTGCGCACAATACGCGTGCCCGTTCGGCCGATCCCTCGCGGAAACGATTGATCATCGATTAAACAAAACCAACAAAAAAAAATAATAAAAAAAACACCACGGCAACGGTTTATTTATTTTTTTTTTTTTAATTTCATCGTATTCCAGGTGCGTTTTTTTTTTCTTCCCCTCTACCCCATCGGCCGCAAACGATAATAATTAATAACTGCGCCCGACGACTGCGGCGGAACGCGTACAGATCCCGTCCGCCGTCGAACGGTAGAAAAGGCGATTTCCCCAGCCCCCCACCCCCTTTGAACATTTCTATTATGCATTTTTAGCGGTTTTAATTTTTTTTTTTTTTGTTGTTTGACCAAGGGAAAATACGCTTTAAACGTTTTTATTCCGATTGGTAAAAACGTTTCCGAAACGTCTTTTACGCCGCACCGGAAAAAAAAATAAAAATACGTGGACAATCTGTCCGGCGGTACTTTATTGATTTTTTTTTGAAACGTTTAATTGGTTCCTTGTGAAACTTTTAGGACGATAACCTAAAATCTCATCGAGAATATAAAAAAATAATTAAATAATGACCAACAACAAACGACGACCACCACCGACAGTGGCGATTTTTCAACCGTGGCGGCTGAACATAATACGTGTAAAGCATTTTTTACCAAAAAAAAAACGTACAATCTAAAAATGATTTCAAAAATATATATATATATATATATATATATATATATATATATTTTTTAAGTAAATTATTGAATTAAATATATTAAAAATAATAGAACTTTTTTTTTTATTTTTATATTGCTCCAATTTATTTGTCCAAAAAGTTTATTTTTTTTTTTTTAAATCATTTGTCCATATTGTTTAAGTAATTCAACTATTATTATTCGATCGTTTCGAGTTTTCATTCAATATTCAATATACGAATCGTGGGAGTCTACTGGAACCAATATATATTTTAGCGGTGTGGACTTAGCCTTTGAGAAATTTTCTCTGTGAGGGCAATTGCCTTCATTGCACTCGTTGTTCCGGCAGCCCTGTACGCCGATTATGGCGTATAAATTCAGTGTGAAAAAAAATTTAAACTTTTTGATACACACTTAGAGAGAACAGATACCGCGGATTATTAAATTTCAATTTCTATCCCCGGGGGCATACGCGCCTAGCCAGTTTGTAATTGTTTATCGTCACTTTCAGTATGTAAATTATATTCATATGGTCCAATAATTACCGTATATCCTAGCTATGGGATCATAGCTTAACGACTTTACACCTACAACATGTGGTGCCAATGGATTCGGTTTCTCTAAAAACACAAAAAAATCTGGTCCCGGTTAGTCGATCATAATATACAGGGTGCGGCAGAGCCGACTGATCAGTTTTGATGGGCTCTACAAATAACGAACAGTAAAACTTAGAGAAAAGGTTTTCTTTTTTTATTTAAAACGGTATACAATCCCATTTTTAAAAATTATATCTCCAAGATGGCGGCCGTCAGCATTGATACACTGTTGTAGACGATCTCTGAAGGTCTTATATGATTTTCGGTACATTTCGACTGGTATGGCCTCGACTTTCACGGTGATTTTCTGTTTAATTTCTTCTAGGTCTCCTCTCAGAGAGACTAACCGCCCAGCGAACATTTGTCGCAAGACAGCAAGTGAAATTCTAGCTGTGTGCGCTGTAGCTCGGTCTTGCTGAAACCATGCATCTCCTCAATCATGTTCTTCAGCCATTTCCTCCGACCTATGCTGCATATAAGTTTCCAACATCAACACATAACGAGCGAACGTGACAGTGACGGTCCTGTTCTCGTCCTCAAAAATGTAGGGGCTGATCACCCCAAATTGGGACACAGCACACCACACTGTCACTTTAGGAGAGTGGAGTGGTCTTTTATGGAGCTGCCGTGGGTTATTTGTAGCCCAGTGCCGAAAATTTTGTTTATTTACAGTTCCAGAAAGATGAAAGTGGGCCACATCGCTACAGAAAAAAGTTGATATCGGAGGAATTTGCAGAAGAATTTGCTGACAGAGATTTTTACGGTTGCCGTAGTCAGTAGCATTACACCCTTGGACAAGCATTAATTTATAGGGACGGAATGATCGTGAAGAATTCGTCTCGAAGTACGGTCTGAGATTCCCAAAGCTACAGCGTGTTTCCGGGCTGAGCGTCTTGGCGACTGTTCAATTGACTCTCTAACCAACTGCATATTTTCGGGGGTTCTTACAGTTTTGGGTGCTCCGTGTCCATTGTCTACTTCCGAGGGTACTTCCGGTTCCTTCCAAACGCCGTATCCACAATTTGATAGTGTTAATAGAAGTAATAGGTTCAGCACGTGGAATGCCGAAGTGTATACGAAATGCCCTATGCGTAGCGATCACAGAATGATTATTTTCGTAATTGGCACGCACGATGTACACCTGTCCAGACCACGATTACGAATAAAAACGGCATTACCGTACCATTCAAAATATACCACTTTTAAAGGCCTTCTCTTATCTTATCACAGCCTAATGACCTCGTTAAACTCGTCAGTCGGCTCTGCCGCACCCTGTACTGGTACTTATCGGCTCGCGTACGCGCTGCAAAAATTAATTTTATTCAAATAACTTCCAGAGCAGATATTCTGTTCGAATAAAATCAGAATAAATCCCGAAAGATTAACAAGTCTATACGGAACGCTATTGGATGCGGATAAAGTGGTTTTAAAAAAAAAAAAAAAAAAAACATTCGATCGACTAGATCTATGTAAACATAATCAAATATCGTCTACGGGTACCGCTTCGCTCAGAATATAAATCCGAGTTAAATGCGGCCTGTAAAACACGGTTTAAAAATATCGTGTTGGTTAGAAGTCAGTAGATTAATGGCAAAGTCTTGCAAAAGTCTTGCAAAGTCTTCCATGTCTTGCGAGGTGGTCGCTAGCAAAACGTTCTAATTTTTTTTACAAAATCGGAGAATATTATACAAATATTATATCTCTCTACGTAGTTCTTTAGATTTTGTTTCACACGGTTAACACCGTGGCACATCGCGAATATTGTTATTGCCGTCAAAAGACCGAAAAACAACGAACAATTCGTGAATTACAGCGTGGTTAAATAAAATTTTTTTTAAAAAAACTGTCGAGGAATAATTTATTAACCCTATTTTATTTTGAGATACAAAGGTATCTCATATCGGTTTTATCTAGATAAAAGATAAATGACAATGGACTTTAGTTATCTTTTAGATGATGTTATCTTGGTAATCCCGACACTGATTACAACGCGAAAAATCGACGCCACTCGTTGTGGGTTTTATGGGTTCCTCCCGGTCGAGATGTGGGAAAATAAAAATTTAAAAAGCGGTCGGGCAATATCTGGTGAGAACAGATATTACGGGTCTGGTTTTCGAATAATTCCGAAATCCTGTGAATTTTATTATTGCAACGAAATTGTATTATTTCGCAATTGCCATAATAATTATTCGTCGACATAATAGCTGCCGCCATCTGTCGGTGGCCAATCGTAGCGCGTATATTATAGTCCGGAATTTTTATCGCCCTCCCTCAAAAACATCATTTTTTTTTTTACGAGTTATTATTATTATCGGACGATTTACCGGCGTTGGGGGGGGAAAAAAACCCGAACAACTGACGCCGTTTAAAACAGATAATATTATCGTCTGCGGTATAACCGCACGTCATAATAATAATAATTCGGAAGTAAATCGAGAGGTGGAGAGAGATTGACTATCATCTATCGTTCCCGCCGCCACCGCCGATCGCAATCGCAATGTAACGCGGTAAATCATTTATTACCGGCAAAAACGTCTCGAATGTAATATAGTGACTTGCCTATCCGGCGGAGGTCTATATCCTATAATCGAAACAATCGTTTTGGAATAGCTGTGAATAACAACGACCAAACAACACTGTTTAAATCGTTTTACATTGAAACGGTGTGAGCGGCGAATGCGTAGCGACGAGCCCTGATTTAGGCGGGTACCTTAGCGGCTGGCCAACCTTAGATTAATGTCGTTTCAGGAGATAGATTTCCGAAACATTTTTTTTTTTTTTTTTCTTATATCACCCCTACACCATAAGACAGTGGTGTCCTTCAACCTTTATGGACTCGCGACCCACGTGAGCTTTGTAAAAAAGCTAGAATTGCCTAATGCTTTGCAAGTACTGTTATTAAAACTTAATCGAAAATGTATAAAGTTCATATGAAAATATAAAATAAAATGAAAATATGATACAAAAATTTTAATGTGAACTTTGTCCTTGAGTATTTTCACATAATAAATTCCACCTTGGCTCGATTTGACTAAGCGCGATCCGTAAATCATCTTCAGTTTCAAATCTATTTCTTTTTGACGTTTTCAAATTCGCCGTAGTAGAAAACGCCTTTTCGCATAAATAAGTCGTTGGAAATATTAATAATATTGAGATGGCTTTAGTTGCTTTAATTCTGCGTGATATCCCGTGCATAAGTGTGCCCAAAATATTTCTAATAAAGTTTCACAAAACATTTGTTTCAATTTGTTATCACACGATAGCTCAATTAATTGATTTTCAATGTCAGTAGACATATTTACTGTCATTATGTCTACTGCGAATGGTTGTTCAATCCACTCGTAATTTACTCGAATATCCTCAGGAAAATATTGATTAAATAATCTTTCTAAGTTTGTCAAATGTTCGTTTACTAATTCAGAAATGTCTTCAAACTTGATTGAAGAATATTCTTCTAAAAACTTCTTCTAAATTTGATAAATTTAATTTTTATTTTAATAAGAAGACTTATCGCGACCCAATTTTAAAACTTACGCGACCCAAAAATGGGTCGCGACCCACCGGTCGAAGACCACTGCCATAAGAGATATATACCACCAAAATGTCAAGTATTTAGGTCCAGCGGATCGGTTAGGTCAGGAATTTGGCTTATATATTTAGATAAATAGAAAATACAACGGTTTTTTGTTTTTTTTTTTTTTTTTTTGGTAACTAAGCAACGATAGTTTCCCTAGCAGCGTATTAATGATCTTGAACGTATTTGTGTTTTTCCCAAAAGAAAGAAATTTTTTTTGAAAAAATACCATCCGAATTTCCGAATTTTTCTTACATAAAAACCTTGTTCTGACAATAACGAACACAACGAAAAAATCAATCAGTCGATTTGGCTTTCGGTCGAGCCGTTCTCAAGTGATGGCAATCGATTTATGTATATATATCACAGGGATGGGCAACTGGCGGCGGCCCGCGCACTACTTTTCACCGGCCCGTGCTACATTTTCAAATTACTCTATAAAATGTTAGGATTTATCTGTATTTTATTTATTATATTTGTAAAAATCCGTATAATGTTTAACGTAAAACGTAGATACGATTTCTTTTTTTTTTTTTTCGTCATTGAACCGCAGTTAAATTATAAAACGTCTAAATGTACAGTAATATTTACAGTCGCAGCTAATATAGTCAGTTTAGTCGTATCCGCCGTGTCACGTTGGTTTTATTATTATTTTCGTGTTTTGTAAGTGTTACAAATACGTCCCCTAAAAAGCGAAAAATCGACGATGAAAACAGAAGTATTAACAGCTTATGGGGAAAACGAGTGTTATTTATATATTTATTGTTAACGAACAAAAAAAAACCTCAATGTTGAGTTTGTTTATACATTATTGCAGTACTAAATGAATATAATTTAAAAAGGCATTACACGACAAATCATTTGTCCAAATTTGAAAAATACGAAAGAGATTGACATTAGCTTTTGGAAAAAATTACCCGTTAACAAATATCCACTTTTACGAGAATTTGCGTTAAAAATATTATCCATGTTTGGCAGTCACTACTTGTGAATGTACATTTTCAAATATAAAAAATATAAAATCAAAGCAAAGAAATCGTCTTACTGATGAAACCTATTAAGTCACCTACTTTATGTTTCCGCTTATGAAATATAAGTCGATTTTGCTGCGTTATCATAAGCAGTCGCAAATCCTCAAATCTCACATCGAACAAGTAGTAACAGTAATGTTTATATTTAATTAAATTAAAGTATTTTCAATAACCTTTTTTTTTTGTTTGTATTCACTGTTAATTCACATTATAAACAAAATGAATGCTAATTTAAATGCATATATTTTAAATGTTTTTTTTTTTTTTCCCCCTATGCTCTGGCCCTCCTAGATTTTAATATTCAAAAATTTGCCCTCCATTTTAATTTGGGTTGCCTATCTCTGATTTAAAAGGAAAAATGTAAAAACAACAACTATAAACCATAAACGCTGAATAAAATGCGTATACGAAATACTATTATTAATTTGCAAAATATGTCCGGGGTAGAGACAATTCAAAAATTTCAAAAATTGGGCCTCAATTTTAATTTGGGTTGCCCACCCCTTATTTGGAAGGAAAAATGTAAAAAAAAAAAAAAAACCACTGAATTAAACGGCTAGAGAAACCGGCTGTTTGAAGGATTCTCAACTCCGATACATATTACATTATCCACTTGATATTTTATTTCATTTTTTACGTTACTCGACGCGATTGCAAACCGTAACTACGGTATAAATATATTACTAGAAAACCATAAACGGCGAATAAAATGCGTACGCGAAATAATAATATTAATTCGGGAAATATTGTCGGGGTAGTCGGGCCGGTGAACAAATTATTATTATTCCGCGGTTGGGCGTCGTATCCGGAGGATTTATGAAAATTTACATAACAACGGCGGGCAGGCCGAACACGCGAGAGGATAAATTATGGGATAAATTATTATACGGGATATTATATTATATTATCCCGTGTCCCCGTTGCGATAATGTTCGCCCGTGTCCCGTTATACCGCGTGCGCGGCCCGAATCCGGCGCGCGCCCGGCCGCGTTCGCGTTTTTTCTTGTCGCGCAAATCTACGCGGGTAAAATCTAATTTGCGAAATCCTTTGGCACCGTCGCGGCCCCGCAAACGTCCGCGGAAATCGAATGAACCCGTTGGTTGCGAAGGATTCGAAATAATTTATTATAAAGTGCGCCCGTGCCGCGGAAGACGGGAAACGGCCGCGGCGAAATGTCTCCGATAATGAACGGGTAACGTTATACCGTAATGTCCCGAGACTTTTCTATCTGGATAACATTTTTCATTTTCATTTTGTTATCAATTGGTCGAAATGGCCAATTGTTTCATCTAACTGGGGTTTCTCTCGAAGATAACAAGACTTATTTTAATTGTTATTTAATAATCGTGCGCCTAGATCAAAATAGATCTATAAAAAAAAAAAAAAAAAATTTCTTTTTAAAATTACACGTTGTACCGCCATATAGTAGAAAATATTAATTCCCGTAAACCGTATTACTTGTTTTACTTTTCGTTCGATATTCCAAATTACCGGTTAGTGATTTACAGGAACAATGCTTTAACCGTTTACATTATAATCTTCCTGTTTGTTATAATGTAATGTGATTCTAGACAGTAAACAATATTTTTTTTTTTTTTTTTTAACTATCTTTTTCTAATCTAGATAAATTTCACCTATCCTATCTTATCCTATCTGAGATAACTTATGTATCTGCTATCCTTATCTGTATCTAGACGAGTTTGGAGCGTTTATCTCTGGTGTTTATCTAGGTAAGTTTTACTTATCTGGGTGTCAATACTGAATATAATAATACAATATTTGCGATGTGTGGTTTTTTTTACGTCTGCGAGCAACTTTTCTACCAGAAATCATGTTCCGATATCAGGTGTAGCACGTTTTCTGAAAAAAAACTTACATCTAGTAAGTGCTTCTATGGCGGGGGGGGGGGTCCTTTTTTGTTTTTCTATGTAATTTTCTTAATATTTAAGAGGAAAAACGTGGATACAACGACAATAATTGTTCGTCTAGTTTCGATTTAAATTTTTTGTTGCGATTCGATTAAAAATAATATGATTAAAATTTGTGGAAAATGGCCAAGCGAATGTGCACGCAAATTTGACACAAGATTCACCATAAGTCGTACTTAATGATAAAAAAGAAAAATGTCGAGCATAACGCTACATTTTTTTTTATAATCGTATAAATCACATAATTTATTTATTTTTTTTATTTTTTTTTTACTTAGTTTTGAATTTGATCGGGTTTTATTTATTTGTACACTAATAGTATTATTGACAAGTGTCAATACGGTTTACACGATTTCAAATAAACGATGTGTGAGAAAAAAACAAGAGCGGCACAGCCCTCTTAAAAAAACAAGAGGGCTGTGCCGAAAAGGTACGAGAAAAAAAAAATAACTTCAAAATGATTAGAACATGTGTGCAAACATCGTAGATATGTTTTCTAAATCAAATGTATCACTTTCGTTAGACACCCGGACCCGGGGGAATATTAACAGGAAATATAATCAAAGGATGAGCGAACCAATACGACCTCTCATATGACCGCTAGTGATACATATATGTAATAGACATGCATTGAGGAGGGCCAGTCTTAATGATATCGCCTGGTCGAAAATGTATGCTAATCCGTCCATGGATACGTACATTATACATTGGTAACACTGCGAGGGTCTGCAGTTTCTGCACGTGTATTTTTAGTCGAAATGAGATAGAGTTAATGGAAATTGTTGTCGGAGAAAAGAGAGGTTCAATCTCGTGTGCAACGAGGTTTCTATATAGTTTAGATAAAAAAAAAAAAAATATATATATATATATATAAAAGGCCGGACGTACTTCGCTATCGTGAAGGAACATATTTCAAATAAAGTACCACCGACGAAAAATTCGCATTTTTTTTTTTTTTTTTTTCTAAGGTATACCGTTATAAAAAAAAACGACCATCCATTTTTACAACCCGAAAAATCGTATTTTGAAAAACGAAAAAAGAAAAACGCATCTTTGTATAACCCGATCGGATCATGGCGTAAAATATTTATTGTCGAACGTCGACATATTTTATGCTTTCGTTGTTATGATATAAAATTCCTTCTTCTGCTCCGGGACGGGGACAATCGAAATATTTAACGAATTATACAATTTGTTATAAATTTCACGTTGACGCGAAAACGTCGGGCAGTTTTCGAGAAAATACTATTACAATATACAGGTATATACTGTACGTAGGTTATACACGCAGACGGTGGTGAATATTTAAGTTTGACGTCAATGTTAATTATTTATGCAAAGAAAATGTAGGTAACATTTTTACGGTCGGCGGCGTACGAGTAATAAATTTAAAAATGAGTGTCTTTTTTAAAATAGTGCATAATTTAGTAGTACCGCATAAGGTGTTTTTTTTTTTTTCTTTGGTTGTTAAATAACGGCATCGCGAGACTCGTAAATTATCAACGAGCGTTTCTGTTTTTATTAAAATTTAATATATATTTAAAAATATCTATTGGAAATAAACACTGCAGTAGATTGTTGGTACTTAAAAACCTACGGGACCGAGAAAAGTGCGACTAATGTAACCCAACGACTCCGAAATCCTAAATAATAACATTATAATATTATTATTATTATTATGCCTACATTACGTAGTGTTTCATTTGTTTTCCCGAGGAATTGTTTCGAGAAACTGGCGTATTTCCGCATAATATAATGTAATAATGTGTATAGAATCTGCAGGTGTTTTGCAGACTCCACGACGGTATTCGTATAAATCGTAAAAAATATATTAAATCAAAAAATACGCAGTGGCGCGATTTATAATAATAATAAACTACTGAGTGTGCTTTTAAGATCTTACGGTTTCCGTACGTATAAGTTTAAAATTATAATTGAAGAGTTAATGGTTTTTTTTTTCAGCAAAATTGTTATATAACCCTTTAACATTGAACATTTAGGTTTATTAAATGTTTTATAACAATTAATTATAATTATTATAATATAACAAGGTACATTATACAAGAGTATATATATATATATATATACACTTAGGCCTTGTTCTGCAAATGTGTTAATGTTAGTTGACTTTTTCATATATTTGTCTACGTATAATATTGATGATCATCTGATGACGGGCTGTTTATAGGTTTTTTTTTTTTTTTTTTAATATATATATATATATATAAAAGAAAGGTTTTAATATATAAAAATAAAAAATATAAGAGGGTGCAGATTTTAAAATTTGGTGTGCCAATACCTCCTAAACGCCGTCCCCTTATTGCGCTTATGCGAATATGCACAAAACAGACGAATGTATACATTTCAGTGTACTCGCTCGTAAAATAATTTTAAATGTCTGTAAAAATCGAAGAATAAATTACGGGTGTACGAGATCTGTTCAAAAAGTACCAGGATTTTATTTTTAATAATTACAAAAATCATGTAACATATTATTTAAAGATATATCCTTCGAAATACTCTCCTCCGGACGATGTGCAGTGACCGCCGGTGGTCTTGCCATTTTTCAAAGGTCCTGTGGAACCGTTCCAAAGTTAAAGCTATGAGTTCTGTTGCCGCGTTCGCTTTAATTTACTCTATACCTTGAAATCGTTGTCCTTTGAGCGCAGATTTTAGTCTTGGGAAAAGGAAAAAAATAAAAATCAATATAATTTAGTTATAAAGTGAATCAATACAATTTTTGTTCGTACGAATATCGATTTCGTAGATATTTTGCCTCGTAAATAGTATAAATAAAAAAAAAGTGATCGTGTTTCGTTTATCGTAAGACACAAGCAAATTTCGTTAGAATATTTGTGAATTTCAATATAATCGAGAGGCGAAACTGAGTAAAACCGATGGCATTTTGTGTTAGAACGAAAACTTTGACCTTTTGTTATTGTTCTTTGGACGAAATTGCACTGTTTGAATTTCCGACCGGATCTCGTTTAGTACGATATAAAATAATGGTTTATTTTATAACTTGAACGGTGTATATTATTATTTTTATTACTATTATTATTATTATACTTGTTTGCCGCAGTGTAGAAGTTGAAATCGTAGCCAATACGAGGCCTGTAGAAAAAGTACCAGGATTTTGTTTTTTAATAATTACAAAAATGGAGTTATATATTATTTAATGATGTCTCCTTCGAAATACTCTCACCGGACGATATGCAGTGACCGCCGGCGGTCTTGCCATTTTTCAAAAGTCCTTTGGAACCGTTCCAGAGTTAAAGCTATGAGTTCTGTTGCCGCGTTCGCTTTAATTTACTCTATACCTTGAAATCGTTGTCCTTTGAGCGTAGATTTTAGTCTTGGGAATAGGAAAAAATCACATGGGGCCTGATCAGGAGAATAAGGAGAGTCCGCGGGACCACAGTAATTTTTTTATCGGTCGAAAATTCACGAATCGACAGCGCTAAATGTGCCGGTGCATTGTCGTGGTGAACAATCGCGGAACGAATTTGGCAGCGCGACCCTTCTCATCTGTAAAATTTTCCTGTAAAATTCCATGACAAGTCTCAATTGAGATTCTTTTTGTTAACTCACGGACCGTTAATCGGCGGCCATTTTGCATTTTTTCGCAAATTGTCGCCTCACCATCGTTTCTGGACGACGTCGACGGTCTTCCAGAACGTGGATCGTCTTCAGTTGACCGCCGACTGTCTTCGGAACGTTTAAAACACTCGAAAGTCCCGGGGAACCACTTCATGAATCATCTCCAAAAGCGATTTTAGTCAATTCCGTACGTTTCCGCCGCATCGTTTTTACCAAGTTTCAAGCAAAACCCGATGCACACGCGTTGTTCGTTAATTTCGGACAAACAGCGAACGGAACAAACTGTCTGGATTTAACCACGTGTAATATTAAACTGAGATAAAATAGCGACTTCGGGTTTTGTTTAAAATATCCACTAATTCGCGGGCAATACATTTTATTTACAATTTGAAACGTAATCGTGTGTTGATTAGTCGTAATAACATTTGTCCTGGTACTTTTTGAACAGACCTCGTAATTACGGGCAGTGTTCGTGCCTATAATAATATAGAAGTGCGTCTGAAATGTTTCGGAAGTTTTGAAATGGGATTTTCGGGGGGTAAATTGTGGAAGCGGGTGCCTACCTATATACACGCCGAGAAAATAAACGTCAATACATAATATGGTACAAAAAATGGCGTTTTAAAATAAACCAATCCAAATCAATACATACTACATTTACACTTAAATTAGCACCATGTCCAGAAGTAACGCTTTTTGGTACTCAGATCCCTCCATCCCCAATTGTTAAATATCTCGGGCTAACTCTCGACCGCCGTCTTACATGGGCTCACCACATCAAAGCCAAAAGATTGCAATTAAACTCCCGCTTACGAATGATCAAAACCCTAATCGTCAACAACAAACATTCAAAACTAAATATTAAATTACTTATCTACAAATCTCTTTTAAAACCAATTTAGACTTATGGCCTACTGCTTTGGGGCAAAGCAAAAATTTCTAACCTAAATAAAATTCAAAGGTTCCAAAATATGACATTAAGAAAAATTACCAACTCTCCACCATATGTATCAAATCACACCCTGCATAAAGACCTACACATAAAAACAATTCAAAAAGAGGCAAACAAATTATTATAAACGGTTTCACCGACGCCTAAACACTCATCCAAACGCACTGATAAAAAATCTAGCTGCTTTAACCATCCCTGGTAACCCTCCTCGGCGCCTTAAGCGAGAATGGTGTAGAGACCTGCTAAACCCTTAATCCAAAATAGGTTAAAATAAAATAATTAAAAGACGAAAGTGTCATCAGTGGGTGGCTTCTTCATTCAAATTTTTCAATCTCCTATTGTATTATAGCTCATACTCTTATTGTACTTCATTGTGTACAGATTGTGTATATTATTAATAAATAAAAAAAAAAAAAAAAAAAAAAATACATAATATTGTCCACAGATTACATTCCTAAGTGTATACGTAAATATATGTAATATAACAGTTAGTTTCAGTATTATTTATGCGTCGCATTGGTATTATTTTTCGTATTAAATGATAAACGTACACAATTCGCATCGCATTCGAAAAATCTAAATTCAATTATTCACCGTCGAGTTTAAATAGTATTTATTCGCAGGCTTTTGATTTTCCCTTTTGGGTTGATACATAATAATAATTTTAATCATTAACGGCCCTTT
Organism: Tuberolachnus salignus; assembly: GCA_956483605.1. Lineage (NCBI taxonomy): Eukaryota > Metazoa > Arthropoda > Insecta > Hemiptera > Aphididae > Tuberolachnus > Tuberolachnus salignus. Next base: position 36,953,596 of record OY101434.1, read on the forward strand.
CGGCCGCCGCCGATAACCATATATTATGTTTGTTGTTTTGATAATTTTTTTTTTTTTTTTTTTTTGTCGACCTTTATTGATTTTTTGCTCTTTTCATGGACGTGACGGGGTATTGTCCATAAATAATACTCGTTATACTTAAAAAAAAATACAATTAAAAAAACTAGCGTGCATACGCATCACTTCAATAGTGATCGACTAATAAATTAACACTTCACGCTGTTTGTTATGCCGACGACTACGAACATATTCCTACGGCCGCTTAAATCTTTTTCCTACTATTGTACGTGTCTGTTACCTACGCATTTTATCATTTATAAGATTTTTTTGGAATTCCGGTCGAGAAATATTGATTTTGCCGTACGGCTCACGGGTGTGCCCCCGCACTGTTGTAGATGAGAATTTGGGAAGGTCGGAAACACAGATGGGAATCTAGTTTATATCTGTACGCAACGATAAACCATTGCTAACGACAAGCGATTCGGTCCGGTTTGATAAATTCAAATTGAAAACTATATTAATTTGTGATTGATATACTAAATTAAAATTGTTTTTTTTTTTTTTTTAGTATTTGGCCCCAAATTGTTGAGCATTTATATCGGCTAAAGTATCTAACTACTTATATTACTTGTATAAATCGGAAAATAGTACCCGGAATTCCGTGAATTTTAAGATTTCGGTCAGTATCTGAGCCTTCTTCGATCGCTTATAAAAAAAAAAAAAAAAATCGTGACGACGAATACGTAAAACCAAATAAAAACTAAAAAAAAAAAACCTCGGCAATTTTGTGTAGCTCAAAAATTGCCAGGAAATTGTGAAAATTTGATCACGACTAGTATTCAGTGAATGTGTCATGTGTCTACGGTTATTTTTAACTAAATTATCAAAAAATAACAGGAAACCGTTATTGCGTAAATATTCCCGTTTTATCCCATTGTTCGGAAGACTACCACCACATATATCAAACCGTACAAATAACCAAATATGCATACCACCTCGCTATACGTTCACTCTGCAGAATGTCAAATATTCGAAAAACATCGCAGGTTTCCGTCTCTGTATAATATATTATTAGAAATTTAATACATAAATTAGTCCGAACAAATATTATGCTACGTTAAAATGTTATACTTTACCTACCGGCCCACCTATCCCCCGTCACCGTCACATTTTTTTTGTTTTTTTTTTTTTTATTTCCATACAATAATTATGTGGGCACGATCGACGTGGCGACATGACGACGGGGCAGTAATAGTTGGTGGTAATAACCTGTACACATTTTTTTTTTTTTTTTTTTTTACCGAATTGTTGACAATACCGAACGCATAAATTAAATTCTTAATATTTTACGCGTTTTTATAAGCACGCTCGAGGTATTTTTTTTTTTTTTTTTTTTTCTGTAGCATTATTTGTGACTTTTACCTTTACTGTAGGTTTTGTAGTGCATCGTATTTCCCCCAAAATTATAACATAATATAATAATTTTATACGTATTATTTGAACCGCCGCAGATAACAAAATACATCGTCTGGTCCAGGAACCGAGCACAAACTTTAACAGTAACTATTGCAACGAAACCGATTGCCCGAACCTTGTCACGTTGGCATTGTCCAGAAACGCCTTGGAAACCGACGCGGTGTTCGAACAATTGACGTCCGTGTCCATCAATTTGCGAATATTGTATTTGGTAATCCGGTCGTAAACAATATCTAATATACAAAGGCGTGCGCAGACTTGAGTCCGCGAGTTATGCAATTACAATGACTGGTGTCCAAACGTAATAAATTAGGACCCCTTAACTAATAAATACCGAGGCGAGCTTAGGAGATTACGAGCGAAATTACGAATTTGGAAAAAAATATAAACGTACGTATTAAAACAGATGTTATTGTGGTAATACCCCGTAGGGAAATTTCTAGACACGCCTCGGAATTTGAATAGAAATTAGTTGGTTAGCAAATATAAAAAGGAAACTGTGAACGTCGATGTTATATATTGAAAACGTTTGAAGAATTAAAATTAATAATTTTTTTTTTTGGACGTATTTATTATCCGAAGTTCGTGTTGATGATTACAAAACCTGAAAACCGTCATTAAAGGATTATATAATCCTTCATTCACGGACCGTATGGTAACACGAATTTACAATGCAAAATGAAATACGATAAAAAAAATATCGCACATCGCTTATTTGCTACAACAACGACATAACACAAAAACCTTGATTTTTACATAAAACGAATTTGAAAATTTTAGTTACAATGAGATGATGATAAATCATGTTTAATGTGTAAAGTGCTTTAGAAACTTATTTTAATGAAAAATGAGTGTTATAAACACATTATAGTCATGCTTTAAATTCTCACCTACAACAGTATTATTGTTATAAAATTAGGAGTTAGTTTAAGTTTTTTAACATATGACACTATTGGTTCAAAGATTGATTTTTTTAATTATGAGTAATATTATATTATTATTTGGTAATAAGGCTAATTTTGTATGTTCACTTATGTCGTTCTATCAATATAGAAAAAAACACCAATATCATTATTATTTGCAAACAACTAAAAAATGACGATTTTTGTGTTATGTCGTTGTTGTAGCAAACAAGCGATATATATATATATAAAAATCAAATATATTTAATAATATTATAAAAAAAAAGTGTACTCGATCAGTGGTTTAGAACAAACGTGGTGGGCCCCTAAACGAAACGGCAGAATATATGCAGCGATACATCCCGTACACACCTCTTGCGCACGCCTGTATACCCAAATTGTACCACGATAATAATGAAATTGGAATTATTGCAGAGTTACAACAAAATTGAAAGTCTTCGGGGATTGGGCACGTTACCGAATTTGTGTCGCTTGCACTTGCGTGGCAACCGCATATCGAAATTGGACGGTATTACCGATAATTTGAAACATCTATCGTATTTAAACTTGAGGTAAGGTCCGGTGAAAATCGCCCGCGAACACGATTTAAAAGAGATATATTTTTAGGAGATAGCCATATGGGTCATACGAGTAAATCTTCATAATAATTTATGAGAGTAAATTGTGTATTGTTTATGTTTTTGACACGAATTGTGTAATAGGATGAAAAATATTTGACATTAACGGCCCAAATTGTTTTTTTTTTTTTTTTGTTATCATCACACTTATGGGCATAAAGAAATATTTTCACGGGTTAACATCTACTTGTTTTATATGTCTATCTCGTGTATTGCTACCGCATTTTCGTAACACGATGATTTTATTTATACCTGCGATATTATAGTTAAGCGGATACGAATATATATATATATACCGAAAACAGATTATTACCGGGAGTTTCTTTACCGCGTTTTACCGAGTTGGGGCTCTGCAGAGAAATTCTCCGACAAAAGCCAAAAACTATCAAACACAAAATGATCTCATATTTCAGTTTACGGAAAATAATATGGAAATCGATATCGAGTATATTTGACGAGAAATTAAATTCTGCGTCTTCATAATTCTATTGTCGCCTTTTACAAACAACTATCAGTCGTTAATTCGAAATAATATTCGATTTACGGGGTCGATTCATACGAAAATTGCGGTAAACTGGAATCGGACGGTGAAAATTAATGTAATAAATCGTAGACAAATGCTGATACAGCGTAATATGGATCAATCGCTGACAATATGAAATCGCATAATATCGGTCCGGCGGCGCACGCGACGAAATATTATAATATTCGATTCGGTTGCAGGGAAAACCGTTTGGCCGACACAAGGGAACTGACCAAATTGGCGTGCCTCGGCGGATCGCTAAAGACGGTGGTGTTGTCGGAAAACCGTTTCGGTCAGACGTCCCGGGCGTACCGGCCGTACCTGGCGAAATTGTTGCCGCGATTGGAACGGCTCGACAAGCAGACGGTCGCGCGGAACGCGTCCGGCGACGACCACTACGGAGGCGACTCCGGGTGGCAGGAGACGGGCGAAGAAGGACTGCAAGACCCGGGAGAGTACGAACGAGAAGAGACATAGGTATAGAGTGGACAAAAAAAAAAAAAAAAAACGGCCCGAGAGACGATGTCTCGTTTCCGTGTGCTATATTATCGATTAAACAAAAATATCAACGCGGCCCCGTTATATTATGCATGTCGACGTTTTACGTTTTTTTTTTTCTCGTCATCCCTCCCCCGGTAACAATAATAATATATTGTAATACGAGTTGCCGGATTATACCGTCCGAGCGAAGTGTTCGGAGAATTATATAAAAAAAAATAATAATAATAATAAATAAAATAAAAAAAAGCCTCGCGTATCGAAAATTCCGGATATTATGCACCTATAATAATGTATATTTTTATAATATCCGGAAAGATTCGCACGATATTATAATATCGATATCATTTTTTTTGAATTTGTTTTTTTCTTTTATGGAATCTAATAGTGGCACATATACATTATAATATTGTATAAAAAAAAAATATACTGCTCATGGATGTGCAGACGGGAAGTTGGTAAAGTAGGATACCGAGCGGAAATGAAATTATATCTGTAATGCGCAACGATAAATTATTGCTAACGAAATGCGATTCCGAGCAAGGGCGTCCGTCATTAAAAATCCAGTGGCGTAAACGGGCCAATCGTGCTAGTTTAATAGTATCCCTTACCATTGTTTTTTTATAATTGTATACATATTATATTCTATAGTATTTATAAACCCAAGAATTCCATACTAGTATTAAAAATTAGGAGGAAACTCCTCGTCCGGTGGACGTAGAAATTACAAAGTGGGAAAAATGGTAGTTTGGTATTTGATGATAATACCCATGGGGTCTTTCTACCTGACGATTCCTGTCAGTTGGCGATACGCATTTACGATTTATTTCTTTATTTTTCACTGACGAATTGTATAAAAATATTCAGAAATAAACTAATAAATTGTTTTATATTACATAATTTCAAAAAAAAAAAATAAAAAAATATGTGGGAATACGTGTTTATTCGTCCGTCGATAAAGTACCTAAATATTATTCTGGTAAATACTGTTCTTTGTTTTCGAATATTTATTCTAAATGCTTTTAAAAAAATGTTTTATCCGAGAGTGCTGTCTTAGTAATTGAATTATCCTTTAATATAATTTTAACGAATATTATCGAAACCGTAAAGAATAAAAAAAAAAAAAAAAATGTTATCCGTTGTTCATTATTTTTCAAAAATAGATATCATATATGATGGTTTTTTTTATTCGTAAAATTATTTAGTCTTTGTCCATAACTTAACGAATTATTTGATACATTTAATCTATGAACAACGTCAGTAGTAAACTTAACAGTCGGGCAAAACACAAAAACATAAAAAAAAAATAATAAAAAAACAATTGTAATCGATTAGATAAAAATTAAAATTATACAATGTATTTTAAATATATTTATAATAACTTATACAAAATCGCACTAAATTATTAATTTATTTATTATTTCAATAAAAAACAATTTTTTTTTTTTTTTTTGCTCATGAATATATACCTAATTTTTTACTTCGGCGAGCTGTAAAAACTAATGTTCCGACCGGGCCTTTTCCGTTAAATCCGCCACTGAACACAGTCACAAGGTCCAATGTAAAATTGAATATCAAGTCTAATTAATACATAAACTGCAATATTGGTGGAGAACGGTTAGAACGCGAAATTATATTAATAATCGTTATAGTTGACGGTTCGCCAATAGAACGTTGAAGTTTTATAGTAAAGTTCCAATCGGTCACTTAGTATAAAATAAAAGAAAAATGTAAAAAATCAACAATAGCCAACGGAAATTGTTCATAAGAAGATAATGAAAATACGAATAATTTAACAATAATAAAAAAATAATAATAATAATAATAATTAAAAAGTATACTACTAAACTGCAATTTAATTAAAAACTATTCTTTCCTCTGCGATGCCTTTGTGGCTCATTATATATTTATCCTCGAAATGAATGATTTAATTTTCTCTAATTGAGAAAACGACCCAACGTTTATTTTTATTAAAAAAAAGCATAAATTATTTTTTGGCCGGCTTCATACATTACGCCCGGTTAATTTGTCCCTCATAACAGGTGTGTGTAGGTATTAATATCAATTGTCGTAAGAAAGGATGAAAATACTTTTATGAATTTCGATTTTCCGGGCGTTCTCGTCATATCCTCCCCGTCGGAATTGCCGTGCATAATACACAAATATTGATACAGTACGATTTGAATATTCATAAACCTATGCGAAATAGCTCTATAACGGTACACTCGCGCACTAGACGAAACCGACGTGTTGTGCTCGGTACTGTTTGTTATCAGTGCCCGTTTAACTGAAATGGTGGCCAAGTGCGCAATCCTAATCTGGGCCCTAATATGTGTTTATCGTCTATGGCTCTGGGGTGAACGCAGAAAACACTTTGGAGAAAGTTCCCATTTTTTAAGCGTTGGAAAATAAGAAATTGTAGATATACGTGCCATAATTATTAATATTTGTATTGATTAGTTAATTAACAACTATAAAACAAATTTCGGTGGGGCTTGACCTCTCCCACTGTTTTCGCCATTGATAAAATTACTGTATAAAATTAATAAAACAAATTTTCATGACAATATTTGCAAACATATTTTATTTCATTGATCAAAAAAAAAAAACAATGCCAAATTTCTTGGGCCCCCCTACATGTGGAGACCCTATTATTGGAAGACGTATGCACGTGCACCGTCTGCACTTACGTTGATCTAGGCCGGTTTGTATTCACAATCCAAATAAAAATCGCACGCAGGCACACTTATTGATCTATATAACCAATAGAAAACTATTTAAATTGTTTCGTTTTTATACGCATAAAACGTAATTACGTAGTATAATATTATTTCATAGTTTGATTTTAACGAAGAACTATAGTTTTACTATGATGTGTTTTGTTCCTTGGACCATAATTATTTCGGTTAGTAAAACGTATCCAAATTATTCATATTACACTTTAAAAATGTAGAATTTTCGCTCGGCGGTACTGTATTTGAAACAGTTTCCATGATGGCCGACAGTTTTCCTAAAAATTAAAAAAAGAAAAACATAGATAATACATAGGTGGTTTTATTGTATTTAAAACGAGGACAATATTATAGAAATAGCATTTATCGTCACGAAATAATTATTCTAATATTATAAACTATGCGACTTAATAAAAAAAAAAAAAAAAAACAAAATTTGAAAAAATCATAGTTCGCAAATTGAACACAGATATTTTGAGTTTAAAATGCACAGAAATTCCCAGGGTAGTTTTATTACTAGAAAAAACAATAGTTTCCTATTCGATATTCTTGTTCGAGTAAAACCAAACGAAATGTGTATTTATTGCTGTCTTCATGTGATAATGATATGCATATATATGCGAACGGTAAACGAAATATTTCCCGACACTTTGTGTTTAATGAAAAATTCGAACACAAATTGAGCGAAATAAATAATAATTTCGTTATATAATGTAAAAAGTAACGTGATACGTTCTTTTAGTGTAATGTTTCTCACTTGGTGTTTTTTTTTTTTTTTCACTCAAGGCCTGAACGAATTGTACTCGTTATAAGTTTTACTTAATTCATATATATATATATATATATATATATATATATATATATATATATATATATTTTTAATGTTTTTGGTTGCGTCGAAATTATTAATTTGTCGATTATTTTAATTTCCCGAATTAAATTCATTTTTTCGAGATTTCAGTTAAAATCAACGCCGTCGTCTAAGTTCGTTTTTTTTTTTTTTGAACTACGAAATTGACATTTTAATGCACTTTATTTTGGAACCTTTTCTAGTTCTTTTTTTCTTCCATTGTTATGACATCAATAGCTCAGCGCCACTAACAATGAGTAATGACCATAATAAATAGAAACCCATATCAGACAGGTTGGTGAGGTGTTATTCAGTGGTATATATGAGGAGGGAGCATTGAGTGGATTGCACCCCCTCTTGGAATTTTTTAGCGGTGGTGTTTTCATCAATATATTATCTATATAGCCATGGTTTCCATAATATATAATTTAATATTTATTATTCATTAAATATTTTTATCAGCGTTACCAAAACGTAGTGTGACAACGATATCGAGCGATTTCTGTCTACAGTATTCGAACAAATCCGTACAATGATCCAACAATCCAGACAAAAGCGTGAAGTGGGTTTTGATTGACGAATTTAAATTTTTTAAATAGATTCAATTTTGTGTTCTAGTATTCAAGGTTTCGGTCGAGGTGATTTTTGATATTATAAATTGATGAAATAAAAAAAAAAAACTGAAAATCAAAAATTGATGTCAGGCATATATTTTTATTTTGTTAAAATCGAATGTATATAAACTTGCATAACAAATAATAATCTATAGTATAAAAATGTACAAGATAAATGTTGGACGAACAAACAGTTGACTGTACGAGTATCAGAGGGATAATCCGCAGAGAGAAACAAAAAAAAAAACCTAAGAAATCTAAAATCGTCTCTCACTCAATTTGTCTGTTCAGGAATGTTTTGTTGCTTTGTTTGCTTTATGAACCCTGGCAACCCGAATAGTATAGATAATAAAAACAATTTTTTAAAAACGGTGTGTGTGGTTATCACGGTAACCAAATAATGGCACAGGCAAGGGCGTGCTGGAAAAAATGCGTTTGAAAACTCAACTCGGGTTAGCTATATAGATGGGTTAACTGTGGGTCGTTCGAAAAAACGCAAAGACCACTTCCGGACTTAGACAAAATATTTTGGAGAGTTTTAATAATCAATTTATAAGCATTTGAAATTTTCGGGTATATTTAGTTTTTATTTTGTTTTGTGTGGACAAAATTGGTTTGGCCCAATAGAAATGCACGAATAGTCGATACACAGGAATCATCATAAATTGTTCGTAACAGTGAAAAATAAAAGAGTTGAGGTGTTATGTAATAATTTTCTTTTAAAGACGTTTAAAGTGTACGTACATTTTAATGAAAATCGTAAAAATTTCAAAACATGATTAACCGGACTTCGCACAGACTCGTTTTTCATTAGCAATGATTTATCGTTTCGTACGGCAAGACATTAAATTCCCCTCTATAGCTTACCTTCCCAACTTGCCACCCACTGTGACGTCTCGCGCCTTTTCGCATAGGGAAATATGTGTCGGTCCGGACAATGCGTAAAATGACGGTGTGCTTGGAAAATAAAGTCGCCAACCTACGGCCGAGACCCGGAGCCCGTAGGATTTTGTATTGTGTACCGCTGAAAATGGCACATCGGGAAATAATTAGTGAATAAAGAAATAAAAACAACCATTGGATTTAGGGTATATGAAAGTGGAATTAATTGTAATCGTTTAATAAATATAAAGTAAACCGAATAAAAGCCATGAGCCGTGAAAACGTCGTCCAAAATGAAGGAGATAAAAGAGAAAACAAAATACGAGAATTTTCCCAAAAGTAACGCACAATTTGCTCTGAACAAATAAGAATTTATTTTAAACAAAATATAATATTGTAGACCTTCGATATAATCTCCCAGTTTGTATGGCCGATATGCGGCCGTGCATTACCGTGCAATATGGACAAACCGTGTTGCAACATTCCCGGTCACATTTTACGGATTTATGGTCGCAATTTTTTTGGCAAAAATGTTTTTTTAGTATTCCCCGGTTACACTACTGCCATTTGGAACTCGACCAGTGACAATTATCCTAAAGTTATTGTAAGCAAAGATCATCATTTGTTTCACTTTCGGGTCGGCCAGACCGAGAGTTGTTATCAATACTTATACGATCGTCACGGAATCGCTGATGCCATCTTTGCACCGTACTACGATCCGCAGTATCCGTTGTATACACACATCGTTATACTTTACTAAAACAACTAAAACTGGAAACCACCGTGTTCGTTAGACTTCAAGCTACACACTGATACAGAAAATCAGCTGATAATGTCATATTGCGAGACAGCATGAGCGCGTTTTGCATTACTTTTGGGACAACCCCCGTAAAAGATATACGTGGAAAAATGGATAGGGAATGCCGGTCAAAGTATTAGAAACATTATTAGTTAACTACTTGTTGGGTGGAATGTGGGTGGTCCATGTGTGTCGTACCGGTTGCACCGAAAGAACAATTGTTAATATAATCGGAAAGTAACAGTGCGACATCGGCAGAGTCTCTTATTATTATTTTTTTTTTTATTATTAAATCTCAATCTCCGGCTCTTCCGGGCGGGTCCTCCCGATTTTTAGCAAAACGCCTCAAGAACCTCATTGAACCGAATGGAATATCAAAATCGCCGTTCGTGCCACGGCGTAGTCGGGTAGTCGTCGACAATATAACCGTGCTAATACGCTATACACTACACCGTTCTACTCTGCATTCTCGAACACGACCAAGCAGGAATAATTTTTATATTAAGATGTTTGAAGATAGGATATAGGATATTAACAAAGATATTAATATTTAGATATTATAGGACCGAGACTAATCGGCGTATTTAATCGGTTCGCCGGCGTCGTGTATGATCGTGGCGGAGATGTAATCCGAAAATATAATTCGCCCGGGTGCGCCTGGCCGGGTAGCGATTATTTAAATTTTAGACACGTCGACGTGGTCGAGTGTAACGATGACGTCGGTACGGTCGTATGTGTACACCTGTAAGTCACCGCAAAAGTATGGCGGGTGAGAGAAAATTGCGCACGTACCATCGCAAAACAATGTGCAAAATAATAGCGTATTTAAACGAATCCGTATAATTTATTATCGCGATAAATTTACGTGGATATTCTTTATTATTATTTTTTTTTTTTTTTTTTTTTTTAATGAAATTGTACTTAAATGCATACAATTGATGCGCATATATATGTATATTATTTTATAATAATTATAATAACGGGTTCGGTGCGTTTAAACCGATTGTATTATTTATTGTTTCTAGGACGTGTTATGATAATTTTTTTATTATTATTAATATCGGCCCATAAAAATCGGACACACAATGCGAAAAGTTTCTCCGCTTTGATTGGAACGCGACGCGTAATATAATTATGCATAGCTAATAGGTATTATATGTATAAATATATATATAATATCGTGTAAAAATAGAGATAATGCGATGTTAATGACCTAAAAAAGTACCAAACATGTTTTAACGACCTAAACAACCATATACAAAATCGCCTAAACATTTTCCGCGTATAATTATTTAAAAAAAAAAAAAAAAAATGTATTCATTATTTACTCGAAAACACTGTTTTATTGTTCAGAGATATAAACGTATAAAAATGCGTTCATTGTACGCGCACGTATATTATTATATTTAAATTAAGTTGGATAAAAAAAAAAAAAAATTAAAAAAAATTAAATTAATCACAAGAAAAACCTTCCGTCAATAATAATAATAATAATAATAATAATGTTTAAAAATGTGAAATTACCTAAAATACAAATATAACGGTAGAAACAATAGAGGAAAAGGGTACTTATAACTAAAAATGCAAAATAAAATTTATTTATATTGGTGAATTAGTGAAGCACGGAACGAGTTTTTGGCTTAGATGGCATGATACAGGATTACAGGGTGGGAAAAGTTATAAACACATTGATTATATATATATATTTAAAATGTTTGTTATAATTTTTTATTTAGTTACATTTATAATAGGACGAAAGACCTATTTACGGATAAGGATACGGATAAGCTGTGCGCAAAAACTATTTTAATACGCCATCATATTGTTCGGATAAAATTTTTAAATTATTCATGAAAAAACGTATGGTTATTACACAAATAAAACTGTCGGTTTTGTATAATATGTTGCATATTAGGTACTTATTCTGTTTTTATCATAATAACATCTTTTAGATGGGATAAAAAAAATTTTAAAAAAAAACTATACCTAAGCGCAAAAATGCATAAAACCATAATAATATCATTGTACAGGTATAAAAAAAAAAAAAAAAAAAAAAAAATGGAAAATAAATACAGTTACAGTTTCATTATGTTATTTTTATATACGCGAGCAACGCTCTTTGTTGAATTTAATCTCCTTGTGAATTATTTAGTATCCGAAAAACCTACTTTCGGGTCATGTAAAAATAAAAAATAAATAAAAAACTGTTTATTAACTATTATCTACTTTAGATTTAAATAATTTTAAGATAGTTTTCATTTGGGCCCCAGCCTGTATTATTTTAATTAGCTACAATCTGTTATTGACGTTATTTTTTTGTTTAACTCGTCACCCCAAACACGAGCAATGCTCGGGGTGGGTATGAATAAAAACAATGTTACGATAGAGAAAATATTAATAAATCGATATGACAATAGAGTTTAAAAATGTGTAAATAGTAGGCAATTAGCAATTTTCTCGTAACGAAATCGATTGCAATTTGAGGCTAATGCTCTGTATACGAACGGCAGTTCTGTGAATAAAAAAATCATTATTCAAAAACGTATACGCGAGTCCTCCGAGACTCGCTGTAGGTATTTCGTACCTAATTATAAATATTTTTTTTTTTTTTAAAAAAAACAATAAATAATCTACTACAGTTGAGAAAACGTTTATTTTATGTTAAAACAACTGGAGACATAAATAATTGAATTGTACGTATTTTAAAGACTTTTGTGCGGTTCGCTTGTGATATAATTTCGCAGAAAAAATAATGTCAATATTTTATTAAATTTTACGTTTACACTTAGTCGGGTAAGTGCGCATCGTCGTTATTCGAAAAAATTTAATGAAACAAACGTCAAAAACCGCAGCGGCGGCGTGTTTACCGTTTTTTCTTTTCTTTTTTTTAATAGAATTCATTATTAAAATATTCCGATTTAAAAGCACACCCGACCGTCATAATAGTAAAAAAAAAAAAAAAATACTGTGTTTTTTATTTTCTGTCTAATAATCTTTAGTAATTGTCTTCGTGTTATACAAAGGCTATCAGATGGGTCAGTGCCGGTTGGCGCTGGGGCTGGGCGAGGACAAGCGCGAAATATTGCCAGGGCCCCAGCACTTGTTTCGGTTTTATTAGAGCCCGTGGTTTTTTTTTAGTTGGTGTATACGACCATTAGCTATATAAAAAAAGCATTGTCCGGGACACTGAAAAACCTAACGCCGGAACCGAGAAGGTCATACAATAATATTTAGTTGGTTCGTGTTGACAAAAAAAAAAATCCAAACTTTCGTTCGAATAAATTCCCGAACGGACGGCAAAGCGTAATGTGTGCCTTAGCTTATGTTTCAATCGTCTCGATCGTTAGAAATTTTTTTTTTTTTTTTTTTAATAGTTTTATCAACTGCGATTCATTTACGACCGGTCGGCGGCCGACAAAAATCTATTTTGACGACGTCCGATTTATTGCCATTTATAAATTAAACGTTAGTAAATAATAATTACGAGTAGTGATTTCCGGCCGAAGGAATATAATGATAATTATTATTTATATTTCGCGATAATCTCAACCGCACCGTTAATATCGGTAATTATTCCACAAAGATTTGGAGTAAAATTAATTTTGTGTTTTTTTTTTGTTTTTTTTTTGTTTTCGTCTGTCGATATTCGTATATCCTATACACCAGCGGCGGTTCCCGACCTTTTTGACACTAACACCCATAAACCGGGTTGGATATTGGCAAATATCCCTTCCCATTACCAAAAAAAAAAAAAAAAAAAAACGAAATATAAATTATTTTTATAATTAAGTTGAATTTTTCAAACAAAGAAAACAAAAGAGTTTTTATGACAACCAATGAGTAATTGTAATGCAAGTCAGTTTCGGTCAATGCACATCTTAAGTCGTTAACCTGTTCCAAGTTCAATCGGTTTACCATTGTTGAAAATCCACTTTCACACCCGTATAAGTTTTGTAAAATGGGTTCAGTATTTTCAAGGCTTTTCCCGATATTAATGGATACTCGCCATCAATTTTTCGCAAAACATATTATTTGAAGGTAATAAAAAATTCAGTGTCATTAGGATTGGAACATATACAAAGCTATGAACGTCAATTGCATTATTACAATTACAATCGCGGTACACGTGATTGATGCAGAGTTAATAATATGATAGCTATAAAAGTACGTTAAATTAAAAAAAAAAAAAAATTAGCCTTGTCTTTACCCCGAAAAATATCAGTGTTTCACCCCTTGTGGGGGTAATTACCCGCAGGTTGTGCACCGTTTCTATAAACACCATAAACACCTGTCGACTTTTGATTTTCAAATCGTTCAATCGTTCAGGGAGAGACCTCTCGGTTTTCAAACCAAAATTCAAATTTCTCTGTGGACGTCGACGATTTAAAATGTGTACCGGACACCGATTGGTGGGGAGGGGAAGTGTCTAAGGTACACGGCAATAAGATATGGGTAATTCCGTGTTCCGGCGGACCAAGGGACCACACAAGAACAGTAATCGAAATCGCGCAATAATCACTCGAAATCGCCGTTGTATTTGAACGCAGAGTAACATACAATACGGATATTCGCGGCTATTATTATTACAGATGGTTTCTGTCACTCTGTGTAGACTAGTGTTTAACCTAACCTAACCTAACCTTTTTACCACCACGGACCACTTCGACAATACTCTATAGGTCGCGGACCACCTCAATTTTGCGAAAACTAGGAATACCTATTTTTTTTTTTTTTTTTGCTCATTAACAAAAAAACACAAAATTTATCGGAAAATGTTAATTTGTATTATTTTACTTTACATTTTATTACTGTACTTCACTAATATATAATTATACTTCAATTTATTACTATTATAAAAGTGGAAAATACTTATCGGTCTACAGCAGCAACAACGATAAGATAACCGTATAATATTATACGGTTCCTCAATAAGCCGTAATTTTTTTGGCTATTTAAAAAAATAATAATAATTAATTTGTAATAGAAATCGAAGAAAATATCTATGGGACCGCGGATCACCCATGACTGGCCCACGGACCACCGGTTGGGAAACACTGGTGTAGACCGTGAGCAAGGCATGTGGTATGAATCATTTTCGAGTATAATTTTTTTTTATTGAATTTGCAGACTTAATCATATATAAGGTGCAGCGTCAGACAAGGATGACAACAAAACACTGTCACGTTCGTCTCCGCCAGGCCATAAAATATTACACGGCTTATCGAATAATTTAAAAACCGTCGAATGATTGGTTTTTTTTCTAGCTCTTCCGCGTTTAACAAAAATATTTCACCGGGTCCGTTTTCGTCCGGTGTACCGACAATAACGGGTTCGCCGCAAATCTACCCGGTCACATCTGTTGTTTCGTCGGCGCGGTCTATCTAAATGTTTTTTACCGTCCACATTCGTTCGACTTTTGTTTAGCGTTTGATGATTGTAACGTAACCTTGGACGTAACCTAACCGTCGCAAACGTGACCCAAACGGAACGGCAATAAGACGCGTGCAATATTATATGCGGTATTTACGTCGTACGCGTACAACGCCAAACGATATACGTAACTGTAGAAACGACCCCTTTGATAATTCTGTTAAAGCCCGCGTTTAATTACAATATGGCCCGTTATTAAAAAAAAAAAAAAAAAATATAATAATTGTTTTTTTTTTACGGGCGTGTAATACCTACGGTATTTTATCGTCTCGTAATAACGATTTACGCGGACGTTAATGCGGGCGGCAGTCCCGGACAAAAGGCCTCGACGACGGACGAGTACCCCGGTAGGTTAATATCCATGCATGCATATATCTATATATTCGCGTCGTGCAACATTACCGTAATAATAATAGTAACGCTAGTAATAGTAGTAATAGTAATAATAATTGCCCGGCGCTTTTATAATCTTTATACTATTATTATAATAAAACATAATATGCGAAACCGCATGCCGTCGTTCCCGTGTGCACGTTGATGGATATAAACCATATAATATACACCAGACTGCCCGCAAAATGTTTTTAACATCACTACACATTGCCCCGTACTCGCGTAAAACACATTATTATATATTCATACTGTGCCCCCGCGCCGCCGGCGTATTTAAGGTATTTCGCGGGTAAAAAAAAACGAAAGAGAAAATATAACACAAAGCCCCACCGACCCCCCGGGTCGCCGGCCCACCCGGATTTCTTCGGCGGAAAAATCAGAATCTAAAAAAACGTATTCGGCCGTTGGCCCGCCGAGTGGCCCGGTCAGGAAATGCCAATTTTCCCGATTGCCTGAATCGTATTGTGGCCGGGATGATTTTACGGACTTGATATACGTACACCACCGTATCGTCTCGTATAACCATCTAAATTACATCGATTTTAACAGTTAAAATTATTTTACGTCTTAATTTCTTTAGAAAACCCGTTGGATATCAAGAAAAAAAAATTACCAAATGAGGAGGTACCACCGCCGGCCGGTGAAAATAAATACAGCGAGATAATTATAATTTTGGACACATTTTTTCAGAGGGAAATAAAAAATGCTCCGCTACTCTACTTCTACCCACAAAAAGACCAACTTAAAAGTGGAATTTCTCGTCAACGGGTTGACGAAAAATAAAAATGTCAACACCAAAATGCATTTTAATTAATATTTCATCTATTTATGGAATTTTTTGATTATAAGTTCTTACTTGAAAATCAAATAAGTGGTGGTTTCACACTCGCAAAAAAATGGGTGTAAAAATATATCGGCAAAGTCACAGTAAGGTTTAGAGATGCTCGGTTTTTAAATTATCGAGAAAACATCGCAAATAATAAATGTCTTATTGTTAGTTGATCGCCCTGTATACGTGTATTTTTGTTTTCGTATAATTACAACAGAACGAACAAAACGCATAATCGTTTTACGATAAGTATACGTAATAATTTTACGGGAGTGATTATTTAAAAAATCCCATAATATATGTTCCTGAATATTTTTGGAACCGCTACCGGCGATGTTATCAAAATACGGCTTTTTATATTATAACGACGGTTGGCGAATAATATTTTCATTTCCCAACAGTATCGATTGTTCATATAAAAATTATATGACGGCAATATCGATTACTGCAAATAATTTAAGAATAAAAAAAAAAAAAAAAATTACGTTTGTTTTTCTGAGCAGAGTAAAAGTTTTTTTTTTTTCTACATGAACTTTTATTCTATAACTGCAGCGTGGCGCACGAGCTATAAAACTTTCAAAAGTCCTACGAGGTACTGGGACTAATTCAGGTCAGCAAAATATCAATATAACCATGCGATTAACGTATACAGTTGTAACAATTGTAACCTACTCGAGTAGTCCGAAAATATGATATGAAATTATAATAATATTATTAACCTTATATATAATAAATAATCGACGAAAATCTCTATAATCCCTGCCGGAATTCTGTTTGGCGTTGCAACAAGAAAATAATACATGTAACTATATGTGGCCAAAAACAGGTCCGTAATTAATTTCGTCGGTTTTCCGACCGATTTTTTTTTTTAACGTTTTTTTATATATATACTACGTTTGATGCGTTCGCGGCCGAAAAATAACCGTCGGCTTGAAAACGCTGTCAAACTCTATTTTGACGAGAACAATGTGGGTATACAAACACATAAATTAACAAAAAAAAAAAAAAAAACATAAATCTAATACCGCATTATTGTAGAAGTAATGTGTCATCTCGTAGATGACGGTAAAATCGCCTGTTTAAAATGACGTCAGAAGTGTTTTGTATTAAATTCATAAAAATGCATTAAAAATACGCTAAACGAAAATTGACGTTGGAAAAACTTGGCACAGATAAGAGACTGTCAGACGTTACTATTAGTCATTACGTTAACTATACGTACAATATTATCTACCGGTTGTTATAATAATTGCATTAAACAGTAACATCTATAGTATAGCGTAGATCTTGTTGTTTTATTATTTTTATTTTTTTTTTTTTTTTTGAATGTGTAGATGGAATTTATTCTCAGGAGTATACGTTTTATCTGTCAAATATTACGCGAGAATATAATATTTTTCTCCCCCGTGAAATCCACACTTAAATATTTTACACACGTTTTACGCACATTGTCGTCGTTCTGCAAAATACACACGATACGCTGCTGGTAAAACGATTTTATTCAAAAACTTAAAAAATATTCTCTGAAAGTTTCACTCGGAATAATATATACAGTAGGTTAGGTATATATATATATATTTATTATATTGTTCAAATGCGCAGTTGAAAAATAATATTTGCGATTTTAAACCTAGTAAAAGTTAGAAAAATATTAAATCAATAAACTCTAATCAGTCGGATACATTTCTTCTAAAACGTTTGCGTATAATATACAACACAAATAATAGATATTTTATTAAACTTCCGGAATGCGGCCATATAAGTTTATACAATTTACATTAGATCGTTTACAACAACACTAAAGGTATTAAATATGGTGTAGAACGTGATAGATCGTATTTTACATATAGTTGATATATAGTGAAGATAAATATAGTTTGTTGACTCTTTTTAAATTTTATTGAATTAATTGGTAATTTTCAAGAAGTCGCTGATTTCTTCGTTGTACACTCGAACTAGGTCCAGGTTTTCGAATAAATTTCAGTTTGAAATCGAAGACATTCAGTTGTTAAACGTTTAATGGACAAACAAATCATACATATTTTTTGCGTATAGGGTGGGGGGGGGGTTCTTGTTTGGACATAAAATATCCGTGTGTCAGTCTGGTGTGACTTATTAAAATCATTTCTTCTTATTTTTTTAAAATTGGTATTTTCTCGAGTTTTTGATTGGGTTAAGTTTGGTGTTTTGCTGCGGGTGCATGTATAAACTTTGAATAATATCGTTTTGAACGAACAATTGTTTTAAACTAAGAATCTTTGACTCATTATTAATAACCAAGCGACATTATTCAGAAACGAGAAACCAAACCCAACCTAACCTTAACTGAATTCACAAATCGAGAACCGACATTATATTTTGGAATCGATAGGGTCAGTCTGGAACTGACATGATTTGAAGTCTATAAATTCGATTCTCCTTTATTGGGAAACCATGAGTCAGGACCGTACGTTATTTGGAAACAAGAAACCAAGAACCATCATTCTTTGAAAACCGTGAATTTAGAAATTGGAATTTTCGAATTAATAATTCAATCACTATAGGCTTTCTTATTAAATATTGCTAATGGAACGCACGTAATTTATCAACACAATTTCAAATCTCTTCATTTCAAATTTTAAATATTCCATCACGATAATAGTTTATAAAAATGTAGATTCGTGGTTTATTGTTTTCAAATAATGTAGTTTCGAGGTCTGTTCATATCGAATAGGATACATTCGAAAATCGTCTTTTCCGAAATAGATGTTTCAAATATTTGAAATTAAAAAAAATATATAACACCCCTCCCCCCACACACACACACCGTCATTCGTTTGTAAAAATACACGAAACTTGCCACGATGGTTATTGAATACTGGTAAAAGCATTTGTCTTATTTTTTATTTTTTCTATCGAAATCAAACGAATAAAAACAATTCGTTTTCTATGCCCAAATCAACTTGGGAGAAAATAGTAAAAAAAAAATAAAAGAACCTCGAATCCCGCCAATATTATGGTAATCCATAGAAATGTAACATCTGCTCGGTTCGTTTTGTATATTCGAGGTTGAGAAAACAGTGTAGAGAACGTCGCGTTTTTACCGACTCGTATCCGGATGCCGGTCGTTGACGGTTTTTACAATGATAAATAAAATCGTATCTCTAATCAATTCTACAAAAGTCCACCGTTGTCAAACGATAACTACAACACCGTATCAAGCACAGCGGAGCATCGTCGTTTGTGGCAATGTTGCCCCGGGCGACCCCTTGGGTTTGAAAATAAAAAAAAAAAATCGATGTGTTGGATTTAAAGTGCGTAAGTTTAAATTCGCCCTGCGAAATTATGAAAACCTCGAGCGGCCGGGGTTCGTTTTGCGGAGTTCAATTCGCGTAACACGCGATTACGCGGAAAACGACTTTTTTTTGTTGGTTGCTGTTGTGGTTTTTTGGCACGTCGTCGAAACTGATTTCGCGTCGAAATATTCCGCTCGTAGAAAACGGGCTCTATACACAGACATCAAACGAGATTGGCAATCCGTATAAACATGCAAATATGCGACTACGTAATATAATACTACCGTCTTGCTATCGTCGTTAGAAAACCCTCCACAACAAAAAAAAAAAAAAAAAAAAAAAAAAAACATCCCTTACAGACGAGATACCGTACTACGCAAAACCGGCTATTCGTCCGCAATTTTCCGGCACACTACTATATTACTTAAACGAGGAAAATATAATAATAAATTAAAAAAAAAAAAAAATTATAATAATAATAATAAAACGATAATTTCTTAAATACGCGAAAACACGACGCCGTTTAGATCGCATTCCGGCCGTAATAAAATATTACCGTAATAATCTATTGTAATAAATAATACGCGACAAAATATTCATGGGCACAATACGATGTAAAAAAAAAGGATTAGCTCGCCTCTGGTCCGGGAAGAGTGGACGATTGATGCAAAACGATTTTAACACTGATTACAGAGAAGAACAAGAAGATGTATATAAATATTAATATATTATTTTGTTTTTTTTGTTTTTGTGTAACGACCACAAGATAGAATTTGATGAATTGTTTTTACGCCTACTAATATTTACCTCTTGCCCGATAACGTTATAGCAATAATTTATTATTATATCTCAGTAGTTTTTATTATTATTGTTATTATATTTGACTGCGATAATACCGTACGTTTCGAAATTTAGTTTTGGAAAAGTAATAGACGGACGAGTAGTTTGAAACAGCTTTAAATGAATTCAGCAATCAATTTAGGAATCTACCGGAGTTTCCTTCCCGTAAATAATTACTTTTTACGCCATGTTTTGCAAAATCCGGATTTAAAACTTATTAATTTACGCTTTCGTCGTCGTATTTTAATTTTTATACCGTACAATATTACTTATTCAAAAGAGCACGTATTATTTTTTAAACATAAAAAAAAAAAAAACAATTACACGTAAGTATTTATCTATCTATATATATATAAATAATATATAGTACGCCGATTTTTGGGTATTGTTGATTATAATAAATAATTAATAAGCTAAAGTAAAAAATAAAAAAATCAACACGAACAACGAATCCGCGGGGATTTAGGAATATCCAAAAAAAATTCGTATTATTCAATATATTATTCATAAACGTAGTAATAAATTAATTTAAAAATGTATATATATATATATATTACTATTTAAATAATTTTTTATTCGTTTAAGTAACGCCGTACGAGTCAAATTGTACTATAAAATGTAATTGTTGGACATTTTTACTAACGTCCGCGGAATATATTGTCGTCCGTTGATAATTCCAAATCCATTGCTATTTAAATATCGTAAAATTACTACGCGTACCATAAAAAAAAAAAAACCGCGTTGACATAAAATATAAAAGATTTCGATAAGTTCACCGGTGCGTGTGTACAACGACGGTCGACAATATAATTGCATACGGTTTACAAAATCGAAAGTAGCTTTTTAAAAAACCGAACAAAAAATATATATTTACACCGGGTACGACCGCCACCGAACATAAAAAGTTTTTATCGTTTATATAAAATATACAAAAAAAAACTCTAGGTGGAAAATACGAAACAAGATATATCGATAATATTATAAATTTTAACAAATACGATTAGCGTAATGAATTTAGTTTCGAATAAAAAAAAAAAAAAAAAAAAAAGGAAAATAAAAGAAAAAAGAAAACACTGTGAGCGCTTCGAACCTGGTGGGAATATTTCCCAACTCAATAGCACGTCGGACCTATATGCTCGGCCAATAAACGCGGGTATTAATATACAGTTTATCGAAAGTTTTTCCCATTAATCTTATAATATGTATTAATCGTCCATATAATGAAATATTTTACGGTACTGACAGGTTTTTTTTTTTTTTTTTTTTATTATTATTTTGTCGTTTCCCAATCGATTTTGTATATAATAAACAACAAAGAGTCATTTTAAAGGACCGCTATTCTCATTGCGGACGTTCGTCGCGGGATAGAATTCCCGACGATTAAAAGGCGGACCCCTTTTCCCGTATTTTAAACAGTCCGTTATTGTTCCGCGATCGCGGCCGCCCGCCGCGCCGAGGCGGGATGAAAATGTCGAACGGGATTATTGATCCCGCCGCCCGAGCGGGCGATTGGATGGGGACGAGGGGCGGGTGGTATCGATACCGTTCCGTTATTGTTACGATTGTGTTTGGCGGTAATCATATTGGAAAAATAACGACAATTTACGAGACACACACGAGACAAATTAACAGCTCGACCCGGCCGCCCGCCCGCCCCCGACCGCTGCGGGGCCTACGGAAATTAACACCGTGTACAATAACAACGGCGGCGGCGGCGGGGGGAGGGCGGTCAATTTTCGCGGTTACACCGGGCGGCGACGCGGTATCGCGAAAATATTACGGACCCGTAAAAGACGTACGGGGTATTTCACGTCAAAGTGTCGGGTCCGAAGCTTTGCGTATACGCGATCCAGTCGTACAAGTGGACAGGTAAAACTGCGCGTATTAGCGTAGGGGAAACCATCCGGATTTGCCGAAGTTCGAGAATCCGGATTTCGGTTTTTTTTTTTTAATTTTTTTTTTTTTATTGTGATATCACATTTTTCAATTAAATATCTCAATGAAACCCCTAGTATTCTAAACCGCACGCACCAGACGTTTTCCCGTACAGACACGTTTTAAGATTAAAATTAATTTTATTTTTATACTTGAAATGTGTACTGTTTACTTACAGAACCACTCATGTACACGTTTTACCAACAATAGAATATTTTAGAATAAATATGTGAAAATTATTTACCTCGTTTTATAATGTAAACGAATTTCATTTTAAAGATTTAACAAAAACCAGAAATCTGTGTACCGGTCGGACCCGAATTTTGG
The DNA here is from genome assembly GCA_956483605.1 of Tuberolachnus salignus. Taxonomy (NCBI): domain Eukaryota; kingdom Metazoa; phylum Arthropoda; class Insecta; order Hemiptera; family Aphididae; genus Tuberolachnus; species Tuberolachnus salignus. Next base: position 36,976,539 of record OY101434.1, read on the forward strand.
ATAATAAATTCCGAAAATCCGGGTTTATGTCGCATACACTATAATGCCCTCTAACAAATAATATTTATTTATATTTTGACGCATACAAATTTTTAACTAATATCAAACTAATCGAATAAACCAGTTATTGTACACTGTACGTTTTTTTTATAAGTATAATTTATGTATAACCCTCCCCCCCCCCAAAAAAAAAAAAAAAAAAATGTTTCGATAGATTTATTGATAATTATTTATGATTAATTGTGAATCATAACGACGTATTCTTTCGTATTACATTATTTATTTTAATCTAAAAAAATACAATTTATGTGTCTGTTGTAACTGTTGTAATTTAACGGCAAACACAATGACTATTTTAATAATTTTATTCGATTGTAAGTTTTAGACTCAATTGTATGAATAATATTATAATATGCACGGCCGAACAAATGAATGCAAATACCTGCATAATATTTATTGCAGTGTTCATGTTCAATGTATGTGATCGTATTTATCTGTATCTTATTACGGTTAAAAAAATTATTACAAAATTAACAAGACACAAGAATTATAGAAACTATGACTAAACTTACACGAGCCCCTCCCATTTTGCAAAAATCCTGGTTACGCGATATGTATATTATACTATCATACGTATGAAATTATCGTTTCCTCTAAATAACTATTTATTTATCTGTTATTTTAATTTTACATTATGCCGTTACATTAAATTGATAAAAAATAAATGAATTAAAAAAATGCGAGAAGTTTTCCGCAGCACGTGACATACTTTTACGTGAGTATTTTATGTCCGGAACCATTTCCCGACGGTTGTGAAATAAATTACACGTAATAAAATACACCGGACCGTAATATACGCGTAGGTCAAATATAAACAGTATTTGTGCGATGGCGGTGTAGATTACGTTTAAAAATATTTTATTTTTTTCGTTCGATTTGATTAGATTTTGTAGCGATAATCGTAAAATCAAGAATCGCGACGCGGACACGACAGGCCAGTAACTGCGAGGCTAAATTTAGCCTATTATTTTTTTTTTTTTTTAATTTTAAATTGAGCTTATCGTTTGTTCGACTTGGATAATATTTATACGAGCAAATTGAGGGGATAATACAATTACTTGATCGCACAACCTAGGGGTGTGTATTTTGTGCTACAAAAATGTTTCCGGCCAGAACACTTGTTCCAATCATCAACGTCCCGTGTGGTTTTATAACCATGGGAAATAAGCAAGGGAAACGCACTTAATTTAAATATAGACAACGTATTACTTAATATTATAGTAATCTTATAGTATGATAAAACATTACGGGTGACAAAGAAGTGTCTTGGGACAAGTCATAGGGTAGTAAGTTAAAGGGCAACGAGTAGTGTTAAAGCAGTTGGAAAAAAAAATAAATGTTGTACATTTGATTGGTATCTTTATAATGTTCGTATGATAAATTCCCATTTAACCGTATGAAATATGTAAAAATCCTATTTACGTTACTAAAACTATGGACGTAATACATTTATAATAAATAATAGGTGCGTGCCGCATGGTATACAATTTTAATACACAATTTTTTTTTTTAAAGATTTTTGTACTTTTTCATCAAATTTAAGACTATAAACTCTTACAAAAAAAAAAAAAAAAAAAAAATGTCTTACAATACGCTCAATTTTCGTGCATTTCTGTTCGACCAAAACAGTTTTATTCAATTAATTAAGAAAAAATAATACGCAAAATGCGATGATTTTTACGATTTCCATTAGATTTAATATTTTAAACACTATTAAAAAAAAACTACTACCAACATAACGCTCAACTTTTTTTTTTTTTTTGACTATAAAGTACGACTTATGATGAACCCCGTTTTAAAATGTCATCGTTTCTGGTTGGCTAAATCAACTTTATCCTCGTAAAGATAAATAAAAAACTAAAAAGAACTCGAAAACTTAAGATACCCATAAATAGTTTTAAAAAATTACCAGAATGTTTTAAAATTTTCCACCCCTATAAAAATAGCTTATAAAAATATTCTGTGATGTTTTCAGATCTATACAATTATTTTTAATCGCGCCACAATAAAAATATAAAATCAAAAATAATAAAACAATTATTGCCATAATCGTCCCGGTTTTCCTACGGTTTTTTTTCCCCCAATTATTAACATATCTATAATGATAATCAAAACATAATCTTCTCAACACACAAACTAAATCCAAAGTGCTTTCATATAAGGTGCTACACTTGAAAATCGGAACAGGATATCAGGTGGGAGAGTTGTTTACAGGCAGAAAAAAAAAAGAATTTCAAATTTCTAATTGAAAACATAGTAAAAAAAAACGTTGTTTGAAATTTGATGATGAAATGTTCGCTGTACGTCTGTTGCAGCGAGAGTACCATTGAAACTCCGAAAACGAATTTTTGATACATTACTCTTCAGGAAGACAGCGACGACAAAAATCACTGTGACATCCTCTTAATTGTTCAGTTTTGACATACAACACATGTGCCTCGTACACCACATGCATCTGATTTAATTATATAAAAATATTCTAGTGGTTTTTTTTTTTAGTTAAAAACAAAACTATTGTTGAAGCGCGTTTTTTGTTGTTTATTTTTTTGTTTTCAAAATGAACTCATACACTTGTTTAAAACGTTTTTGATTATGTTTTTAGTATATCAACGCGCTAATTTAGACCGAAATTTTGACTTTGATGTAAAGAAAATAATCGTAAGAATTCGGTAATCAATTAAATTCCATTTTTTCGCGTGCAACTATCATTTACACCCATAGGTATATCGTATTATAAAATAGATATTTCTAGCGATGGGCGATCATAGGTGAAATTTCAGGAAGAGGGGGCAAAATAACTCGATAGTCGACACCGTGTAAAAATGAAATTTAGTTGGCAGATTTCAAATATACGACCAAAATAAAAAAAAAATGTCATTGAATATGGTTTGGTTATTAAACCGGTCATGTATAACATCAATACATTTTTATACGTTCGTATTATTATTTTTTTTTTTTCAGGGGGAGTGCACCCTGTCTTCCGCCCACGTTTGGTGGGGGCAAAATAATATTTCAAACACGTTTATATTCCAAAACGATAGAATTAAGAAATAAATTAGGCGGATAAATCGGTCCGTTGAATCCACAACAGCTGATAATAGCACATACCACTACCACGCAACATGAAAAAAATGATACAGCGGAAATAAATCGTGCACCGGAAATGTTTACGTTTTCAAAGCTTTTAGACTGAAATGTTTATGGGGAGGGGAAAAAAATAAAAATAAAAATAGCGGTTGTTAAAAATACACAAAAATAGGAATGATTTATGGTATGAATGCAAATTAAAAAAAAATATATAATAATAATAATAATTTTATCCGTTAATAAAACATTTCGAGTATCCGCTATGCATTCAAAATTGATCAACGAGTTGTAATTGTATACGAGAAATGCAAAAAAAAAAAAAAATATATAATAATAATAATAAAAATGACATAAATTAATCATTTCACTAGGTATATCATTTTATTCTTAAAATAATTATACCGCAGCAGAACTTTGTGGATTGTTTTTTTTTTTTTTATTATTATTATACAATATCTAATATATTAATATCCGAGTATAGAACATAAAAAAACTATCGATTATTAACTACTTTGGAGCGGATTCGATATTATAATGTATCTTAGTAAAGTTTTTTTTACCCGGATACTTCCAATAAAAAAAAAAAAAAATAAAAACATAAACGTTAGGTACGATAAAATATGGAGATCGTTAGAACTCCGTTTCCGATATCCTGCTAACTGACCAAAGCATTTTACCCGTCGATGTTTTACCGATCAACCTTCATAAATCTAACGATACGTAAAAAAAAAGTTCGGGCACGAGCGCCGGAATCGTCAATAACTAAATTATTATAGTTTTGGTTTTCGAAAAATCGCCAAGTCAATGTAATTCTTAAAACCGGCGGTTAAACACCGAACCTATGGTATTAACGATTATTAGTTGACAATTTTACGAAATTATATTATTAATAATTTACCACCGAATATATTAATATGGAGATAAAAATTTGGAATTTTCGATTCGTTAACAAGACCATGTTGCCAATAACTAAACGATTATCCGATAAATAATTAATGTGTAGATGAGTACGAGTAGTCGTTGGTCGTTGGTGATAAATTATTAAATCGTATAATATTATCATTGGTGCAACTAAAACGGGAGGGGGCGGGTTGCTTTTTTAAATCGCAATAATAATAATTTCAGGTATAATTTATAAAAAAAAAAACAAAAAACAAAACGGCAATGCATATTTTATATTATACATTATTATCGTTATTGTCTCAGGGCTCTCGGACACGCCTTTTATTGTAATAATAATATCGTTTTATGTACATTTTTATGTTATTTTTATTACTATCAAAAAAAAAAAAAGCGTTATTTTTGTTTTTTTTTTTTTTTTCGTCCCGTCAAAATGTAATAATAGCAGTACTCGACAGTAAATTATTAACAGTTATATTTCGTAAAACAAAATGTCTAAACGCGGCGAAATTAAACGCGCAATAACAAATTAAACTTTTATTATTTACTACAAATAATTTTAAAACAAATTTGTTTTTAAAACGCATCTATTTAAAATTGTCTGGTATTTCGTCCTACCATTCTACGAATCGCATGTTGTACTCGACGACGAAACCTATGTGGTCGAAATGGTTTTTTTTTTTCTTTTTTAAATTCAAGACACACTATTAAAGATTTTTATACCACCTCCCGCCGTAAAGTTCAAAGATATTTAACATTTTATTTGTTTTACACTTTGCCCGTGTACGGTTTTATCGATCACCGAACGTTTTCAGCGATCATACACGATATGGTTATAGTTAATTATTATTGGTTATACTAAATAAATAATAGTTTTTTCGATTATATTTCTTTTGATAGGTTGACCAACATAAAGCAAAGAACGACCATTACGATTTGAACAAACAGTCATTGGAGTTATTTTGAAAATAACGCTTATCTGTGTATTATCACTAAAAAAAAAATAAAACATTTTATATAAATAAAAATAACCAGAATGTAGTCAGGATTAAATGATTTTGGCGCATGTGTATATTGGCCATTTTTCTTTTCAAACTGGTAGTAGTTTATTTGATAAAATTGATAATAAATAATTATCATTTTAAGTAATAATGATCAATTTTATAGGTTACTCGTTTAAACTCGTAATGTTTTTTTTTTTTTTTAAACTATTCAAATTTAAATATTTAACTGTAATTGTATGATGAGTTCTAGATCCAAACCCTTAATACGTATGTGTCAAACAAGTAAGTTTAAATTTGGGGTAGTAATGTTCACACGGATCATCCACTGTTTTCGGTTACAAATTAGGAATCAAAAAATGTATGTTTAAATTTTATAATATTTTAATGAAATCGTTTATTTATTCTGAATAAATTTTCTAAATCCGTCAACAAATTTGGTATGAATAATTGGTACAAAGTATTGGAACAATTTACTATAATACTCTGACGTGTTAGGTTATAACTCCTACAACTTATTATTTCAATAATAAAGTTGTTGAACATTGTAAAAATGCGTTTAAATATACAGTTGAACAATATTTTATGGTTAATGCCAAAAAATAATAAAATATTCATTTTTATAGAGGGGCCCGCGTCGATTTTAATTGTACATTTTTGTTATTTTATTGGTAGTTTATCAAAATAATTATGGAGAAAAAAAAACTTGCGCCATAACGCGAAATCTCAAGATTTTAAAGACATTTTAAAAAATTGCCAATTTTAATAATTGAGATTCCCGAGAACGGGCATTTATGATATTATCGCCTCTCTCGCACCAAGCTATTTTTTATTTTTTTTTTTTCCTATTCTCGTTTTCTCGAATCCTCGGAGACTGCACAGTAGGCGCCTATGCATATTTATACATTTTATCCTCGTTATTTATACAAACCATGTTTGCTGCAGCCGGTAATATTCACTCGGATTGTACGCGGGTGCCTGCCTAATACTCGAGAGGTACGATGATTAAATTGAATTTTCTATCGTCGTTAATTCGTCGTCGACTTCTAATATCCGGTATTGTTATTTTTCAGCAGACCGCGAAATCGCGATCGGAGTACAGTATCGTGAGCGAACTTCCTACGAGCTGCTCTTGTTATTTTGGCAACCGTCCGCCGCGCCCGCAGTGTTCGTGCCAAGATTTTAATTCGCCCATACACTCGGCCGACCGATGTTCTTCGTCTCTGCTGCGATTTCAACGTATACAGAGTGATTTTCAAATACCGAGGAAGCTATTAATTTTACAAACGTGTGTGTGTGTGTGGGGGGGGGTTTTCTCTGGGAAATGTAAAAATACTCCGAATTGTTCTCATCGTATCTTGAAAAATACTTTGGATTGTCTTGCCGGCGGTGCGTTATTTGAAAAACATTTATAATTTCCTTATTTATCGACAATTTCTATTATCGATACGTCAGTTTTAATTCTATTGGTTTAGTAAGTTTACTACTCCGCTTAGAATCGTTTTCCGTTTACAATGATTTATCATCGCATACTAAATAAACCATCTATAACAGTGACCTACCCACAAGTGCGAAGTATATGCTACCTTTTTTTTTTTTTTTTTTTTTTTATCACGATCCGGCGATTATCTACAAATATTTTAAGTAAAATTGAAATTTTTCGGTTTGTTTTAGTCGTTATGGAATTTTATTTTAAACATTTTACTGTTATTCTATACGGCATACACAATAAACCTATTGACTTTCATACTGTAATAACCCTCCTTCTTTTCAAACCAGCTTCAAAAAGAGAATATTTTTCTAAACATGTTGACATGCATAAAGTACTAAAATTTAGACCGGAGAAGTAAAGAAGGGTTATCAACTATTAATCGATATGAAATTATTATTACCTTCTCTTAGTCCGGTCTAAATTGTAAACGGTTTTAACTCATAAACGGTGTATCCAATATTAATGCCATGCATATCAGATATTTGGAAAAATATTATATTTCCGACTCCGTTTTGAAATCCAATACTCTTCTAAGGTATATAAAAGAGCGGGTAAAAGTTTGCAAAAGGAATTAAAATCTTAAAATTGGGCTTAAAAACAATTCTATAATAATGATTGGAAGACAAAAAAAATAACAGAAATCAAATTTACCTATAATTCTCAGAGGAAATCGTTAGACCGCGATCATAGAAAAACCACTCCATATCAAAAAGACATAGTGTCGTGGTATTTTTTAGTTATCTATGAATAATATTTTTTACGGCATATTTTCAGATAATATACTGTCACCCAATATTTATTTCATTTCTGTTTTCGTTTAGTTCGAGTAATTGAATACAGTGGCGTATACATAAATTTTATAAGAGGGAGTGATTCAGATTTGTAGAAAAAATCCTAACCTTTCACCCGTGTACAAAAAAGTGCATTTTTAGTTTAAAAAAAAAAAAAAAAACAATTTTAGGTGTCATTCAAGTGCTCGAGTTCAAATTTCCTAGGGCTAGTTATGCCCACATCTTGCAGTAACACAAACGATGCGCATAGATTGTTGAGTTACAATATAATAATTATCAACTACATTGAATTACGATGATAAATAATAAAGGATGAGTATCGTTTATAATCAAAATAAATACATTTGTATATTTAATAGGTATCATTTATTTATTTCAAAACGTTCGTACTGTATAATTAAATACCTACTGTTTAATTTGACGTAGTAAAATAAAATGTTTTCAATATTTAAAATTGACGTGCACAACAAAAACTATACACAAGCTACACTTCGGCAAATTAAAATTAACAAGTTCATCATCATCAGTTATACTATCAGTGGCCAACACGAATATTTACGATGAATAGATTTTAATTTTGAGACAAAAATGTTATTCGCCGGATAATGTTTGTCTACAGGCGTGCTCGGTAACAGAGTTATTCTCATAAGGTTAGGTTAGGGTAGTCACTATCACTAATCGTTAAATCCACAATCCGCTATTTACTTACCAACACGATTAAAGATAGTACAGGAATTTAAGATATACTTTACAGAGATTACACTTAACAAGCGTGTTCGATAGCTCTATATAAAAAAAAAAAAAAAAAAGGCCATGGGGGGACCTCCGCATTCCCTCCCTATTGTATGCGCCCTCGTGTTCGATCACTGTCCTTCAACGGCTATTCGCCGTTTACAGTGTTCCGACTATTAAATTATCTGCGGTGATTTCGACAGTTTCGACAGACGTATATAAACATAATATTTTCGCGCTGTTTACAGTTTTAAAACGATCCCCCGGAGAGTGAAGAAAAAAAAAAAAATAAATAAATAAAATATTGTTTCGATTTGTCTTTCTCTGTCGGTCGAGCGGTACGTACACCGACATCGATTTATTATGCCGCATAATATCGTTTATGTCTCTATATATTTATTGAATTTCGTTTCCCTGTTACCGTCTATTCCCGACAATGTGATAATAACATGGGCGCCGTTTCTCTTTGACGACGAACGCTGTTCTTTTTCTCTGTAACGGAAAATCGCTCGGTTATTTTAAAATGTTATACCGTAGAACGCCCGGGAGCGTATTAAACCAAACACTTTCCGAGACGTTTTATCAATGGCGTTTGATACGATTATACGATTACGGTTCGACCAAAACTACCCGCGTGTGTTTCATAGATAATCGCAATCACAATCGTATAAGTCCTCCGTGTTCCGGTCTGTCACTACGGTATCACTACAGGGAGACCGGTAGACCGGAGTTCCTTATTTCGAATACTTATTTAAGAACAAATTCACGCGTGGCTTTTGTGCCGATCGACGATTTCCATCTAAACAGTGCCCAGCGCTTCGTATTTTCAAAACGAATTCGAATGTTCGCCCGCTGTTTAATCGTTACTCCGTGTAAGCGTTCTGCTCTTAGCTCTTTACAAACCGATAAAAATTTCTAAATGTTATCGAGTCTTTAACGATTCCCAACAAATAATTCAATCGATTTGTATATAAAGAGTCGTCTCCACACGACTTGTTTTTTTTTTACTAGAAACATGCTTTACAGGAAAAACTCTCATGCATATTCCTCTGCCTTTCTATTACACAAGCCGCATTGGAATTCGACATTTGATTATGAAATCAAAATCCAATTACAATCTGCTCTGCAAGAAATCTTCCTTTTCCTAAGAAAAAAACGCTTTGTGGCACGAGAATTCTCCGTGTAAAACATGCGTTTGAACATAAAAACAGGTAACGCGCCATCACATAAATGCCAAGAGCCTTATTTATTTGGTATTTTTTTATTTTTTTTTTTAAATATATGGTGTATAATTTTACATATTTTTATAACGAGTCCGTTCGATCGCTATAACTCTGAACAACGATTTCATATTACATAGTTTATAATGATAATGTATTCCAACAGTCTTCTGTGTGTTTTTATTAGTATTATTAAATATCTCAGCTTTCCGACATAACTCTCGTTATAATATTTATTTATTTATCTTACAAATTGATCCTTTAATAGAACGTAATATTCTTTAATAATCGTTTTATACGTTTTTTTTTTGTGTTGGGCACGTACTTACTCCCCTCCCCCCCCACTAATCCGTACCGTTTTTGCCTTTACCCTGTAAATTAATTCATATCATCTTTAATACTACCCATATCATTTGTATCACCTGTTACTATTATTATTACGTTCTACGGTTACTAATGTTTTGGGTTTTTTTTTTTTTTACGGCGAGTGCCGCGTTCATAATTTGTTTTTAAATGTTTTATTTTAAACGTGTACACAGTTATCGTACTACGCATTTCTCGGACATTTTTTTTTATTCGGAACGTTATCGGTATTATTTCGACGTGCTCCCGACGGTCTGCCGTCAACTGGGTACCGTATGGTCGGCGGTACCGAGACGCCGACGACGTACAGGCCCAGAAGCGACGAATCACAATGGTCGCGGACCTCCATCACGGCCTAACTGCCACTACTTATGGTCCTGCGGCGGTCAATCAAAACCGTCCGCACACGGCTCCGAAGAGTAGACGACCGCGGAGTGGGCAAATAGGTCTGCGATCACACCGCATAGGCGTGGCCAGACTTCAACCGCACGTACGGCGTCTTGTGTAACAAAAACTCGCTCCGATAACTTGTTCGGCCACATTTTCGGGCCGTTCCGTTTACATTCGTATACAATTTTTTTTTTTTTAATTAAATACATTTTGATAAACCGGCCGTCCTATGCCGGGGCATTATAACGTCACGCGGAATACAACGAATATTCAACAGTATTAAATAAGAGGATTTTCGACACCGTCTGTTGTGTAAAGTCCGTAATGTAATCACTCGAAATAGTACAATTACGGATTTTCGATAAAAGTCAAAAAAAAAAAAAAATAGTATCTTGTTCCCATCAGAGAATATCGAGTTTCAGGATTAGTTTAGTAACCCTCCGTTGGTAATATTATATTCACACGAAATACCTTTTTGGAATTTGTAAATAAAAGAAACGTTTCTTTAAAAATAAAAAGAAAAAAGTGCCTGTCTGGTATTTGTTCTGAAAAATTAAATTTATTTTTCGAATTTTTCATACTATCTTTCGATTTACGTCAATACAAACTTTTTGGCTACGTAAATATACTGATAAATTTAGTGCGAGGTTCGTTGTAAATTGTACTTGGTTAATAAAAACAGTATTTATCTACTTTATAGACGTTTGGGGTTTAAATTGTATTTCCTATAATCCGAGACCGTAAAACGCACTAAAATCTAATCTCATTTACAAACAACTTGGATTTTCATTTATTTATTTTATATATATATATATATATATGTATGTGTGTGTATATTCAATTCACCAATTCATCAAAACATGATTTATCGAACATCGCTGAGAATCGTTTTGTGTTTGCAATGATTTATCGTTTCGTACAGACACGAATTAAATTACCCTGTAAGTTGCATTAACTTCTCGGCTTTCAACCTACAGTGACCCGCCCATGGCGCGAAGTATGTCGGCTTTTTTTTATAACAGACTTGAAAATATTTAGACAAAACGGAATTATTTTATGTCGTCTGATTCATACCGAGGTGGGTTCACAACCCGCCGTGTCGTGTCGTGCCGTGTGATGGTACAAAAATGCTAATTATGGTACAATGGTAGCCATGTCGTGTTACCATATGTTAAACTAGTGGACAGTCTAACCAGAGTTGTAACCACACGGCCAAGAGTCGAATGTACACGACTCCGTCGTGATAGTCGTGATATCGTGTTGGTGTTTTTTCCGACTGCATTTTGATAAGCCAAGAAGAGAGTTTTTTACACGATACGGCACGGCGCGTTGTGAACCCACTTAAAGTCACGTGTACTCAAAAGTTAACCCACTAATACTTACCGGATGTAAGTCGAAATCTTACGAAAAAAAAAAAACGGCATATTTTCTGTTATGGCGTTCTCTATATAATTTTCTACCATTTAGATAATATGTATTATACATTTATTAATTTTAATCTATCGTGTTGTAGTTTATTTTTTTAATTTTTTTTTACCGCATTTATAATTATCGATTTATTTTTGAAAATTAATTTAATTTCCATTGTCATATTTATTTCGACATTAATTTATTCAATATCCAAAACAGCGGACATTATACAATTTTCATTTATAAATTAATCAATTATAATAACACAAAGACAGTTTGTAATTTAACGTCTCCGATAAAACAATTAATATTTATTTTCTCTCTCTCGCACACTCTTTCTCTTTCTTTCTCTCTTATTGCTGCATAATTTATATACATTTACTCTCCGGAGAACATTGCCTATATAACCGTCAACACGTTTGTATTTAATTTTATTAATTCATTAAATACTTTTTCGATATGCATTTTTCAAACTCCGGTCGAAGTCGAGTGTTTACCTGCTGCTAAAATCGAGTAAACACAGTTACAACATTTTTTAATCGATTTGTTTGTACGATACAATTATCAGTTTTTTTTTTTTAATTATTTAGAAAACTATTAGGAATCTAAACTTTTTTCTTCCAAATAAAATACCACCGGCTGTTAGATCTTTTAAGATACTATTCGAACAATTTTGAACATTTTTACTAACATAAAAACTGTTTAAAAAAACAATTTAAATAATATTTAGAAAATTTTGAAAATTGTTCAAATATAATTACCGCTTGGCGGAAAATCACATATACGAGTATAACATAATATTAAAATATAGTATATTATTCATGAACTGCACATGCACTAATACTATACATCTCTACTGCACACAATTTTAGGACCTGAAAGGGTATGCTATTTTCGTTCACTTGAATACTCAGGGCCGTTGCTATCCATCGGCCAACAATATATTTTATAATAAATACACAAATCAAAAAATATACTGATACGACAGTTACTGTTTTAGTAACATGTACATTGTACATATAAAAAATTATAGTAAAATGAAACTGATTTTAGGTAAATATCTAATGGTATTAATATATATTTTAAAATAGCGTTTCATATTAGGCGATAATTAACATATTGACTTATGCCTTGAAGTCTCTAAATTACATAAAATAATATGTAAAATAATGAAACCAAATATGTTTTTTGCGTTAAGTAATTTCAAATATTTTTAGTACTTATAGATTAGCGACCGTTCTAGTAATAATTTAGTAATGCATTGAACGTGTCTTTGAATATGTAATCGTATAATAAATATTTGGTTAATGAAAAAACCAAAAGACCTTTTTATCTATTATTTACATTTTGTTTCAGGTTTTGCATCGGGTCTGTGGATTAAGTCCTGACTTAATAAGATAAGTAGATAGGTAATGATAAGGGCTGTGAATTTAATGCATTTACATGGTTTTTTTTTTTTTTTTACTACACCGTATAAAAAAGATGGATTCGGCCAAAGTGTATTGTATGTTATTTATAGTTCGAATATGAAATTATATTTTACAAGACTAGTCCGAGATTCATATAAATTTGCAATATAAGGACTAAAATTTCAATAACTATAGACTATAACTATAACTATTAACGAAATTACAATTAAATTTGTAGTCATTTCTTTTGCATAATTTAAGAATTTTAAGACCATATTTTGTCAGTTTTTAGTGCACATTTACTAGTTGCTGAGTTAGCTTAGTGCATTTTATTCAGAGCCTCGGTAATGATTATTAATTAGTTTTTAGATTAAAGTAACGATAAAAATTTAACCCAAGTATAGGTATTATTAAAATTAAACATCTACGTGAATATTGATAAATCTAAATGCCCTCTGCTAAGATCGGCCATAATTCTGTATTGTTTTTAATTTTAGTTTAATGGTCAGTTAAATAGATTGACTAGTTTAGTTTGCATTAAAATATGTTGGATAGGTTATACACTGTAAGTACTTCCACTGTATAAACACGCTTTTGCCCTGGGCCAAAATTCTTCCGAAAACAGCATTTAAAAACTTTTGTAATTATTACAACATTAGTAATTCACCGCCGAATATCACGACCATTATTAGCTGCACAACTTTCGAAAACTTTTTCCCGCTAATAACAATTTATCCTCATCGCGTACACCATACATGACATTATCTTTGAAAAATATATTTCAATAGACCAAGGTATGTCCGGGTATAAATATATATATATATATATATTTCCGTGATATATATAATATCTCTTTTATTCTTAAAAATACCCAGGTAAGCGAATCTCGAAAAACATCCTCGAAACTTCCTCGCTTTTTTTTTACCGCCGCTTTTAATCTCCGGCTTCATGTCTTCCTTTATTTTAAACTGCCATCAATTATTATATGTCTCTGTTAATTCATTGCGTGCCTTTCATTAATTTAATTTTCAATTTTCTCAGTTTTATTTTAAACGTCAGTTAATCTCCTTTGAAACGTTTTGCTCGACTCATTTTCTAACTCTATCACCATAACACCTTCAAAAGCGATTGTCATCATTTTAATAATATTTACAGAATAATATATTTATACGATTTTTAATTTAATACAATTACTTCTGTAATAGTTTTTTTTTTTTTTTTTTTTTTTATGAACGGGAGACAAATTTCATAAAAATAACTTTTTTACCGTGCAGTGCAATAATAATATTCAACGTTAAATGAAATACAAATCGAGACATTTTTGTTATTATTATTTATTTTTTTTGCAAGTTTAAATTCATTATCAAAAGGTCACCCAGTATGATTTTTTTTTTTTTTTTTTGTCACCCAATTGCCATCACGTGGCTATGAATATAAATACATATTGATGTGTATCGTGATTTCGAATTCATCGTTACTTTATAACTGTACGTGTACATATTTTTATTGACTTGAGCGTAAATAAACATTAAAAAAATATATTATATACTTAATATTTCTATGCGTATTGAGAAAATACACTTAAAAATGTTTTTTTATGGTTTTTATACCATAATCTGTTTGCATTATTTTAAAATAAAATATTATTTCTCTTTCTTTTTCAACGCTGATGGTAATATTATTATTAAAATTATTTTTTTTTTTTTTGTTTGTTTTTGTAAAAACTTTATTAATATTTGTAATTATTTAATGGTTTTATTTCGAAAACTAAAAAAAAAAAAAAACATTTTTTTAATTGGAATATTTCGATTAAAACATGTTATGTATAGACTTAATATAGATTTATAAAAATCTACGTTTTGTCTTATTTTTCCCCCGTGACCATTTGAAATTCTGAGCGAAGCGAGAAATGTATTGATTTTACTATGATAAATGCTTTTTTTTTTTTCTGTCTGTAAAAAATTTTCCGTCCAGAAATCTTGCCCGAATTATCGACTTCAAGGACAGTGTGTGGTAGCGAATTTTGTCCCGTAGGTGCTACGGGGGGTTAATTTTTCGATTTGGGTTTTACTCTATTCTTAATAGTTCAAACTTAAGAAAAACAGAAAAAAACATCGGTTGAACGCTTAACCGAGTGCTGCTCAGATCGGTTTTTTGCATGTAAATCGAATTACCCTAAATACCTTACCTCCCTAACTTCCCACCAAAAACAGTAACCTATCCATCAGCAGTGTCCGTAGTATCTTTTTTTTTATTATTATTATTTTAAGCAATTTAATTCGATCGCTACGTATAGGTATAGAATACTAAGAGGGAACGGGTCACGTTTACTACCCGCCGTACAATATAATATTACCGTAATTATTTCTCGGTCTATGGCTTTTTTTCATTTATCCTTGACATTATTAATTATCATTACAAGTGAACCATTACTGTAGACGTAATAGTATTAGAACCGTACGATGGACGTGATCATTTTAACAAAACGTACAAGATCAATGTTTATTTAAAAGCCGGTTTTAATCTCTCGTCCTAGTAGAAAGTCAGTGACCAATTAAAACGACTCAGCTGTTTGTACATTTTAGTTGTTTCTTAACTTAAACGGATATGTACACAAATACACACACTCGGTTAGGCGTACTGTTTTCGCTTAATGAAAACAAATATGTATTTCCATAAAATTGCGCTCGCGATGAAATATATAATATCTCAATATTAAATAATACTAATTTCGTATTTGACCATAAGTTAAGATTTAAAAACGAATACGGTTTTCGTGAGAGAAGCCATGACTTATAAGTCGAGTTGAAGTCAAAGGCGTCGTCGTGGCTGGTCGATTCCGGCGGCGGCGGGCGAACTTGCAAAATCAACTGCTCTCGAGGAATTTAAAGATATAAACACTGAGTATTAACTCAGCCGATGGAGTTTTATATATGAATGTATTTAGTCCTAGAAAAAAAATATCCGATAGAAATAATTATAATATTGTACTAAACCGTAATATAATATTACAATTACCATGAAACATAATTCGACACACGATTACGTTTTAAAGAATCCGTGATGGATTTAGAGGGATTTTCCGAGCGAAGGCGTTATACGCATGCGCAGGCTAAAATTTCGGGGGAAAAAAATGTATATATTTAAGGCGGTAACGAAACTCCCAATCGACGTGTATTAATCGTTGTATACCGATACTTTTGAGAGAAAGGTTCAATTAATTTCGATGTATTATCAATTTTCAAATTACCCGTGGTTTTCCAATCCGCACACACGATTTATATCCAGATTTACATAATTTTACCCGAAATAGACGAACAAATAAGTACATTAAAAATTTGAAATATCCCTTATAGGGGGCTGTATACGAACGAAATTCGTTAATTTCCAATCCAGCGGTATACGAGGTGTGACAATAAAATAACGAGACTTTCTAAATATAACCTAAACTATTAACGTTATCTATAAAACGATTATTGAAATATGATTAGAAAACACTTATCTAAAAGTACTATGAACACTGATGGCATCGATACATTTTCTTATACGTTAGTAGCCTTGTTATTAATGCGAGTTCGACTATACTGCCGAAATATGTTAGATATAAAAATCGAACAACATGTGTTAACATTAAATTTCATGTTAAATTAAAAAAAACTGCCGCGGAATCGTTTCGTATGTTATGTGAAGTTTATGGTGAAGAATGTTTATCAAGAGCTCGTGTTTTTGAATGGCACAAACGGTTTTGTAGTGGAAGGGAGGACGTCGAAGACGATGATCGTTCTGGACGTCCTACCACGTCTTCAACAAACGAAAACGTTGAAAAAAATCGACAAAATTAATTAATCAATATTATTATAAAGAGGTATTAATTAAATTAAGAGAACGTGTCAGAAAGAAGCGACCAGATCTATGGAAAAATGGCTGGGTTCTTCACCAAGACAATGCTCCAGCTCACAGTGCATTTTCAATTCAACGTTTTTTAACTGAAAAAAAAATGTCTGTACTTCAACATCCCCCGTACTCGCCAGACCTTGCTCCTTGTGACTTCTTCTTATTTCCTTCTTATTTCTTTTCCCATTTTCAAACAGTTGATGACGTAAAAATGAAAACGGCAGAACTTCTAAAAGGGCTGAATGAAAGCAATTGGCAACACTGTTTTCAAGAATGGCAGCGACGTATGCAACAGTGTATTGATGCTGAGGGAAGGTACTTTGAAGGTGATAATCATTAAATTTAACATTTTTAAAATAAACAACTTTTATTCAAAAAGTCTCGTTATTTTATTGTCACACCTCGTATTTATTCCATAAATATAATTGTAATATCCTAAAGAATTTCGCCCTCTCAGTTAATAAGTAAAAACAAAAACCCATCGCGTTATTGTAAAATAAATCGTTCGATTAAATAAAATATATTTTCGCACGGAAACCGAATAAATAGAAATAATTTTCGTTAATGTTGCGTTTCGTATAATATTATATTTTGTTCGCGGAACGGGAAATTCGGCGGAAGTAAAATATCTGAATAATAAATGGTGATTAAGGCGAGGTAAAAAAAAAAAGAAAAAAATTCTACGGGAAATATATAGTTTTTTCCGGCGGAAGAAGCGGGTCGGTCGGCCCCGTAAGAAAATTTAAGTTCGCGACGTATAGGATTTCCCGGACACGTTAATATATTCGCCATATCAAAAGGTGTTTTAGTGCACGCGGGTGGGCGGGGCACGCGGACTATACAGAATAATACAGGAGACAGAAGTTTTTTTTTTTTGTTTTTTCTCTATATACGTATATATAAATACATAATATAGCGTATTATAATAAAACAATTTCCGAAACCGTGCGGCGGCGTATAGGTTATAACCGGCCGGGCTTTCCGCCGCGTATATACGTATATATTGTAAAATAAATATTATATATATATATATACGAGATGACAGTTAATCTCGTCTCAATTTATCTTCCGCGGGGAGGCTTAAAAGATCGGTTTGACCCAAAAAACATTCGGATCACGTGCGAGCAGCTATATCTGTGTGTGTAAATATATATATATATATAATACGGTGAAAAAGGATGCGGTCTACGGAGCAGTTGGTCGTCCTCGGCGGCGGAAAACCAAAACGCGACGATCGTCGGGGCGCGGCGACGGCGGCGGCTGTGGCGGCGGCGGCGGCGGCGGCAGTGGCGGTGCGTATGCATGTGGAGTGGTCTCGAACGGATGGACGGGAGCCGTGGCGCGCGGGGTGGAAAAAAAAAAAAAAAAAAGAGGACGAAGGGTTTCGGAGAGAGGCGCGGTAAATTTCTCGCTTTTCCGGGGCTCCGTATCGCAGTCGTCGACCACGTCCCCGGCACGGCGGTACTCTGCTGCAGTGCGTTTAAAACGGATCGTCGGCAGCGAAATAACATTTGAAAAAATAATAATAATAATAAAAAAAACCACGTCTCTCATTCCCTCTCACTCGCTCTTTTTAACTCTCTCTCTCTCTCTCTCTCTCTCTCTCTCACTCGCTGTACACGCGCGCGTTTGAATTCGCCCGACTGCGGCCGAGAACCTAACATCAATTATTATAATCGTTGTTGTTTTTTTTTTTTTTTAATTTTTTTTTTTTTAAATTAATTACTAATTTTGTTGTTTTACTCTGTTCCGCGGGCCAATAACGTCGTCGTCCGTCCAGCATTGCCGTCGTCGTCCGACCGGAAACATCGACGGCCTCACAAAAATCAACGAAACAGTGAGCATAAAAAAAAAATACACAATATTATACGATAATTTTTTAATAGAAGTGCATACACCCTACCCGGACGATCGCGATTATATTACGATTGTGTTGGCCGAATCGCGAACCAGAATCGTGTGACCGGAGAGTATTTATACCGACGGAAATACGAATTGCTCGTCAATATTGCTCGGACCTATTGTGAAATACAATTTTAAACAAATTTGAGAACATTTTTTTTTTTTTTTTTTCTCTCGATAACAGTATCATTTGGCGGGAAACAGTCTATGATGGAAATTAAAGAACACAAAGAGGGAACGGCAATGTTGATTTAGTTAAGTATTTAATTTACAATAAGAGTTTTTTTTTTCTATTGTAAAAAATACCACTTTGTAATCTCGAACGCTTACAGTCTCATTCGATTCAATTCAAAATTAATGTGCCATAATGAACAATCGGTTAAAATTCTAAAATCACATTGAAGAGTACTTATTTTTTTTGTTTTTTTTTTTTTTATTTTACGTAAACGTGTTTTTGAACAAATTTCACTATTACACAAAACAAATACTCGTAATAAGAACCCAGGACCGATTTTCAATTTATACGAAACTAAATCTGTACATTTTTTGAAGTCGATTGATTTTCATTTTCACAAGGGTTTTGTTAAAATTGCCTATACGCGACACCTTCAATAATGGTGCTTACTAGACCGGGTAGGTATAAGAGCAATTAGTATATTATTATATTGGGTGCCGGTCGTCTATTCGAAAGTCAAGTGTTCGAAAATTTGTCTACGAAAGTGCAAATATTTGAAAAGTCATACATTCGACAAGTTATGTGTTCGAATTTAAAAACGAAACTGATGATTATTGGATGTAGACCGTGATTTGGCATCTCACAAAGAAAACGAGTTTCATATGTGATATAGAACTTGATTAGTAAGTTATTTAACGATAGAGTATAAGTATAAAGTGTTCTATATAATATTGTATTAAATGGACAAATGTCTCATCCATCAATAATCGAACATTAAAACTCGGGTAAAAAAATGTGGTTCAAAAATTTGGGTATATTGTTAAGAAAATGTACAAAATGTTGACAAAAACTCGATTTTTTCTGAAAGGCGTCATTATCACGGGCGATCGAGTAAGAAACGGGGTAAAATAAAATAAAATATTAAAAGAATCGCTCAATTTATCGCCAATCGTTTTAAAACTGAAATGTATACACAATTGCATTTTATTTCATTTATGCCGATTATTATACATTTAAATATATAACTAATTTGAATAGTAATTATTATTATAAAATTATTTTTTTGTTAATTATAACGAAGATATCTATTCGAACATGTCAACTTCGAGCAGGTGACACCCACCATATCATATTATATACTTACTGGATATTTCGACCGGAAAAAAGAAAACCATTTGATCCACACGAAATGTTGTTAGTTTTTTTCCGTTCCAGTGATATTAACATGTACTAGACATTGTTAGGTACGCACACCCCGTGGACCGGTATATACAGAGAGTAAATCACTGGACAAATGTCCGGTAATCACGGAAATCTTTGGATTATCTTATAGGAAATCTTGTTGATCGTTGGTGGTGGGTGGAATCCGCGGGTACCGTCGTATACGCAATATACATCGGTGATTTACGCTCCGGGTATAAAATTTTTCCCGAACTTTTTTTATTGTTTTTTTTTTTTTCATTCCACGCCACACGAGATTTTCGAAAAATCTCACGCCCCCCAGCGAGAACGCGCGCGCGGGAGGGTTTTTTTAATTTTTTTTTTTTTTTTTTTTTGTAGGAAGGGCAGCCAAAAAAAAATAAAAACCGTTTGTAAACAGTAATACGTATAGTAATTGTTTTCGATTGCGTATTAAAAACTCGTGCGTATACGTAATCGTTAACACCGAGCGCGTTCGTTAATTGTTATCATTTATCGTAAACGGCCAACGATCCCGTTCGTATAATATCGAGCAGAACCGTATAATTGGGATGTCGCCGCCGATAGTGTTTCGGCGCGTATACGCGATTTTCGAAATATCTGCAACAGACTGAACCCAACACCCACCGAAACATATTATCGTACGGCATAGCATTATAATTATATAATACACATATATATATATATATATATATATATATATATATATATATATATATAAACGACTCGCGCATAATATGCAAATGGAATTCGAATTCCGTAATGTTTATCCCTCCCCCCACACATCCGCGCCGGTTATAATATTGTACCTGGTCTCGCGACTAGACGTTGTGTAATTAAACACCTTGAAACGAACGTTTTGCCCGCGTCGCGATCAACAAACCCCGAATATATAAATCTAAGTTTCTCTTGATAACCGTATACCGTAAAATACGTTATAATATTATTATTATTATTATGAGGAAAGTTTCACGCCGCCGTGCGTACCGGTTAAAAAAACCCGTAATAACAAATTGAACACCGCCGATGCAGTGACGGACCGGGACGTATATTTTTTTTCATTTTTACTATTATTTTTCTGCGGGCCAGGGGCAGTGCCATGCCGAAAAAATTCCACCCGACCGTTAACTTTCTAGACGTGATATCATTTTTTTCAAGATATTTCGCCGTTTTTCCCGTTTGTTAATAACTAATTGAACAATTCGGGTTTCACGCGGTTTTTAGCGTTTTAAGTTAAAATTTATAATGAAATTCGTAAATAAAAAAAAAAAAATAATAAAAACCCCAACAGTCGTAATTTATTTCGTAGTTACTAAGAAATAAAAACTATGTTCAATCTAAATCCATCAAACAATAGTTAACCAAACTCCACTCAGAATCGGTTTTTTTTTCGATTATTGCTATGAATTATCTGTAGCATATAAGCTAATTTTCGGGTCGTGTTTTTTTTTTCATCTCAAATCTGATAATGTTTTTAAAATAAGCCACTCGTATTTATTTGTTGAGTAATGAGAAAAAAAAAACCCATGAAGTACGCACCTTTTTTTTCAAAATTCCTTCCACTATATATTTTTTTAAAAACTGGTGTATTTATTGTTTTATCCGATGGATATCATATTATTTAATTAACAAAATGATAAGCAAAATACAAACTTTTGACTACCAAATTACGTGCCATGATTTTTTTGTAGTTTCTGAGCGAAGCGAGAAATGTATTGTGGGTTCTACACAATACGATGAGTGTTTTTTAATTTTATTTGTCAGTGAACAAATTTCGACCAGAAAACTAACTTCAACCGTGATCAATGTTAGCATTGGCGTAATCATTTTTTTTTTTTTTTTTTTTTCAATTCCCTGGTAGTTTTTTTTAATAATAGGGGAAACTCCGGTGAATTTCCAAATTATTTTTTAAAAAAAAAACTATAAAACAGCGCTGACGTTCGAAAATTGCAGGCTTGATAAATTGTCGACATACGACGATATAGGTACTGTCTTCGAACACGTCTGGTGGCAATATATTCTATTATCTATATCACTGGCATCAATAAGGTCATCTTAACCCACATCCTGGGGTGGATCCCGTTTTATTGAATGTTTGACATTTTTTTTTTTTTTTTTAGTCATGCTGAATTGTAGAGACCCCATGCCCCCTCTAAATCCGGCCCTGCCTATATATCTAAGGGGATACTATATTTGATATATGTATATTATTATTCGTGGTTTGCCATGACTTCTCGTGCATGATAATGTTTGTACTACTGCTTTTAGTGCCGTCGTCGCATGTAATTTATATTTTCTTCGCGTAAAATATCAAAAATC
The DNA here is from genome assembly GCA_956483605.1 of Tuberolachnus salignus. Lineage (NCBI taxonomy): Eukaryota > Metazoa > Arthropoda > Insecta > Hemiptera > Aphididae > Tuberolachnus > Tuberolachnus salignus. The sequence continues at coordinate 36,998,884 of OY101434.1, forward strand.
GTCCAACACACACTTGAATAATACTGCAGGGTTAATGTTAATTTAATTTCAAAATATTTCCTATTACGTATTTACCCGAGTTTTGTTGAGTTTTCAATGAAAAACTAATTAAAATGTACGATAACTAATATCTTGCAAGTTCAATAATGGACTATTGCCACGGTTGTTATCGTCGTAAAACCCAAAGACAATTTTTCATTTTCTCCGCGCAAAACATCTATATTACTTAAAATAACAAGTAAATAAAAGTAGTTTCTCTTTTTTTATATCGTATTAATTAACAGTGAAATGTAATTTAAAATACCTGGTTAAAACGTCAATTAAAAAATTTAATCGCCCACTGCAAGAATTATTATCCTCGTCGTTTTTTATTATTATTTTTTTTTTTTTTTTTTTGTTCAGTTTTCACATCTTTTAAGCCATCGTATTGCAAAATTCGAAATACGGCCTGCGTTCTTTAAAGTACCACATCTGTGTTCAATTACCTATGCTATATAAAGTACTGTATGAAACTTTTTGAGTATGTTTACTCTCCCGAAAAGAGTTTTTCCGCGGGGAGAGGAAAACACATCGTTCCGAAACGATAAAAGCACCCTCACCATACACGTTCATGTTCAGAATCTAATAAGCATAGAACCTATATTTTACTATTGTATTATAAACATAATATTGCCGGATACAATTGTATTTGTTTAATGTATTAGATGAAATAATACATTGCCCCATTGTATTATTTTATGATACATTGTGATAAAATAGCGTTTAAATCAGTGGCGTATTCGCAGGGGGAGTGGTTCCCCCGAAGGTCTTTTTTATAATTCCAAATTGTTGTAAAAGAAAATTTTAATATTAAAGTGTTCACATTTAGTGTCGACTTGTCGTCTGTTGATAAGACGTATTGTGAAATAACAATATGTTCAAATTATAAAAAAATGTATAATACATATGTAATGTTATATTATAGGATTCTTACACGATTATATGCATAGACCTACCCTGAATAATGAATAATAATTCATACTAATGTTCTGAAAAAAAAAAAAATGTATTATTTGTATAATATTCATGTTTAATGTGACTTTCTCACAGTCAGCGGATCATTGTGATTTTATCTTATTAATATTGCTATCAATGTTTGCACATTGTACCATTTTAAAATTGAAAAAAAAAAAAAAAATTAATTAAAACTATGTTCATTGTGATACTGCATTATGAAAATTAATTATGTATTTTCAAATATAATATTTTCAAAAAAAAAAAAATAATAATAATAATAATAAATAAAATAAATAATATAAGTATTTACTTTTAAAACTTTAATTGAAAATATCCTTTTTATGCAACGAGTAGCTGCTAAAGGATCATTTTCTAAAACTACTTCCGGAGAAAGGATAAACTTGAAACTCCTGTGTTCGTATATTTTTTTTTTTTTTTTTTAACTTCCTTAATGTTACCAAACACTAAAGTTTTCAATTTAAACGAGACCTTTTACAACCTTAACTACTGTTGGTATGAAGTATTTTGACGATAACGCACCTCATCGTTTAATGTTCATGAAACAATGAAATTTAAACATTCCATATTAGAAGTCTCCACCCTACAGTGTCTTATTTATTGAAAACCACTAAAATTGTAATCCAAAATAACATATAAATATTATAAAACATGTAAACAAAAAGATATCCCTTTTCTATGGTTATGCGTAAGGGTATTTTTTCATAATTTATAAATTAATCTCGAAAGTATTAGTTTTTATATTATTGCGATTTTTATAATACGATTCACCGATAAGTTACTCCGTCACTCATATAATAAATGAAAATATTATTATTAGATAATACGATCGTTATTTGGAAATAATGAAATATTTATCTTATTGTATTAAATCTTTAAAAATAAAAAGAGATTTATGATGACTAGCAAAATGATTAGCGAGTGTTTGATTGTAATGGTCATTCTACATATGATTATAATAATTAATAATACGATATTATTAATACATTTTTAGACTGTTTCGCATAATATCATATATATATATATATATATATATAAGTAATGCATATAGACGGAAATACCACATGCGGATTTTTTAACACTTTATATTTAAATTTTGAAATTTAGCAATACGTCATAAATAGCCGGGAATACTTCACACCACGGGTAGGCGCTGTTTTGGTAAACAGTAACCGGGGTTTCTCAATGGAGGGGGTCAAAATCAAAAATCAAACCCAAAATTGCATGCTAACGTTTATATCTCATTAATTAAATTTGAAAACATACTACTTACTTACTACTTAGTCAATGGAATATGAAAATACATCGCGTACACTAAAAAGTAACACGAAACCATCATGATCACGAAATAAACCAAAACTAAACCAATATATCGACATTTGTTATCAGAAATATTTTAGAAAAACTGTCGATAATTATTTCTCAAATTAAGTACCTACCATTTAGTAAACAATTCGCATCTTTAAATTTACCACGTGTCAAAATCAAAATGTTTTGCAAACCATTTAAAAAATAATTGGAAATTTCGATATAGTATACAAATAAAGTACAATTGGACAAAAAAATCTTCTAGAGTTTGGCTTGAAAAAAACGAACAATTGCCAAATGGCTTCTTCGTTACATTCAGAATTTTAGAAATCAATTTTCTTATTCACTTGCCGTCAGGGAACATTATATTATGAGTTTCAAATGCGTTTCACGAGACATTTAATGAGATTGTCATTTACAAACTCCTCGGCTTGTCGGCTTAATTGCATTTTTTTTTTTAATTTTAAATTTTTTGTAAACTAGTAGTACATTGTTGATTGTGCATTATTATGACGATTACATGAAAACTACACGTTTGGCAAAACTCAAACGATATTATATACAGTAACCTTGTTATTATTATTAGTAGTATTTTTTTAATGTATTTATTTATTAATAAGGGTAAAGTGTTTTCGCGTTACTGTGGGTACATATTATGTGTAATCCGATACATCTAACGCCGTCACTCGCGAAAAGACCGCCAATTGAAACGTTTTAAAATAATATTAGGTGCCCGTCCATTAAGAGACGATAGCGTTTAGACTATACAGTATATAGGTATACGCATAAGCTGTCGTCGGGGGTCGTGTGAATAAATTCTCCACCTCCGTTTGAGCCGAGTTGATCCATTCGCCCACCCACGCCCCCTTCCCGTGTTAAGGTTTAATATGCAGATTGCAGAATATTGGCCACTCGTACATTATTATTTATTATAATACCCGGCTCATCGTGACAAAATGAATACCTATATTAAGTCGGCTTGCAGAAATTCGATATTATCCCGGTTAATCGCGTTACCATATATACTCGCTGAATTTGTTTTACGACTTTTTAAAAATATAAAAACATCGTAGCGTTTCGCAGTGTTTCGCCAGCCAGTCATTATTTTCACTAAAAGTTACTTTTTTTTGACGAAAGGTCACATTTTTTTTTTTTTTTTTTTTTTTGTCTAAGATAATAGAAGCCATTCTGAAATGCTAGCTTACAGGGAACATTCCTACATTCCTTCTTACAAGTAATCTGAACTAGTTATTAAATAAAATAGTTAATTTTTTTTTATAATTTATAATTTACTTACTAAATATAAAATAACGGCTTGCTAAAAATTATGTAAGTATACATAAATCAAAATTAAAATTCACTAAAAGTTACAATTTTATAACATTCAGTCTTTTTTTCCAAACTGTAATTTCAATTTTTCTGCTGGCAAACACTGATTTCGTAGTATCCGAGCATTTTCCCGTCTCCCCACGAGTTTCCGTTTGCGTTTAAAATTATTAAATTCCTCGTCCCTATTGTAAAATCTGAAATTCTTCTCGGCTACTCGGGTGAAAAAAATGTCAAAAGTTAGCTTACACTCTGTAAAATTATTTTAAGAACGCTAGCTGATACAATTTCCGCCAAATTATCCATTTATCTATGGTCCGTTGAATTTTGTCTTTAATTTCATATATTCTTTATTATCCGAATTTACCCACATGAACGTTAAAACATAATATATTTGTATACGAATACGTTTATTTTGTGACCTGTGGTAAGTTACAACTATAATATTACTATCACTGTCGAATAAACTTTTTAAAGATAATGTTACGTCATTCGTACATTTGTTTTATTTGTGTAACGAATATTATATTCATATTATGAAATTAAATTATGCGTACGATTTACGAGATACTCCGTTTGTTCAAATTCGTTATGATTCGCACACGTTAGGTTTTTCAGTCAGTGACGGTTACTAGGATTTTGGGACCCCGATGAAATGGTAAGTCTGTAGCCCCTAAAACTAATATCCTATTTATAGTAGTAGTAGTTATTTTTTATTGTATGTTTTTCGCCATTAAAATGAAGCAATTACTATAAAATACAATTTAATTTAATCGGCAGTGTACAAATAAGTTTTTATTATTTTATTTTACAAAGCGATAAAAAGGTTTTATAAAGGTCTATATTAATTGTTATAAATGAAAATGAACTTATACACACTAGATTGTTTCAGGTGAACTTATTTCAGTTTACAACTGATGTAAATTTGATTAGGATTTCACACTACACAATGTAATCGTTATGTCATATATTATAGTCAGGGCTCGTAAGTTTATTCACAAAAATACGCATAAATAAGCACTCACTTATGCACTAAAAACTGACGAAATAACCACTCACAAATTCAGAAATATGCACTTATACCCGCAAAAATAATTCATTTTTAAAAGTTTTATTTTATTTCTTTTGATTTTTATTATAATTATTTTACTAGTCATCAAAGCGTTCTCATCTTTGCCAATTTTGATTTTTTCGCAAACTGTAAAACTCATAAAACCCTTACAGTCATACAAAAATAAATATTAACCGAAACAAACCCTAAGACTATAAGAAATAATTATTCTCCGATTTATACGAAATTTGTTCTAATAACTCCAAAAAAATCATGCCAAAATATCCAAAAAAAAAAAAAAAAATATTTGACACTATTAAATTTGAATTTTTATTACTATTGTCATGAAACATATTTTCCTACGTAACAAAAAAAAAAATATGAAAATTCAAGAAATTACTAGCCCTAATTATAATAATATCGTCAAATTATGTTATTATTTACCTATATCCATAGGCGAGACTACAGGTCTGGCCTAACAACTGACTTGATAACATACCGGACGCAATAGAATTTAAAATTAAAATTAAAAACTTAATCTCCGCATATAAAATTCTTACAATGTTCTGTTTTAAATAGTTATATAAATATACGTAATGTTCGTGTATAATAATTTACACTTATTATAATTATTTAGTATTGCCAGCTATTGTGTAATTTGGATATTTGACGTTTATTTTCATGTTATATCAATTTATAGTTTATTTTTCCGTTACAAGTCGGTAATAATCGATACGACGATACGTGATGTTATGCCTATAGAAAGAAAATATTAACTTTAATCTTTTCATATTTTTTCATTAATTCATTTTATAATTGACGGGCGACAGATGTTGTTGATTCACTTGCGGACTGCGATTCACATTACAAAGTCGTGGACAGGTAATTATCAAATAGAATATTTTCTATAACGATTCCATTATAGAATAGTTATAACTCAAAGTTATTAATTATTATTAAAATATTATTGTTTGAAATACTTGACCATGGCATATTAACACGATTATGCAATTTAATATTATAATCATTTTCCGCTATTTGGTTATTGATCAATAACTAAAACTAAATTGAAAAAGACAATTTTTCTATCGTTATTGCAATATTGTCAATTTGTTTTATTTTATAATTTTGTTTAAACTGGCTATATTAATATGTCATATTTTATTTATTTCGTACTATATAGATTTGTTATCCGAAAATCAACCAACAATGTATCATCTCCGTGCTGAAACTGATCAAACTAATAATTTAGCTATATCAAATTTCAATCGAAGTACCTCTAAATACTGATCTAAATGATCCTGAAATTTCAAAAAAAGTTTTACACAATGATCCAGCTTTATCGCTTCCAAAAGAAGAGAACATAGCGCGCCACACTAAATTATCTGAGTGGCCTTGCCAAATTCGTCTTTTATCATATCCAAAAACCGCTTTTGGAAATAGACTCGTAGCTTTCAAAGTGCGATAATTATGATTGGTTAGAAAATAGTGAGAATAAAAATATAGTAATATGTTTTTATTGACGGGCGTTTTCCTTAAATAATAGGACAAATAATGGACATATTGGTCCAGCATTCATAAGTAAAGAATATTCAAATTGGAAATTAGCATGTAATACTTTTAAATCCCGTGTAAAATCAGTGTGTGATACAAATTGTGTAGAATCATGGACTGGACAGTATATAAGTCAAGTGTTTCTATTGATGTTCAATTAAAAATTCAAAACTAACCGTCTTCATAAAAAGGAAGTTTTAAAACGTTTAATTGATATAGTTATCTTACTATCAAAAAGAGGACGACCATTAGAGCTCATGACGAAAGTTCTTAAAGTATGAATAAGGGGCTCTTTCTAGAAACTGTAAATCTACTTAAGAAATATGGTCATAAAATTCAGTCCCATTTACAAAAAAGACCAAAAAATGCTCAATATTTAAGTATATTTAATATTTAAGATTTACTAAAATCCAAAATGATCAAAAGATTAAATGTCTACATAACGTTATATTTCAACTTATTGTTAAAAATGTTAATAGGAAAAATGTTCAATTAAGGCGGATGAAACTAATGGCTGTGGACATAATGATCCATTGTTTGAAGATACTTTAATAAGAAATAAAACAAACCAAATGAAACATTTATATGTCTAGAACGGCTAGATTCAACTACTGCAGTATCTATTTTTGATGTTCTACAATTAATAATTTTAAAATTAAATGTGAAATGAGAATCAGTAGTATCTGTTTATTTTGAAAAAACAATATTAATGACTGGTCAAATATCTGGTGTACAATCAAAGTGCAAAGTACAAAATTCAAAAATATTATATGTACATTGGTTTGCACAAACCTTGTATTAGTTGACTCTTATATTTGACGAATGGAAAAATCGATCATAATTTACTTCTTTGGCGTCATTTAAATGGTTTACAATTTTATTAAGGGAAGTCCAACACGTCGTGCAACTTTTGAAAACGTCCAAAACACTATTAATTCAATATTAAAATTATTAAAATCTCTATCCACTACCAGATGGGCGTGTTGAGCAGAAGCAATATCTGCAAGTCAAGAAAACTTTCAGCTATATTAAAAACAAGAATTAAAGTTAATAAAATAACCAAATCGCCTGAAGTTAAAGTTAAAAAAAAGGAATTTCAGAACTTTAGTTTTATAATTTGTCTAGAATTAATGCATCCCATTCTACAATTGGTTCTTAAATTAAGTAAAACACTTCAGAATCTTTCAATTAATTTATTGATGGCAATAAATGAATTAGGAATCTTCGTTCAGCTTTACAAAAATTACTTTGTAACAAAGGTTTCTACGATGAAACATATAACACAACAGTTTTAAAAAAGTGTAAAGAATACGATATTGATGAACCACCAAGAAGGTTAAGAAAAAAACAAAACGTTTTGATGACCATATAAATAATGAGTATATTTTTAGTACAAAAAAGAAGTAATTCGTATTACTGTGTTGATCCCCATGTTAGATTCTCAGATACACGGTACAATATCTTTAATCACAGCAGTCGGGAAAATGTTCAAATTTGACTTAAATAAAGATGATATTAAATTGTTATCGACATATTTCGATATTTCTGAAGATATATTAAAAACTAATCTGTTACCTTTTATCTCGGAACACGGATTGTGTGACACAACTTGTTAAACAAGATTGTATGATGAGGCTAAATTGGTTCTGAACATATGAAATTGAAGATATATATAATAGTTTTACAAGAGTTATTGGAGATTTGTGTGTGATTCCAGTAATCAGTGAAAAGAAAGCATCTTATGAAAGAGCATTTTCTAAACTCACTCAATGAAAACTAAACTTCGGTCCACATTGAAACAGGACCGTTTAGATAACCATGTGTTACCATACATACAACAGTCAATGGCTAATAACGTTGATGTTGAGGACGTCATTGAAGAATTAAAACAATTAGTGCCATTTAATCGTCACCTATTATTATAAACTTACTTTTTTTTTTATTTAATATTAAATACTTAACTTGTAAAAAAATTTTCATTACAATATAATAAAAATTAAATAACCAAATAGAGTTGTAATTATAATTTTTTTTTCGTATTATCATTTGGCCTGTCCAAATAAAATTGTCTAGATTCACTTATGCCTATATCTTTGGCAAGTGTTACTATCGTATAAACATCAAAATTTAAAAAATAGAATAACGCCCATAAGTGTGCGGCGTTACACTGTGATAAGTGATGACGCTACACAAATATTTATCATACAAAAATGAAAATAATATCTGTTACAAAGTTATAAAAAAAACATAGTGACAACCATGGTTAAAGATATCTTATTTAAGATACCCACCTTATTGTCATTGTTGTTGCCATTGCAGGGGGTATTGAGTACGAACAAAACATTATTGTTTGTTAAATAAAAATTATAGATACGGTCGTGTCAACAATAGGACATGGAGCCCCGACGTCGGGTATCGCCATCATTCCCACCGATTTCCTTTTCGTCAGATGGATTTTTTTTTTTTTAAACATATAATGTATAAAATATCAACCTAATTAATTCGTGGCATGCTTAAAATTGCGTCATAATCACCATACGTGAGTTAATTTTATAGAGAATATTTCGCTTCGCGTCGTCATTTTTTTTTTTTTTTTTTTTTTTTGGTAACTCCGAGACGATAATACTTTGGAAGTTTTTGGCGTACGATAGCTTGTTTGGAAATGAAATTATCATATTTCGACGATGGATATACACTAGGAATAGTTAATTAATACGTGATTTTTCATCAAGACACCCCATTATAATTCCAAAGAAGTTACGATTTATTCCACATTCGATATTTCGTCGTGTTCTATGCGTTCACACGTGCGTTTTCGGCACTCGCCCGACACGATTAAAACGATTAAAACCGTACCGTTATAATACTATTATTACGACACGTGTACCGCGTTCGGGATAGAATAAATAATACTTATACCTACAGTATAATATCATACATATCGATGATAATCCGCGCGTGTAACTTGTAACTGATATAATTATCGTTTTTTTTTTTAAATTTAAATTTTTTTTTTTTTTTTAAAAAACCGTGTACCGGCATTTATATTATCCATTTCTCGAATTGGCACGATCAGATAAAATATAATACCCGTCTGTAGTATATTATATATATATATATATATATATAGGTAAAGTATATCAAAACGAAAACGGATATAGAAAACGCATCCAAAACACATCACATACGTCTTACAATAATTAGTGTTTCCGGGGCCGATTGCCAAAATATTGGGCGTTGGGAGCCACTTAGAAATGGTGTTTGCACTCGTATATATATATACAATAGTGTTTGCGACTTGGCGCAGGATTCCGAGCAATAAACACGGACTTTTGATCGCGGTACGCGGATAGGACCCTGGCGAGGGTGTGATGGTTTAAGACGTCTGCGCCGAAACTTCTCGTCTATAATTTTCTCTCTTCGTCCCCTCCTCGTTTCCCGATTTTCTAAACGGCGTCGGTATTTTTCTCGCCGCCCGCCATCCCTAAACGGGGTTGTCTTGGCTTTTCGTCGCCCCTCCAGTATCGGGCACACGATACCCGATGTGTTGATGATGATATTTCGCGGGATTAACAACACACGCGGTATCGTATAATCGCTGCGAGTATATTGTTATCGATTATACTACTCGTTACACGTAGTACTGGACCACACATCTTTATTACCCCCCCACACAAGAATTTCCATTAACTCAGGGTCCGTTTCGACTAAAAATGCACTGCAGACCTCCCCCCCCCCGCAGTGTTATACTAATGTATAGATAGTAATAAAATATTTTGATAATTGAACAAAACGATAATTATCATAGACTTTTTCCGTGTGTTCTTAAATTTGTCTCACAGTGCAGCGGATAACTCCGACAGATTGATCCGAGTTTATAGGAACACTTCCGGTATTGCGTTGCAACATGGCGGTTAATACCACGATATGATTTAATTCTTAACGGTTTTCATTATTTTGAAATCTCAAATTATGATCAATCATTGGAATTCGTCCAGATTGTAATTTGAACTTTTTTCTATTAATTTTTTTTTATTTTTTTTTTTATTTTTTTTTACCGAATGACAATTCGGTTTAAAACGGATTAAAATTTAAGTTAATTTATGTAGTAAAAAACTACTGTTATTTAAATTGACTTCAAATTACAAATTAATATTTTTAGACAGTAAACCGAATACGAATAATTATATAATAATAGCCTAACCCAACGGGTTGTAATTCCGTGTTGAAAATTACAATATTAATTTTGGCTCAAACTATTGTTATAATATTCACATGGTGTGTGGCCGTCCAGCAGAAAAATACCCATTTTCTAAAAAATCAATCCGCCCGATCACTTCCCCTTCAACGGATTTTCAGCCACTTTAATTACTAAATTAGGAACGATTAAATCCAGTAGTTGACTAATCTGATGCATTTTAGGAACACACGTGCGAGAGAGACAAATAACGTGTGGCTATTTCGTGGCAGAAAAAAAATATATGTTTATTTTGTCCATGATAATTATGAATTTTTATCGTTTTAAATACTTTTAAACGTACATTTCTGTGCTTATGATAATATTATTAACGCGACGATTACGAATCACAATCACGATTCACAAGACGCGATATCACCGTTTTACTAATCCAAAGAGTAGGTATGTATACTATACGTTTATAGATAACGCTATCTCGGCTTCGTGATTATACGATCATTCCCGGTCTATTTATTATAATATATCTCTACGATAATTACTTCATCGGTCTTAGCCGACAAGGTCGGACAACTTGTCCTTGTCGGCGATCCGCTTAATCATCAGGGTGGAGTGCTAAATTTTAGCCGAAAAATATTTTAGCCGACAATATTTTGGCCGAAAAATATCACAGCTGACTGTATTTACGGTTCTGCTAAATTACTTGTCCGATCAATTATTAGTCAGACGAAATATTTTTCGGCTGTTTAACGCGGTCCCGTTATCATCGAGCGAAAGTGTTTGAAATTTCGCCGCTTGTACAAAGAAACGTTGCCGGTATACAGGTACACTATATTTACGAATTTACACGTCTTTTAACTTTGTTCGGTTTATTTTTCTTTTTATACGCGCCGTGTATAATAAGACGACGCGACGGCGGAAACAATTCGGTTCTCAAAGTTACACACATATACGATGATAATAATAATATAATAAACCGAGTTTCGTAATACATACGTATATATATATATATATATATATATATATATATATATATATATATATATATATGTACACACACACACCGAAAGAGAGGGAAAAAGAAAACTAATAAAATACACACGCCCACGCGTATCTATACGTTATATTTTGGGATTTCTAAAAGATCAAACCGCGGGTACGGAGAACGGTCGAAAAGTTATTCGCCGGGGAATAGACGACCGGCGGATACCGCACAACGGCCGGCGACAAGAATGGATTTCCGACAATGGACCGCGTACACCTACCACTAAACTTGCGCACACCCTATAATAATAATACAAATACAATAAAAAAAAAAAAAAATAGCCTCCGCCGGCGATGCGGGGAGAGAGAAAGAGTATAAAAAAAAAAAATAAAAAAACAACGGTTAATACTCTAGAATTTATCAAAGTCGCCACTGACGTCGGGTCCGAAGCGTTCCGATATATTGTTGCCCGTCGACGAGACACGCCGCGCGAGCGACGCAAAATAAATGTTACCGAAACGCTACACCCTGTACAGTGTATATATTTTAGTTAAACGTATGTAACGTGTGATCGAATCAAATTTATATAGCTTACAATAAATTTAGGAAATTCAATTTAAGATAATTTTGTTTATAAGTCATTTTATTATTATTATTTTTTTTTTTTTTTTTCACCATACAAATATAACGTGAATCGTTCGACTGATATGTTAAATAAAACATTAAAAGATATACATATTGCCGGATTTGTTGAGCTTTTAGTTATTTTTCGCTTAAAATCGTAACCATGACGGTAAAAAAAATAATGCAAAACGGCGAAAATAACGTTTTTGAATTCCTTATAATATTCGCTATTTGATTACTACTGTAAAATGTTTTTTTAGTTTAAAAAAAAAAAAAGTTATAACACAATGTTTAGCTTTTATTGTAAAAAGTCACTAAATTACTTAACTTCAAGTGCCCAGGGGGATAGGTTAGGTTAGGTAAATGATTATCGAATACGAACGAGAAGGTGCCGCAAATTGTACAAAAATAAAAAATTACAAGATTAAACTAAGCGCAACCCTACTGTACACGCGATCCTCAGATCTTTTTTTACACGACGACACTGTTATAATATATATTTAAGTGCAAATATATATTTGACGGCACTTAAGAATAAAAAAAAATGTATTTAGAAATCAAAAAAATAAAAATAAAAAAATACTTCGCGCCAATAGGTGGTGGTGGACCGCTGTTGTAGATGAAATGCCGGGAAGGTAGGAAATAGAGGGAAATCTAATTTAATGGCTATCGTACGATCGAGAACGGCATTTTTAGTATTACGATCAAGAACGCTAGACAGATTTTATTTTTTTTTTTTGTACAACGATGCCTTATTTAACAATAATTGGTATCGAACGGTTTAACACAATGGTTTGTCGATATTTATCGTACGCCGGAATATGGAATTCACAAAGGATGAATTCCGTTGGATGCTATTGAAGTCTATTATCTAGCTCTTAAACCATCTATAATCCTAGGTAGTTTTCGTAATTAATCAATAATACATAATATAAATTAGTAATTACAATTCATAACGTTCGGGGGATTTTTATGTGTCGTTATTCAAGTTCGAAAATTTAAACTCAATCAGAAACGGTTTTGCTTGAAATAGCTACGGTAGAACAGGGTAATAAAAAAAAAAAATAAAAAAAAAAATGGCCAATAAAAATAAAAGACAAAACAATAGGCATTAATAATAAATATGTGCGGTATGTGGAAAATAAAAATCCGGTGAATTTATTAATATATTTCGAATATGTTTGCTTACGCTATCCGGGAATTTTATTATTACTCCTATATTGGATATATGTAACTAATTTTTTTAATTATTATAACTAAACTTATGACAATGATAAAAATATTTAAATGCTTAAATATTTTATTTATATATATATATTGTGCTTATAATCGTTCGATAGCCAAATAAACGATATTGCAACGTCGCACGTAAATTCGTTCTCGATCGTATTGGTTTTGTGGGTCAGCGACAAAATCTTTGTGAATTTTAAGTGTTCTTCAAAAATGTAAAACGTTCTCAATTGTATTTTACCGAATTAATATCTGTACGCAACGATAAATCTTTGCTAACGAAAAACAATTCTGAGCGAAGTTCGGTTTGATAAATTTAAATTTAAAGTTGTATTCATTTGTTCTACAAAATAAATTACAATTGTTCATGTTTTTCGTCTCAAATTATTGTGTATTTTATTGGAGCCGAATAAATTGTACCAAGTACAACTTATGATGAACCTCGTGAGAAATTTTCAAGTATTTCTTACCGGCCAATACAATTAAAACTTAAAAAAACTCGAAAATTTGTCCACGTCTAGGAAAGGCTAATATTAATAATTTTTCAATGCAGGTTTCTACACTTATTTTTAATCGTATTGAATCAAAACGAAAAAACCGTTATTGTTGTAAATTATCCCGTTTCCTATACGTTTATTCTCAAGTAATAGGCAAAAAGAGACCAACTAGGTCTAAAATTTTCTTAGAAAAGATGCAACATTTGAAAATCAATATAAATTTTACTAGTAGAAAAGTTGTTTACAGGCTGAATAAAAATATACGCATCGTAGTAAAACCAATACATTCCTCGCTTCTCTTAGAATCTAAAATCAATAAAAATATTCAGTCACACGGTCTGAATAAAAGATGAGAAGAAATAACAACGGACGCATCCCATCTGGTCAGGAAGAATATTTAACGGGTGGTAATCTAGAAGTTGTGAATATACCTTTAGCAGGGAAACGGAAAAAGTATAAATTGAGACGGTGGTGTGTGGAAGTGTTGAGAAAAGCAATATGATAGTCAAGATTCAAGAGGTACTTAACTATCGAAAGAATAATCGATTTTAATTCTGGTGCGAATTACATATCTTTATTTTGGTCTAAATTACAAACGCGTTTAGATAATGTCTGTGCATAATTATTATTTTATTTTTTTTTTATAATGTTATGCAACATTTTGGGTCAACTTTGGTGCAAGTTCACACTACACCCGCAGTGAGAATCTGTGCAGTGCGTTCAAAGACGTATTTAGAGGGCGTCGAAGAGTACCATCGTTTTGGGCAGTGCATTTTAGAGGGCTGCAACGTTGTCCATGACCAATGACCATCGCCAGTCAGGAAACCTTTCACGAAATCACGAACATATTATATAGTTTATTTTATTTTATCTTTTCGTAATTTTACGCATTAAATCTTTACCCCTACAGCGCATCAAAACTCTAAATACGTCTCCGGTTGCATGATCGTAAGATCTATTTTCGTCCGCGCCGTTCGCCCGCCATCCGATCGTTAATCGTAATTTATAATCTCGTTCCTGTTCCGGATGTACAAATATTACGTATATTATATTATTTGAATCTGATTATTCGGTCTGACCTCTATATATATATATATATATATATATATATATATATATATACAATATAAATACACAACGCACGCTGATCAACTCGGAAATGCATTATGCGTTTATAATATTATTTTACAATTTATTGCGCGTTTGTGTGATTGTGTGATATATTATAATACGCAAGTACTTGATATAAATTATACGCCTCACGGTGTGGGTATATTGTTATCTGCGATTTGTCGTAATACAAAACACTTGGCTTGTACGTTTACCGAGCTATCGATCGAGTCTGTTCTCCTCGTTATAAAGGCAGTTTTTTTTGCGAAAAAAAAAAAAAAAAAAAAACGAACGTACAAATTCAGACGCAAAATTTTATTGAAATTTCGCATCGTTTGTTTTATACTATACAAACGCTTACGCGGATGCCCAAAGGTCATACGGCATTAAGTTGATAGTTTCTATATAATATAATATCTTCAATCTACATATTAAATCTATATGGGCTCTCTCTCTCTCTCTCTCTCATCGTCGTTCCATTATAACAATAATTTATTCGACATCCTCGAATACTGCAGCGTAATAGGTAATATTTTATGAACGTAAAGGTTGTTTATTTATAAACACGCGTAAAATCGAGACTGAAATTGACAGACGGTCTAGAGGAAAGGGGGGGGGGGAAATCTAACGCCGAGCAAAAAATGGGCAAAACGGCCGTCGTCTCGGGTATTATATTGAAGGAAATCCGGACTGTACAAAAAACCTAACAATCTTTTAATTTATTATTTATTTTCTCGGGGAGACGAATCTTAAAAACCTATACGGCGGTACAAGTGAAACAGACAGATTTATACGACATTGGGGCGACCCGTACTTATCAGACTGGATCGGAAAGCAATTCAAAAATGTCCACAACATACGTACTATTACGGCTATAACACGGTAGGGATGACACAACAAAATAGATTCCAAAAACAATTCAACGAAGCAATTGAGTCCTGTGCATTCGCCGCGGAACACATATTACACGTTTGGACTTTATAAAAGCTTGTCGGATTATTTGAGTTAAAATTTATGTAGACAATTACGCGTAATTTATGAACTTAAAAAAATTAAATTAAAACATCCGCTACGACGAAACAATTAAAATAATACAGTAGGTAATAAAAAAAAAAAAAAGTTGTTATAATTAATTATTATTCATCGTTTGCGCGCCTTAAAATTTTTAATTTATTTTAATTATATATACATTACAACCGGTACACGATTTATGATTGGTATAACATGTTAGTTATACGAGAGGTTGCCATATAAGTTTGATTATATTAAACCGTCTCCGTTTTTTTTTTTTTTTGTTTGTTATAATGACCGATAATTTATACAATTTCATATTCATACTGTCAATCCGATTTAGTAATACCGACAGTTAGTTAAACGATTTAATTTAAAATATATATATATGCATATATCTATTTTACGTACTGATTAGGGTAAATCCCCACAAATTCCCAAACTTTCTCAAACCCCACTCCATCTATTACCTCTCTTGAAGAAATCCTCGTCTCTTTCAGATTTCAATTCGATTATTCTCCCCTATTGGTATCCGTAATAACCTCCCTGTTAAGTCACATTTTCTCGAAACGATCCGGTTTTTGTTTTTAGTTTCTCTGCAATCTTACTCTCATTTCTTAGAGTTCCTACACTGCGTGTCGGCCTCCCTGTTCATGTTCATTACGTTTATATATTTAATAGATTTAATAGCACTTTTTATTTTTCTCGACCATAAGTAAAAAAATATTTTAATACAAATTGCGTGTACTTACCGCGTTGTAAATAGTTCATACTCAACTCGATTATACATTTATACATGTCGATCCAATGATGTGTGTAGTAAATAAATTTATTAGAATAAAAATATAATCATAATAGTTTAATAAACTATTAGCTATTGTAGGGATCGGAGTCCGCGGATTTAAATGTTTTTTCGGGAAAAACTTTCCATCTACGGTTATTTTTATTTCGTCTATAAAACCGATTTTATCAATTTCATTAATTTTGAATATAAGGTGTACCCGTTTTTTTTTTTCATCCGACAATTTTCAACTACCCACGCGTGAAATTTGTTGTTTTTTACTCTGCGTTTCTGTATTTTTAAAACCATTAAGAGTAAAACGCCATTAATTTCTTTGTACGTTTTAAATTAAAACATTTTTGAACTTTTTTTCATAAAAATTGTTCTATTTGAAATGACTACTATAAATTTAAATGCACATTATGTAGGTACACATATAACTATATATTATAATAACGTCTTATTTTTGGTACTATCCAAGTAGATAGTTCAATATATTTTAAAAGGTATTAAACAAAGAAGGTTATATAATAATTGGCGCAATTTATTATTTTACTTGTCTGTAGCCAAGCCAACGAAATGAGACAACTCGTTAAATGTTCGTTTTGTCAGAGACGATATTGATTTTCCTTGTTTTTTTTTTGTCTGGTATTTTTTTTTTATCACTCGTTTCATAACGGTTGACCAGCATAGTTGTATTTTAAAAATATTTTTATTATTTTTTAACTAATTTTAAACATATATCTCAAATTGTTAAAACTGTATAACGAGTAGCGTGAAATTTAAAATTCAAAAATAGAACTCCAATATGTAAACCCCGATTCTCACGTTTCCTTTTGGTTTAATTAATTTTTTTTTTTTTTTTTATTTCAAAAATATATTTATAAACTGTTCAGTCGAATAAATAAATTTGTAATCCGCAGAAGTTCAATTTGTTTTTTTGTTGTACCAATGTATAGAATTATTAATTTTATTTTATTATTTTATTGTCTTCTCGGCCATCTTATATGGATACGCCATGTACTGTTTAATTTTACTTGGATAAATTAAAACAATTATTTGCAGTGTACGACAATAACTTAGCAAATACAAAAATACTGACAAACCTCACGCCATGGTTGGGCAACTGTTGTAGGTGAGAAGTTGGGAACATAGGATATATAAGGGTATTTAACTTATATCTGTACGCAACAATAAGTTATTGCTTACAAAAAACGATTCTGAGTGAAGTTTGGTAAAAATGTTTTAATATATTTAAATTGAAAATTGTATTAATTTGAAACCAAAAAATAAATCACAATTGTCCGTGTCGTTAATTCTCAGATTGTTGTGTATTAAAATAGAGCAAAAAAAGTTTTATTCACATAAATTGGTAAATATCAAATGTGAATTTGATCAAACTTTTAACTACACCTAAATTATACCTCCGATTTAAAAAAAAAAATACGATTACATTATGCTCAGCTTTTATTATTTTTCCCCATCAAGTACAACTTATGGTGAACCTTGGGTCAAATTTATAAACATTTCTGCCGATGCACTTTTATACAAATAAAAACTAGACAATTTTCAATGCCTATATGAGTTGCTCAAAAATCACCAGAATGTTTTGAAAATTTGTCCACACCTATAAAAGACTAATATTAATGTTCAGGTTTTTACGATTATTTTTTTACCGAATCACAGCCAACAAAAAAAAAACAAAATCAAAAATAAAATTACCGTTTTTTCTACGTTTTCTCGGTTTTTCTCATTTATTAAAAAAACTTCAACAAAAATGAAAAAATAACACTTGCGACGCACCAACTAGATCCAAAATGCTTTCAGACAGGATGCTACACTTGAAATACTGAGCAATAGTTCTGGTCGAAAAGTTTTTTTTACAGTTTAATAAAAAATAATAATAATAAAAATACACACTCCGATAATGATAACCAATAAATTATTCCCCGCTACATTTGCGGTCTTAAATTAATTCCCCGATTTGCCGATTTTTAATTCTGTACATATAATTTATGTAGGAAGGAAGCTAAGATTTACAACATAACTTGTGTGTTTTTAAAACTGTACCCACGATTTTGAAAGGAAAGTTACCTATCTACTCTAAAAGTCTTATTTAGTTCTCATATCGATTAGACATTTTTAAGTGAAAGTACACATTAAATAGGTCAATTTTTTCAGTTCACCCACCGGTAGTTTTAGTTTTGAAAAATCACGATTTTATCTAATTTTATATTTTAATGTTCACAAATCTTTAATAATAACTTTAAATTAAATACTATTAGCATTTACAAATGTACAAAACCGTATTTAGTAGTATCTATAGTTCAGCTCCCCCCCCCCCATGGAAAAAATTACGAACTTACAACTTATAAAAATGTATCGAAGTACCATTTTTTTTTTATTATTACCCCCTCCCCCACCTAAAAATTCACCTATGGGCGCCCGTGTCTATAGTCTACACTTTAAAAAACCTTCATAGGCTTTCTTTAATAATTTTAACGATTGCGGTATGGAGGACACTTATTGTTAATATCGAGATGCAACAACGCGACTAGGATTTTTTCGACGGGGGTATCTGCCTAAGACAATCCCTGCCCCGTTACTTATTTCTGAATACGCCACTGGTGTCCGCACCGTCCAGCGTTCAATAGATTGTAAAACGCATATCATATGGTCGGAAATTGCATATATTTGATGTAATTGTCAAATGTGTTGAGGCATGATTATGGTTGTGTATAAGCTTAAAATAAAAATTAATTCCCATAAATACTATTCGAAGGGTAGGAACGGGTGTCCAGACGCCCAAAACACCCCATTTGGTTACGCCACCACCGAGACAATAATTGACCAAAAAAATAGCTCTGACTACAAATTGTTATTACATAAACGATGATAATATGAGACGCGTTATGCACATTTCGTCCAGAGGCCAGCCAACCGTGATAATACATGCATATAATATATTATACATGTATAGGTACCTCTGTAAATATTGCACAGTATGGTATCGAATGTACTGCACTTGGTTTATTTCCCACAGGAACACGTGGAACGTTTTATAGTATATAGGAATGACCAAATAGCACAAATCAATGTTAGCCGCGTCCCTTGAGCACGAACCTTGATAAGGTTTCCCCTCCCCCCGCCGTAAATTATACGTATTGTTTTATGCGATGTACAAAATGACAAATTATGTTCCGGCCCCCATAAAAAAAAAAAAAAAAAAAAAAAAAAAAGTAATTAGATTGTTTTATTAGATCGGGTTATTGTTTAAATACATAATCGATATTCCGGAACGCCAAACCGCGGTATAGGTATGTTTAGGCGTAAGGCACTGTATTATTAGCGGTTTCCAAGGTAAGGGAGATTAAAATACACGAGCATAACCGCGCAGCCTAAATAATATTATATAAACGGCATTATATTGTTGTTAATCTTACGAGAATTCCCGGATTTGATTAACAGAAAAATCATTTATGAATATAAAAATTAACTGTCAAAATGCACTGTAGGGGAAAACTAAAGTGCGGGCAAATGTAAATTAACCGTTCATGCTTTGCCAAATATACTGTTGTATAAATTATACGTTATTACGAGATAGTATATTATTTGAAATAATCGTACCGACCATGTTCGAGAAACATAAAAATATAAAACGCGAGGGCTAATTCGTTTTATTATTATATTCTTATTTTCGTATCGACCACGTTTTAATGAAACTATTTATGTATAAAATCGTTAACGTCAGAGTCCGTAACTATTGTTTAGTAATACTTTTTACATTTTTCACAATTTAAACCCAACTGAAAGGCTTATGAAAATATACCTTTCAAATTGTATTGGATATTTGTAATAAATAAAAAAATTTTAAAATGTATTACTTTTTTTCTTTTACAAATATTAACATAAATTGATGTACATGCATTTTTTGGACCCGTGGAAATTAATGTGTTATTCCTACAAATATTTCTAACGATTAAGTTGAAATTAATATCGAAGAGGAGGGTTTAGTAAATTATTGTAAACCGCATACAGTTCTCGAATGACAATTGTTATACGAGCGAAATTATGACGTCCTAGAAATTCAACGGTATTGGAAAGAATACTTTTATTTTGTATTCAGAATACGTATTCGAATAAACGAATTAAAAGGTGTCCAGAATAATTGTCCAAATATACATATTCAAATACTAAAGAAAGTATTCGTATATTTTTAGTATATATATATATATATATATATATTTATTCCTGTCGATTAGTAATTTAAGTCAATTTTCTGAACGGTTAGGAAATAAATTAAAAGCATATCATTATAATTATATATAAATAAAGAGAAATTCACTGGTAAAAGGTTGCACAAAACGGTGCAATAAATGCACCTATATCTCTGTTTTATACGGTATTGAAGTACAAAATAAATATAATATGTAAGTACTTAAATATCTTATTTTTTTTTTCAAAAGTGAATTCCTGTGTGCGATTTAATATTTAATGTATAATGTGACTAAAATAAATAAATTACTTAAGTTGAAAGAAAAAATGTTCAACTTGGATTCGTCTGTATATTGTGAGCCTATACTAAATACCTACACGCAGCTGCTAGCAGGTGTTCCGAGGAAATGTTAAAACTTTGTAGTATTGACTATACAGTGCGTTTCGCACAAATTGTTACACGAATTATTTCCGCCGGGTGTACTTGAAATGCTATTTTTGCTTGTTTTAATCCTAGCAACTTTTAATCAATACGTTTTTTCCAATCTCAACAATCGCCCGACATAAAGCCATTATAAAGTATAATTTCTTTCTCGATTTTTAAAAATAAAAATAAAAAAAAACCCCGAGCCCGTATCCATCCGGCTGAACTGCTTCGTGTTATCATTTGAGTGCAACACACTGCAGTTACTGAAAGAAAAATATACCTACTTTTAAACAGAGAATATTGTTAATATTTGAGTTTTGATTGGTAAAAAAATTATTTAATCAATTTACAACAAAAAAAATAGGCCGATTTTTCATTGAGATTACTGCTTATTCACATAAAATACATTATGCGTTGTAATTGAATAACACATCGTATTATTACGTTATTAGTTCGAAATTGGTTTGGGCATTATTATTTTTAATTTGTTTTACTATTATTGATGTATAATTTCCTGATTCATATGCATATTGATTCGTGCGATTGTTATTAAGAGAGACAATGACGTGGGCACGTGTCCAATACGCGATTTTAACGAAAAATCAATATGGATAAAAAAAACTTTCAAACTTTTTTCATCACGTTTTTATTTTTTGGGAAAATTTAACAACAATGACGTAGTTATAAACGTTATGATTTATCGTTGCGAGTGATCGTATGTGGGGTAAAAACAATTTCACCGGGATAAAAACTATATTAACACATCGTATGGTTTATATCCAATATCGCAACAATTAATAAAACTGTACCGTGACGTTTTGATGTTCATAAAAGGAATACGTATATAGTTCAAAAAGCAGATTTTTAACGATTTGTCTACTCGTATCGACGAAAACGGCAAAAATAAGAATTTGAAGTGAGTGACGTTTAACACGGTTGGTATTACAAAAATCATAAACTACAATTATTTAAATGATAAAAGAAAAGATTTGAAGTGTTTGAAATAATAATTCCATTCGTATAAATTACTGAGTAGGTATTACAAAATATAATTCAGTAAAACTGACTTCTGCTAACGTAATTTAATTTCACATTTAGTTTGACAAATAACGGTACAAACTTAGGTACTTACCTACTTAAACTTTTTTTTTTTTTTCGAGTAGTATAAAGCATTGCAATTATACTAATAGATTCTTTTGATTTATTTGGTATAATAAAAAAAAACCAGAACCCGTGTGTAACATACAAAAAAAAAATATTATTCCTATGCTGTACCCTTAATAATGTGTGTGACAGAGTCAAAAAAAATAATATCAAGGATAAGATCAAAAGATCGAATGGTCCAGTAACCGTCTCGCTCCGCTCACTTCGAAACAATCCAATGTTACTTTATTATTTTAAATCTAAAAGCATCTATATTTATAGTTTAAATTATCGCATTACATTACTAGTAAAACATAACCCTGAATAATAGATATTATTTTACTATTTACTGTTCATGTAATATGGTTTTTTTTTTATTTTTATAACTCAATTCGTTCATAAAAACACAATAGCTAATATCATTATAAAGATGTTCAATATTTGTTTTATTAAGTTGAGTTAAGTAGGTTAAAATCTATGGGTCGTATCATCTTTGACGATTGACAAACTAACTAAAAACTTATTAGTTTTCCTACACTGAATAAAAACTGTTATCTTGTAGAGTACGCGACAAAAAAATATACGGTTCCTCATAGTCAAAATGTATTACTGCTATATACAGATAAATTCCATCTAAACTAATCGACAATTGAAGTTGGCTATAATATTCGAAGTTGTCCAGACATTTTTTGGGAAATTAGAAAATTAGAAACCATCAAATTAGAAACACGTTTTGGCGTGGGAAAACTCCAAGTTTACCGGTTAATATGATCAAAAGAATCAAATCTTTGTTATTGACGAATTTTATACCACTCAATAATATATACGATGGTGTTACTACCTTTTTGATTCGATTAGATACCCTCAGGTTACAAGCAATATTTGCATGATGGCGTTTTCCTTTTTTTCTAAAAAACATTTCTCCGATCAATACCCTGGAAATGTAAAAATAATAATTGTAAACTATATTTATAAGAGAGCGATTAAATTCGAATTATTTTAAAACGTTGCGGCGTTCAGACTCGAAACAATAATACGTCGCTATGTTATTAAACCAACAAAGCAAGATGAGTGTTCGGCTTTTTCTTAAAAAAATATTACAACAAGAAAACCGAATCATATTTTGATCGTAATGATTTCTCGCCGTACATATTTCACTAGTTTTTTTTTTTTTTTTTTTTAAATTTATTTCTAGTGATTTGTTATTATATTATAACCTCGCAAAAGTACCTTTCGTGAAAACTTTCCAATCGCGGTAGAAAGGACGTATAAAATGATGCCCGAAGAACTTTTATTACCCTACACAAAGTGTTTTCCGATAAAAATAAAAGTATATTTTTCAAAAGCTAATAGCTTTATCGTTGTCCGTTAAGAATCGACAAAATCTAAAATATTACAGTTTAAATTTATACTAAAAGAAAAAAAAAGCTTCGATTGATTATTTTTTTCCTTAATACTTTAGACTTTAGCCGTTTTACCGTTTTTGACTGTGTTTAAAATATTTCTAATAGAAAAATAAAAAAAGAAGCTAATATCAGTACCTAGTCGACATCACTGGTTTTATTAATTTTTTTTAATTGTTATTAGATTGCGATTTTTAAATTTGTTTAACGAAACTATTTGCCTATATTAAATTTTTAATTTCCATAGAAATATAATATTATCATATTTATTTTATACAAATTACATTCGATAATATTTAAATATACGCAATATAATAATACACTTTTACCTCACAACTATATACCTACATCCTGTGTATTTTATTTATATATATATATAAAAGTTGTATAAGATATAAAAATGTGTTATATGATGGGTCTGGGTCAAAATCCCCACAGTTAAAGTGCCACCCGTGCAAAATCCCCACAAAGTCAAAATCCCGACCGTTCAAAATCCCCACAGTTAAGGGAATGTCACATACTGAATATTTAAGAGGCCGCGTATAGGCGATTTTGACGAGATTTAACGTTTTAACGAAAACATGGGACAAGTTTATTCTTTTCGTATTTATGGTAGTCGATAAAAAAAAAAAAAAAAAAAAAAAAAAAAACGTCAAAACACATAAGGAATATACATACGGCACTTATAGCACCACCATTTTCAAAACTACTCCTGATAACAGACACTGGAAAATAACGTAATATATGTACGTTTACGATTAGATTATATTATACTAATTGCCATTTTGTCGTATTTTGACGTTTTTAAATTTCTGTGTACAATTTACACTGTACATTGTACATAACTACATAGGTGCCCGTTTTAAATATAAATAAAAATTAGCAATAACGTAATATAATCGTGGTCTTATCATTAAAAATCGGAATTTAAAAAATGGTTGTAAATGCATTCGGCGTAACTATGAGATTTTGACCGTCGGTATTTCGACCCTGTCGGTTTAGTTGAACGCTTCCCGTGTAATATACACGATTAATAATAATATTGAGAATTTGCGGAAACGAATTAAATTATTTGAATATCTCGTTCCCGTCGCAATATTCGGATCTTAAACATTTCCAAACGTAATTGGAAAAAAAAAAAAAAATCAATTTTAATCGAAATAACATTTATTTCCTATATACCGAATTAATTACACTGTTGAATAAGTAATTCGATTTTCTTCGGCATATCGTAAAGTTTACAAATTACGTTATCATATTACCGAAAGCTGAACCATTCTAAAAAAAAAAAAAAAAAAAAAAAAAAAAAAAAACAACCCCGTCATCTTTTTCTCCCATTCGAAACCCGTATACCGTATTATTGAAAACGTTATACAGATGTTATGAAATAATGATTGATTCGGGTAAAATCGGTGGCCATTAGCGCGGCGAAAGGCACGAAACGATTCGTACCATTCAAAACGTTCTTCCCGAGATATCTGGCAGATGGATTTGTCGAAATTGGTTTTGATAAACGAGGCGAAATTTGTTTTTACAAGTGTACACATATCGCCATAAGATTTTTCTACTAGTGTGGTCGTGTTCGAAACATTTTTTTGAAGGTAAATCGATATACGATTGGTGGCGGTGCGAGTGGGTGTGGCGGTATCAGTGTTCTGTATTATAGCAGTGCTCCTGTCCACTGAACTATAAATTAACGTTGTCCCTGGACAATGGACAATTGTATAGTAGTTTGTTTTTTTTTTTTTTTTTTTTTTTGTTTTGTTGTTGTTATTATTTTAAATAACCTTGGGACGGAGGGATAAGAGAAACTATGAGGGTTACAAACAAACAAAAAAAAAACAGTACAAAATGGGTTTTACGACACACGGAAAGTGTGCGAGCAGTTATTTCAATTCTATTGTGCCCGTGATTTGAATGCAGAGATTTGTTTGAGTTTCACACTGGTGATGATTGCAATCGAGAACTTCCCTAATCTACTAAAAGCACGAATTTCTGCTGGTACCGCCGCGGTTTTTAAGAATTAACATAGGTGTGCCTTTTTATACCATTATTGTTCATGCTGTCAACAACAACAGAAAAGTACAACGTTATCGATTAAAAAAGTTTGTTTGTTTATTTTTATTTTATTTTTTTTGAACAATGATTATTCTCGATATCTGTAATTTAATTGATTCCTGTACGCATCGAATACACCGATTGTATTTTATATCCAAACAAAAACCAAAATCTATTCGAAGACCATAGTATAAGTTCAAATAAGACCGATGATGAATTATAATAGTATAACCAAATAAGCCTTGACAGTAATAAACATGTCGATTCTGCGATCTAATCAAATTGTGTTCCTATAATCATCGAGGCAAAATTTGTTCTAAAAATTTGTTCTATACGAAAAGCACTTTTAAACCTGTATGACCTGAATAATTTTGGGAAGTCTATAATTATTAAATGTATTATTTATTTATTAAAACACAAACGTAAAACAACGTGTAAATCGTGTACAGTGTATTTTTACAGTATTTATAATATTATATAAATAGTAAATACAGTATGATTAAAACAAATCTAGACAAAACTGTAACATAATATCATATGCAAACACACGCGTTAAATTTTAAAACTTAATAATTTATTTCGATCTTACAATATGGAAAAAAAAAAAACTTTAAACGAATTCATGTAAAACATTTTCCTATTGTACCTACAATATAATGGCGTATAACGGATTTTACATTAAAATAAGTTAGGGAATTTTCTGTATGTCTATAGATAGTCTTAAATAATACACTAAAGTTATAATTTAAAATATATCATCTTGTCTGTATTATATATTATATAAAAATAATTGTTTATTTACACTGTGCAGTTTAATATTACCAAATTGAAACGCAATTGGCATAATTAGGTATAAATTTATTGCTTAACAATTGACTACGTATAGGAATTCAAATGCACTACCTAAAATACCAAGTACAATTTTTTAGACGTGAAAAATATATTTATCTGCTTTAAACAGAAAATTACTCAATCATTTGTATACAAAATATAGAAAACAAATACAACAAAATGCGCGGTAGCCTCTTGTATAAAATACTACGAAAACGTTAAAGCTCGTGAAACACTTTGTTTGTAATACAAATAATGGCAAATATTTTGGTGATTTAAATTTTGCCGGTTTGCTAAAGTTAAACATAAGAGAATCAAACTAAACGTAATGTAAACAACTGAATAATCCTTGAAAACGTTAAAGTTTTCTTCGATTTTATTGGTGCCATTTTCTTTTCTTCGCATCTTGCGTTTTTAATTAAACAAAATATTTTGTGCGAAATTTAACTATTATTATTATTATCATTAATGCTGCACGTGAATACAATTCAGATTCAAAGTTCCGAGGTCATGACAGAGCAGTATTATTTAATTTTGTATTTGTGTGTGTTATGTATGTTTTTAATGGGCAAGAAGGAAAGATTTATTCATATTTACTCGTCGTATTACGGTAACAAATATAATTTTTTTTTTTTTTTTTACTGCAGAGAGGTTATTTTTCGATTTTCTCAATCGATTCTCAATAAAATAACCACAGAAAAATTTTTTTGAAAAAAGAAAAACCATTGATATTTAAAAATACATTTTTAATTTTAAAACATATTCCAGAAACTTTAAATTTCCAACGATAATTTATTTTAATATTTTATATAGGTGATTTAATTTTCAAAAAGCAATATTATTCGATATTTCGATAATATATTGGATTTCTTTTAACAAATAAAAATATAGAATATAAATTAGTACTATTTTTATTCCAATCCATAAATCTCGTAATAGTTTTAATTGAGTAATTCCTATTTCTGTATTTACGATAATTGCCGAACTAAATAGTTAATAGTAAAACGTTTTATCCACATAGGTTGGAAACTAGCAGTTATTTAAGTACGTAAAATGCGTACAATGTATATGATTTTCATCAAAATTTGAATTTTCAACAATTATATAAATTAAAAAAAAAAACTAAATGTAGTTATAATGACGTTGAATTATTCTGATTAACACTAAGTACAACTTATTTTAAACCTTGTGTCAAATTTTCGAGCATTTTTGATTAGTCAAATAAATGTTATCCACATGAAAAAGCTCAAAAAATATTTTGAAAATTGTACCACGTCTGGAAAGGGCTAACATAGACATTCAGTGTAATTATTTATCTTTATTAAGTATTTTATCAATATTATTTTCAAATAATTGGCATGTTTATAACAAGAAATTCACTTCCACTTAAAAAAATAATAATTTAAAAAGTTAAGTTATTTATCCATATTTATACTATAGCTAAGATTTTGTCACTTTAATCTCGTCTACATTTTTAAAGTTTTTTTTTCTTGGCAACAGTATTATTGCGTAAACTTTTTAACCAAATAACCTCACTATTTTGTGTAATTTATTTGAACGGAGAAAACGAATTATAAAATTCAATTTATATAAAACATTTTTATTTTTATTAACCGAATAATTTTTTCGTTAAATAAAAATAATTTCTATACAATAAAAATACAATTGTTAATAAATACTCCCACTTAGATAGATTAAAAATAATATAGCCGAACATTGTTTTTTTTTTTTTTTTTATCATCATATTCCGCTGATTTTTAAATAATTTTGCCTTATCCATCGTGTACGATGATAAAAAACATTTCGTTGAACATCGATAAACCACTTTAACGACTTAATAAATTCAATAGCATTATAATTATTAAGGCCTAATGTGGACGCTTGAAGGGTTTTATTACTAACGTTAAAACGTTTCTTGAATTGCGTTCCAAAATGTACGATATATTATATACCTGTCTCTAGTTTACACATCTCGTTGTCTAGACCGTTTGATTCATGATGTACTTTAATAACTCGTCTAAGTCTGTGCAGAGTAAATTGTATTTCAGAATACCCTTGAACTGACGTTTTAATCCGTCCAATATACAATTTTGTATTACAAGTTCCCCATTCTGACCCGAGCCGATAGTCGCTTTTTAATAGACTACTATAGGTGTCGCCAGTCACTACAGTCACCACTGTGCCAGCGATTTCAAACCGCAGAAGAATAAAATAAAAGACACCCCTAAAATTGTGAATCCGGAACAATTGCCTCTCCACGCCTTCCGTCGAATCCGGCCCCGGTATATTTTACATTTTGTATATTATTTCGGAACATAAAGCGGATTATGATAATATAACACTGGAACACCGGAAGTCTCATAAAATGCCCTATTATAAAAACTCTGATAAGTATTGAAATCGGTCAACGAATTATCTACAAATTTGATTAGAAACCGTGACAAAAAAAAACGTGCCTAAAATAATCGTGATTGTATTTTTATTTTTAAACGGTTTTACAAAAAATATTAATGTGCCAAAATTAAACAAATATTTTTACAAGCCAAATTATACCAATAAATTCGATAATTCATATACGAGTATTTCATCTGTCAGGTCCACAATATTCGGTAACTGTAACATAAACACCTTTTTTTTTTTTGGATTAATAAAAATCCTCATTTTCTACAATTATCAAATAAATATTAATTTATTCGATAATCTTACTCGTAAATATTTATGTTTACATGTGCCATTGATAAATACGTTGTACGTTGTAAATCGAGCCCCACTCGGAATTGTCGATTCTAATATGTATTGTTTTGATTTAATTTATAAATATAAAATTCAACACTCATATTCGTCCGGATGGAAACAACAGTACAAGATAAAAACACCCAAGATTGAACTTTTTTTTAGATATGAATTCATATCACCATTCAGTATTCACTACGGTAAAAGTTCTAAAAACTATGTTTCATTTTATTGCAGAATGGGTTCACGAGATTTGCAAACACTGTGAGAAAACAAACGTAATAACTTATGTGCGATTTCCAATGCACAATGAACAATGAACAATGAAAAATTAAGAACTGTTTTATTGTAAAACGCGGTGGAAAATTTTAACTTTTGTAATTCCCTAACGTAAAAAAAAAAGGAATAAAAACGGTTTAAAATATATTCTCCGTAATTCCGGTCCGAAACCGTTCGAACATCTCCGAAGGGAGTGGTTTATATTTTGAAGTCCCGGCGAACGCTTTCGTTATCCCGTCTCGAATTTAATTTGAAAACCCCGAAAAAATGCAAAATACTAAATGTTAAATTTATTTATTTTTCACGCCTTTGCTTCGGTGTGAATCTCGGTATTTCTTTCGGTCTTTCTTTCAGCTGAATAAAACGCGTTCTGCCCAATGTCGTTACTCAGCACACGAGTTTTATAAAGATTTTTTTTTTTTTTTTTTTGCAGTGTGTCGGGGGTGGCAGGATAATAAATATATATATAAATTGGTAACGAGAAACAAAATAACTGCTAATGGTTACACGGCACCAAATGAAGGGTGGATAAAAACGATTTTAGCCGGGCCATATGAATATATGAATGGACAAGGGACTATTATTAATAGTCCGGAACGATGGCAGCCAGCGATTTCGATCTCTAATCGTATTTATACGCAAGAAACTTATTTACTCTCAAGACCCTCCCTATCCATTTCCCATACACTACGATGAAATACTCTTCGTGGTGACGAAACGCCAATGTATATATTGGGGGAAAACCGACGTTCCTTCGACGATGAAACATCGGAGGTTTTAATTTCTATGGAAGCAATTGAACGTTTGATTATCTTTTAGTAGATAATCGTCATCAAATTCGATAATTCAAAACAAGTGTACTTGTCTATTCTTAAACGGTTTTACCGATCCCCATG
Source organism: Tuberolachnus salignus (assembly GCA_956483605.1). NCBI lineage: Eukaryota > Metazoa > Arthropoda > Insecta > Hemiptera > Aphididae > Tuberolachnus > Tuberolachnus salignus. The sequence continues at coordinate 37,029,555 of OY101434.1, forward strand.
CTTGAGATATTTCACGGGGGCGCCGGAACAATTGGGGCAATGGGGACAAATGAAAAAAATACGTTTTTGAATAAACGAGTGAAAATGTATCCAGAATAATTTTAAAAATATGCATAGTCAAATACAAGACAAATTATTCATATACTTTTAGAATATATATATATATATTTTTTTCCGCTCATTTATTGGTAATTTAAATCAGTTTTATAATGGTTTGGTAATTATTATAATTGTATGTAAATAAAGATAAATAAACCGGTGAAAATATTACAATGTATTATTTCCAACGATTGTACGACCTATTTAAAGTCGTGAATTACACAAAAAATGTACCTATATTTCTTTTATTATGTGGTACCCGAGTAGGTACAAAACGAGTATGATTTACAAGTACTTGTGTATTTTCTCTTTGTTTTAAACATAGTGAATGAAAAGTGAACTCGTGTGTGCTATTCAAAAATAAAATATAATGGGACTAAAATAAATAGCTTAAGTTGAGAGAAATAATAACTTTTTGAATTATCTAGAGAAAAATTTCCTAGGGGCTAAGCCCCCCTAAGCTGCTAACGTAGGTTTCAATCGTCCCCAACAATTTATATGTCGAATATTGAAACTAAACTAGTATAGTCGTCAACGATTTACAACAAACAAAACCCGATTAAATTAAACTTTTTGTCAATGGCTGACAAATAAAATTTTAACGATATTAAAAAAAATTGTATTATTTTTATTAGGTCCTTTTTTATGTTATATTATAAAATGTCTATTTTCGTTAATTAAATTTGTTTCAGTTCCGCACCGAAAACAAAATAAAACATTTCTGAAATCATTTTTAGATTATTAAATTACGTCATTTTCGGTGAGCGTTTAAAAATATGTAATTAGGTTTAACCCGCCCCACGGTTTAAAAATCATTCCGGCGGTGCTGAGCTTTTGCTCGTTCGGCCATTCAATATAAGAAAATTGTTTTCCTTTTAACAACTACTCTCGTTCAGCCCATACTTCGCGCGTTCATTTTAGTATTATTATTATTTATTAATTTTTTTTAACAAAAAAACGGCACTTGTTACAATATCGCCGCTCATCGGTTTCGTTGAATATCACCGTAGGAGCAATCCCTGCCCCTGCCCCCTCCCCCCAAGAAAAACGCGTAACCTGTTGAATTATTACTGACGAATCACCGAAACAAACCGATGGAGCACGTGGGACAAAATCAATTGACGTCGTCGTCGTGCTGTTTGATCGCCACCACAAGAATCGACGTATTTCATCGTAGTGGGTGTTCCTATAAATACGACGGGCGATATGGGAACAAACCTAGCTTCAGCGTGGGATAGGCGGATAGTCCTCGTCCCCCGGTTTTCCCATACGCGATAATATTATATGTACGAAAATAATTATACATGATATTTCGCGTCAGTAAAAAAATCTAGATTAACGTACAAATTGCGAACGTTCTATTGGTCTGCTGGACCCCATTCCGAAATAACTATAGATAACAAACGTCTACGATACATGCCACTATTTTTAAATCAATTTTGACTTAATGTCATTCAACTGTGTGATCGTGCCAGTAATTCATTATTATTGATATAACACAACGCTGTCATCAAAACTCATCGTCGTGACCGTCCGATTACTGGACAACTTCAAGAATATTAGACGTCTTGAGCGTCGGAAACCATACGACTTTGTTTAAGAACTTGAATTAATGGCACTTTATCAACGTGTAGAGTATATACAGTGGATTCCGCCTATTGTGGGCATCGGTTAATATGGGCATCCGCGTAATATGGACAAATTAGGCTGGTCCCAATTCCAATGTATACTAATACGTAAAATATGGGCACTCGGTTCGGTTTATGTGGGCAATATTTTGTTTATCAAAAGTAATAAAAATCATTACGTTTTTTTAAACCTCGATGCGATTCTGTTGTGAATTTAATTCAATAGGAGTGTCATAAGAGTAATAGTAGAAAATAAAACGATAAAAGTCACACGTGTAGCTTTCTCTTTCCCTAAACCGTCAACGATTACATCTTCGTGCAAGGGGGTAACGAAAATAGTCCATTTGATAAGCTTGAAGCGTGTGGCCATTTTGTCAACCAGATTAGACAACGAGTCATTACAACGTAATGTACACCTTCCACATCCAAAGAGTATTTTATCGAGTATGTAATATTATTAGTTCGTATTTTCATTTATGTATTAATGTAACATTTTTTTTTTTTTTTTCCGATTTGATGACTCACGTATGCAAAGCAAAAAACCTTTCCGTATTAAACATGTTTGTGTCTTTTGACTGATTTCGGTTTATACGGGCAACCGATTAATGTGGGCAAATGGGTTTGGTCCCGACGTGTCCACGTTTGACTACATCTAGTATCTAAGATATATATATATATATATATATATATATATATATATATATATATATCGTCAAACACATTTATAAAAGATCTTTGGGTCGTTTAAATACTAAAGCTCCGGGACATTTAAATATATATATAATATTTTACGCCGCGGCGGTTTTAAATTTATATACGAATGTAAATTTGAACATTTTTTTTTCTTCCGATTTGATGACTCACATATGCAAAGCAAAAAACCTTTCGGTATTAAACATGTTTGTGTTTGTGGACTGATTTCGGTTTATACGGGCAACCGATTAATGTGGGCAAATGGTCCACGTTTCACCACATCTAGTATCTAAGATATATATATTGTAAAAGACATTTATAAAAGATCTCTGGGTCGTTTAAATACTAAAGCTCCGGGACATTTAAATATATATATAATATTTTACGCCGCGGCGGTTTTAAATTTATATACGAATGTAAATTTGAACATTTTTTTTTTTTTCTCTCTTTGATATCGATAAATTTTCTAATATTTTTTTTTTACGCGGCTTAACCGGGCTCTTACCCGGCAGTAGAGAAATATCCGTCTTGTCGTTTTTCAGTGGCCGCCGTTAGGGATGCGCACGCTATTATTCTATTATCTCTTTGTGTTACGTACGATAACGGGGCCGCACGTATACGCGTATGATATTATCGCGGTCTATAGTAAATTCACGGTGGTAATATACGAGCGTTTTAAACGGGCACCGCTCGAGCATATCCCCGCCGTATACCCACTACGTATTTTTTCTTTCTTTTTTTTCCCTTTTTTTTTTGTTTTTTTGTTCTTTTTTTGTTGTTGTTGTTGTTGTTGTTGTTGTTGTTGTTGTTGTAGTTTTCGCGTAATACGTGCGCGCGTTCGAACAACACAATATACGCACGCGGGCACGACCGCCGAAAACTCGTCCTCGGGCCCGCGGTCAAAAAGTTACCCGCTATATTATACACGAGGTATAATAATAATAATAACAACAACGGTATAATATAACTGTTGCCAAACTGTCGCGCCGGGTATCCCTCCGTCGTGTCGTTTATTTCGCATTGTACCTTTAAGTTATCGGGAAGTTATAGCGACGACCCACCACGATATAGAGGAGGTGCTCCCGTTGGAAAACTTTGCCCGGCGACAACTCGCGGGCGATATAGTTAATCTCCGTGCGCGCGACGCCCGAAATTCTTGAGTTTACCCTTCACGCCCGCGCGGCGGCCCGTGTTCGCTTGATTTTTCCAGTAGCGCGCGATCCGGACGATTCGACCGCTCCGACTGTCCCGCCGTTCACTGCCCGAACCCTCGAATCCGGTTCTCGTTCCGCCCGCCTCCCGATATCCTGGCCGATATCGTAAGTGTTATTTATAATTGTTCGCATTTTAAATCCGCAATAAATTGCATTCGGACCTGGAAAACGATTTCAAACGTTATAATATTCGACGTTAACGTTTGAAAACGCTTTCATAAAAAAAAAAAAAAAAAAATGTTTTTATAAAACACTGAACCGTTTAAAAAATATTGTATTACTAACCGAACTCTGTCCATTTTCACAATGCATTTTATTAACTAAAAATATAATAAAAGAATCATCGAAACGGAAATTTCGTATAAAAAAAATCAAAAGTTTCTGTACAAAAACCAAAGGATAAAAGCCGGTTTTGAGGAACCGGTTAGACTTTTTTTTTCTATTTGCATGGGTATAATTAAAATTATTAAAATTACCAGATTATTTAGTTATTTAATCGCACGAATATTTTTTTCTGTTGATGGAAATTTCGCCCTTCTTATTACATTATACAATTACCTACGCGCCTATTAACTCAATTCTGATGTTGCCACGTGTGTACAAGTCCAACATATTTAACGTATCGATTGTACTATACAGCTCCCCGTTCATATTAAGAGAAGGGTATACTGCTTAATATTCTGCTATAATCACTGGAATGAGAAAATCTTTATTTATAGAGAGGAAAAATATGCAACTGAGATTATAAGTACTCACAGCTCGTAGGATAAGATAGTTGACCTACTAATTTCAAATGCAGATAAAATTTGCGACTAATTTGTTTTTGTGTGGTTTTTTTTTTTCATAAATAAAAAATACAAGAATACCCTACAGTAACTTTCTGCACTAGTATTTTAATTATTATACTGTGATAAAATGATATTATAAAAAAAAAAAAAACGAAATAAAGCTTCTACACTTTTGGCCAAGGTAATTAAAATTAGAATGGTATCATTAAAATATACACTAAAGCCGGCTTAAGATATGAACTAGATGGTTTACTAATGTGACATTATTAATTATATCTAGAAGTGTGTGTTTAAAACTCATAAAAAAAAAAAAAAAAAAAAAAAATGTTTAAGTTGTAACACTACAAACTAAAGGTTTAAACCTGATTCGTGTAGAGAATAAGAAAAACTCCTACTCGTCAAATTATCAGTGTACGATAGTAAACCGCTATAATATATTAAATAAATACTCAACATTCGACGTTCATTCGATAACATTGAACCAATATGAACATTAATACTAACGTCGAACTCTATGAACTAAATCAAAATTATCACAAGTATGATAGTACACAATAATAACACTTAGCACATAGTGTTATTATTGTTTACACTGTATAGGATATAATTGGAATATTATGTTGCCATAATTGAAGGGTTCAATGCAACATCAAGACATATCCACTTTATAGAATTGTTCAAAAAAAGAAAAGAATAGATTAAAAGTGATTGCGTATTTATTTTAAATATTCAAAAAAAAAGTATCCATGTACATACCTATGAGTTTACTAACTTATAAATTTTTTCAAATTAAACCTCAAGCCTAAAAATACGTTTAAAATTTAATAAAAAGCCCTGATAGTAACGATAATATTTACAGTATAGATATAATTAGAAACAATTGTTTCGCATAATATGGCTAACCCACTAATCCGCCGCAGGTGCCTATACTAACAAAAAATCGCGGGTGAATATGTTTAAACTTTAAACAAATACCGATGTAAATAAACTCTTGCTCGAATGAGACTGTGTATTTAAACCAATTTGAAAATTGGTGACACGGAAATAATAAACGACAAAAATGATTACTTACGTCGTTGTATAATGCGTTCAAGTGTACGTCTCATCAATTAGAATTAACTTAATGTATATATATATAATTAATTAATTCGGAATTTGTAATCATAATGTAAACGCGTTTTCATTTCGTGTTTACTTAATGCGTATTAAACCGAGTTAATATACTAATATTTCGGTATTAATTGCGTTCGCCGAATTGAATTATATCTGACGTCGGGGAAGAAAATATACATTGAATACCTCAGAATTTACCAAATGTGCCTTTGAGTGTCTTGAATTAATGGATCCCAAAACGATTACACGACGACGTTATTGTAGAAAATAAAATAAACGTATAGGTAAACCTCCTCATTGTTCGATTTTAATTCGCCTGCGACATTATTACTCCGTTTATATATTAATAAGTAAGTTTTCTTCTTTTTTTTTTTTTTTCTTTTACGCAATACAATCATTTTATTGTATATGTACGGCACACGGGCCTCGGGCCTGGATCATAAAAACCGAGGACTCCAAACTTTATAATACGGTGCTGATGAAATTCAAAAAGGCCTCGAGTTTTTGGCTTCGCGCACGGCCCGTCAACTGACATTATAATGTTACGGCACTGGTGGTCTTCATTTTCAATTTCGCCTCGCGAACGTGAATCTTTCAACTTAATATTCACAGTCCGTTCGCGGCAGTGGTGTAGAACAATAAATCATAACGTTTCGAACGAGTATCGGGTGAAAAACGATTTATTCTGGACAGTTTCGGAAAAACAAAATTTGTACTGTATTTCTCCTGTTGTCTTCTTCGCGCACTCGGTCATAATAAATCGTCGGGTTTCTGCCAACACGTCTTCTTTAACCGCTGCGCTACTTCTTAGCAAAGCCACGCACACGCTGTCTGAGTCAGTAACCCAATACATCACGTACCCGCCAAACATCGAATTTATCACAATAATCACTATAACTGCATAATATGCACCGGATACGTCGAGTTCGGCCAACGGGTTTCACAATTTCCGATTGCTCGTATGGACCGGAGAAATTTGTTTTTAATATTATTCTTATTATTATTTACGCCACACTCTCGCGACCAGACGAATTACGCAGTTTTCAGTTTTAAATAAATATAAATCCCTAGTATACCCCCTACAACAATATTGTTAACGGTTTTGTTTCTCGACCTGGCGACTGGATAGCGAATCAGACATGGCCCGCTACACCGGTCGTACTTTGTACTTGATTCATACGCGAATTTTTACTCGTCCAGAAACGAAAACCTACGAAAATATTATTAATTTCCGTTACAACTAAATACAAAAAGAAAACCTTAAAAATAATACGCATATATACTATACGATTAAACGCCGAAATAAGAAAACTGTTCACGCCATATTTGACGGTTGCCTAATCTTCTGACAACATAATTTTTATCAAAATGCAATTTTTATATCGAATGGCTATACTAATTAAACAGAACGGAAACGTTAAAGTCTCCGGCGATCTGACGATTACCGTTCAAACCGTGGATCGGAAGTACCTACCTCATAGGAAGTTCCTCTTTCTAATATTGAGGTTATGTTAAATCAATATCACTGAAAATTAATACTCTAGTCCGTTTAAGTTTACCCACTTTTGCGCATCCATGCTGAGCCGCCGGACGTGCGGATCCTCACATACAGTGGCACACGCCTGTGATTGGTCGCCGTTCGTCGGAGGCCTAAACCGTGTGTGTACAGATGATTACAGAAACACGCAATAATAATAATATTTATTGTAATGTGAATGTTTACAGGCTCTCGCGTATAATAAATTATTATAATATGATATATCACTCATATCACTCTTCATTTTACAAGTATTTTTTTATTGTAATTTATATATACTGTACCCAATACCTGTATGACTAAACCGTGAAACGTCATAATTACAAATCATTTATTTGAATTAAAAAAAAAAAAAAAAAATATCATATTTACAAATTTAGTTGGAATCTGACTGAGAATCAGATGATGTACGCGCACATTACAGCTCACTACGTACACACCGTGGTGTTCCGCGACGTACGACACCAGCGCTCCCTAGCCGGTAACATTTTATATAGGAGGGAATGCGCGACGGCCACCGGTTTTCGTCGAGTATATGTATGGAGAAATATTTAGTTATAGGAATGTAATTAATTTTAAATAAATTTGTTTTACGAACAAATTCGGGATGAATATTATCTGCCGGGGTTTCGACCCGTCTGGTCTGTGAACGGCCGGGACTTTAACACTGTCGGAATGTTGACCCTGTCGGGATTTCGAACGGCTGCCGTTGGACATATTACACGACAAGTGCGCTCCTTGCATGCAATAAATTATTGATTATTCGAACAACTTACCGGATTTGCGTTCACGATCCAGTTCGCGACCGTACGCGTTTGAATCGGTGTCTGCTCGTTTGCGATCAAACAGTTCGTCGTTGCTCGTCCAGTTTTTGAACGGTCGCAAAAAACTGTTTCTGTCCGGGCAGAACGCAAACCTTTCAGCAGTTTCCGTACGGTGGAGTAGTAGTAGTGGTTTCCGCGCGTTTAGCGAGTTGTGTCGCTACGCACACCGCGCGTGTATATCATGAATTTATGGTTTTAACGGTGATATTAAACAATTTGAAAGTATATCGAGTGCGAAAACAGTTCGGTAGTTCAGTGTCAAATGAACACGAGACATTAATGAAGCGAAAACGGGGAATTATAATACAGTCGAATCGCGGATAACTCGAAGAACTCGACAACTCGATTTTTTTTTTAATTCCCCTAGAAATTATAATAACACTCAATGTATTATAAGTCTTGTTAACTCGAATATAAAATTGTGATGAATTGCTTAGTCGAAGTATATTTTTATATCTGCTATATCTGGATATTCTGGGTATTTCGTGATAATTATTATGTATTATGTTTTATCTACTTCAGTACTGTATAATAAAGATTACTGATTATTAGCGCACACACAATAATAATAAGTATGGCTGGTTAGTATGTGTCTACACTCTACCTGTCGTGTTTGTCGTGCGTATTTCTGAATGTTTTTAAACATGTATTATATAAAACATGAGCACGGGGGTACGGAAACGCGCATTTGAATTCATGAGATCGACGAACAACGGGAAACCGTTGCACCTATGTAGATGCCAATAGTACACATTCTATTCGATCAATTCTGGCCAATTCTACCATCGATCGTAAACATTTCTAATCAATGTTATTACCGCGCGAGCACGTCAAATATCATATAATAAAACTGATTTTTCCAACAACAAAAAAATGCATTTCAGAGCGCACACTGTGAGCCAACTTGACGATGTCCGTGGTGAAACTAATCAATTGCGTTTCGTGTTTCGAGATTATATGGTCACTGTAGATTTATAGTCGCGTGTGTGTGCGCTGCTGTTACGAAACAGCATAATATTTCAAATAAACAAAACGCAGATTTACAGATTTAATTTCACATTTATTTGTGAAAAAAAATGAACGTTTGGCGAAATAAAAATGTATTAAAAAATTAACGTTGACTTGCGTTTTTCTGGAACTTTAAAAAAAATACATACATATATGATACCTAATAGAATTTACGTCAAAATGACAATTGAATATTACATTTTTAAATACACACATAAACGGATATAGTTTCGATAAATTATACGTTTTAATCCAACCGTAAATATGTCATAATTTCTAAATTATTGTATTTCGGGCATTTAACAGTTTACTGTAAAGCTCGGTTTATCGCCGGCCATAGTATTATAATTATTATTTGTTTGATATTTCCTTGTGCGTCCGGCGCCACCTGTTCGGCCCTATAACGTTTCATATTTGAAAATAAAATAATGATTTGATAAATAAATAATTTGAAAATCGTGAACGTTTAAGAATTTTTTTTTTTTTTTAATTATTCTAAAAAAAAAAACAAAAATTATATAAATAAAACGCTTGGTCACAGATCGAATTATCTTCTGAATCGTGTAAAAATGATGAATCGCCAGAACGGTTATAGCTTTGTTAAAATGTGTTAAAATCTTGTTTTTAGTCTAAATACCTATAAGTATGTGGATTTTTTTAACATTTTACCTTTATAAGGATTTAATTTTCACAGAAATTGGTTTTCATCATAGGTTAATAAAAATATAATAGAAGTAACATTGAATACAAAAACAAATCCCTAATCTATAAAGTCCATAACATTTCAGATAATCGAATTCAAAATGATCAGAATATACTCATGTGCGTCCGGACAAAGGTAATTAAAAAAATAAATGACAATTTTTTTTTTTTTGCTTAATGTAAAATCTCAACTTAAATATATTTTATATATATATATATTGTTACAAAACTATTAAAACCTTTTTAAAATGAAAGAAAGCAACAATGTAGGTTTATTTGATATTTTATATCAGTTTTTTTTCATTGTTTATCAAGCACTATTGGACATTTCATTTTTATGTGAAAATGATTTCAATGTACCACGGTGATTAATTTTTAACCCCATTAAACAATCATTCAAAAGTTGAAAATGTTTTGGAGTACTGCTCTCTCACAAAAAGTAATCACGAGCAGCGTTCTAGAAAATACCATGTAATCTCCTAATAAAACTATCAGCTATAGCTTATTCTACATAGTCTGTTTACAAATTCAATTTTCAAAATGTAATCGAAAACGACACAAGCGAAAGAGAAAAACAACACAAGAAAATACATGAGATTTAAAAAATAATTATACAGCATCAGATATTGTAGGGTCAGAACATATTATATGTCTTCTATGTTTAAATTCGTTCGGGTCTACAAAAAAAAAAAAAAAAACAACAATAAATCTACTCGTAGATTCTTAGTTAAAATGTGAAAACATTGTTAACCCGAAAATATTTTAATTATTAACGAGATATATCTCGAGGTTATATATCTACAACCAATTTAAAGTCGACGTGGCATTAAACAAAACTTTCTAACGATAATAAAAAAAAGCGTTCGGAAAAAGAAACGAAATAGTTATCTTATTAGCTTTGTAGTAATAAACAATTGTAACATATAAATATATTTAGAAATATAAAAAAATATATATACTATTGTAAAACCTAACTCCCTTAATCATAAGTACCCATTAAAAGGGACATTCCCCTCCCCCCTGGAAAATGATAAAATATGCTAGTATCCAGATTTTGAGACTAAAGTTTTTTTCATAATTGTATATAAACATTGTTTCGCATGTCTCAGTGTTTTCGATCACTAGCCGTTAGAAAAAAAATAAAATAAAATAAAAAAACAACAAAATAATTGTATAAATTGTATGCGTTCGTTGTATTACAATTTCGTTTCGTCGCTCGATCCCCAGAAAATTGCGACCCTATTGGTCGCCCTTGGCCACGATCTAAATCTAAAACTAATTTGAATTGATTTTAATTTAATTTTGATTGTTTTAGGTAATGTTCGGGGTCAGACAGAGGTATGCCTCATGGTTGCCCGTGGATAGTGCCACTATTTAGATGGGCGTTTTTGTCTGGTTGTATGGCCAGACCGTTGAGTTCCGATATCAAAATGTCCGAGGTTTTCACACAAAACATGACGGAAGGTAATTCACTATGGGTGAACAATACAGAAAGGCATTTTTGAAACGTCAAATCGCGGAAAACGGCGGGTTTTTAACAACAATATCCCCAATCCAAAGCTCGAATAGGCATTCCCCCGGACAGCTGTCACACTTAATCCGGGAACAATGCACAATACACGCATATTATTATAATGAGAAATTTAAATCGATACGTTTTTCGGGAATAATGTTTTTTTTTTTTTTGTTTTGTGTTTTATTTTATTATTTGTACGGCGCACGTAGGCGATTATTTTTACGGACTTCGTGATATTCAAATATGATATACCGACATGGCGAAATTAACGGCAAATGTACGCGCGGGGCAAAGGTATTTGTACAATGAAACGATCAATAGTTCCATAATATCTAATAATATTATACGAGACGGTTTTAACGTCCGCGCAAAAGCGTCGGTCTCGAGCAGATTTGCCCATAATGCCCATAATATTATTAAATGGCATGCTCGTTATACTCGATATAATAAATAATACGGTCTTTATTTGTCAAATTTAATTTTACTTATTTATTTACTCGTTGTTCTATCGCGGATTTCGCCAAAAATTGCCAAAAATTAATTATCATTAATATTAGTAATAATCATAAAATTAACGTAAATTGTTTTTTGTTTTTTTTTTTTTTCCAAATCCTATAGTATGACTGTCAAAAACAATAAATCCATTTTAATAAATATGTCATTTATTGACGGCAATATTTTATTAATCATACATTCTTACTCTACTCTATTAATACTTTTCGCGAATCGCATCATTCGATTGGTTTTCATTCCATTAAAATACGAGGCCTGTTCAAAAAGTTCCCGAATTTTTCAATTTTTTATTTATAGTGCTTACCCACAAGCTATTGAGACTTATCACCCTCGAAGTATTCTCCCTCTTGGTTTATACACTTTTGCCAACGACGTTTCCATTGTTGAAAGCCATTCTGGAAAGCAGTTTCTGGAATTGCTCGTAGCTCCGTTAGCGAATTCTCTTTTATTTCGTCTATCGTAGAAGAAAATCTTTGTCTTTTTAACGGAGATTTTAGTTTCGGAAATAAAAAAAAATCTGCTGGTGCCAAGTCGGGAGAATATGGTGGATGAGGAAGCACGTTCATGTGATTTTTCACGCAAAACAGATGGTTACGCGGTTGTCTTTCTGATCTTGCGACATCAACCGAGAGACAAATTTTTCTGCAACGCGGTGCATTCCAAGATTTTCTACCAGGATTTCATGATATGAACCAACCGATATGTTACAATCTTCCGAAATTTCTCGAACAGTTAAACGTCTATTAGACCGCACAATTTCATTGACTTTTGTCACATGAGCATCGTCTGTCGATGTCGACGGACGTCCTGAACGCGGGTCGCCATCAACTGATTCCCGACCGTCTTTAAAACGTTTAAACCAGTCGTAACACTGAGTACGTCCTAAACACTGATCACCATAAGCATTTTGCAACATATTATGAGTCTCAGTAGAAGATTTACAAAATTTAACACAAAATTTAATATTAATACGTTGTCCGTGAATGTTATTCGTCTTAAAAATCGCACAATACACACGACTCCCGTCTACTTTGAACGCGCACAGTTAATGGTTAGATAGCGATAAACATTTTGAGATTTAATTGAAAAGATAGCTGCTTATCTCTATTTTATTTTAATCTAATAACATTTACGATACTATAAATTTTCTATTTTTAGGAATTATAGTTCGGGGGACTTTTTGAACAGACCTCGTATAACGTCGTATTTTTACAATTTGACCGTAGCGAGTAAAACAGAATGTTAACGTTTGTAATAGAAATCAATTCTTACCAAAATAGCATTGGGTTTAAAATAGCCGATTTAAAAATTAAAAAAAAAAACAAAAACAAAAAGCAAGGCATTGCCCCCGCCGAATTGTTAGAACGGACATTGTCGTCGATTAACATTGTTGATTTGATATTATTTACAGATACTTTGACTTGTTACACTTGCGTCAACGTGTCGGACAATTTGACGTGCAACCAATACGCCATTGATAGGCCATGCGCTCGAGGTATGTATTATCGGTATTAATCGTGATTTTTTATCGTAATTCGTACGTCCGCAGATCTAGACTACTGTCAGACGTTACACATCATGGATTCGACCGGATCCAGCGTTATAGTGAACAAAAAATGTGCCAACCGGACGGAATGCCATCCGTCCATTGTCGGGTGTTTGAGCATTGACAGGCAGACGGTGAGGAATATTAATACTTATACGGTTATCGTTAGCCATTCACTAAAGCCGAGCACTTCTAGTGCTTAAACGTTTCAAAAACGGTTCGTGCGCCTAAAATACGAGAAATACAACCAGAGAACAATACTCGCGTGTTCGTTTTACGGACCAATAATATTTATAAAGAAATATGGTAAAATTATAACTATCTATACGAAATGAAAAACAAAAAAAATATATGATATTTTTAATAGGTTAACTAATAAAAACTTGTGACGGGCAATGTATTAAATTAATTTTTATATTTGTTCAAATTAACTCTACAAACTCAACGCTACATCGAAAAATTGCAAAATACGTTATTAATTTGTTTTAACATAGAACTTAGTTATACATTTGTATGGAGCGATGGCCAACTATGCGAAACACAAATTTAATTACTTTTTACTTTAGTGTTATTACGAAACATATTTCCATAGATCGCTCAGATTTTCCAGCAGTCTTTCTAGACTTACAATTACGAAATAACTACATGTTCTCGGCCCTAGTAGTTATTTCATAGTAATACATATTATGCTAGTATATAATATAATCATTGGTTGGAACATATTTTACCGACCTAAACGATCGCGTGGAATAAATTTAAACGATAATGTTTAAGAAACTGTATTTTTTTTTTTGTTAATTCGTTATTGTTCAACGAAAAATGTCGATATTATTAAGCGGATGTCACACGCCCAATATTACGAGTCACGTAAAAATGCGATTTTGACGAAATGTTTGAAAATGTATCGAATTCAAAAATGTTCAAATAAACTCACGAGTAGTCCCGTGTCATTATTTGTCAAGTATTTATTGTGTTGTCGCGAAATAAATTTGTATTTGTACGTCATAACGTACTCTAAATTTTGACAACGCAACCTAATAATTTTCAATAAATATCAATGACCTCCCCCGAAAGTTAACAACCGGGCAAATTGTATTTATGTTAAGGTTAGGTTAGTGTTTTTCTTTCGTATGTTGTGAAATTTCAGTAATTTCCTACTATGGGTTAGGATAAAGTACGAGAATAGTGTCTTGCCGCGCTAAACAGTTTTTACGATCGAATTACGGGCGGTATCGTGACAAAACTGATCGGTATGCCATCGTCAAACTGCATATTGGACAAGAACGCCTCGCCGAAACTGTACCCGTAGCCATTCCCCGGCATTTGATCGATTTATATTTTCCGTCTCGTTTATTTTTTTTATACAACCGACGACGTTTAAATCGTTTTACTAATTTATATTGCTTATATTTACACGGTACACCGCGTGTGCAAAAACGTGTGTCGCGCCTCACGTATTCGAGCGGTGTGCTATTTTTTTTTAATAATTTTGACACTAGTACCTAGTGCCGTACTCAGCTTTGGCGGTCCCCGGGCAAAGTAAATCTTCCGGGCCCCGTTACTTTCCTTAGGGCTAGGGCTTGATTTTAAAATTAAAAAATTGTCTAATTATACATGAAAACTAAATGATTTTCATATCGAATATTATTGCGATTGTGCTGTTTCATTTTGTTATCATAATTACATTCGTTTTATTGTATTTTAACATTTTGTAGTACGTTGTTAAAAGGTTTTCGAGAGATAATTAAATACTTTAAGATAGTAATTATTAATAGTAACTGCATAACAATATGAAACGTACAGTTAATAACGTTAAATTGAAAATAGAAAGGATCGGATCGCGTCGTTGCCTTCAGTTAACACAAAAAAATCATATCAGATGGTTGGATATAGTCCTAGGGTCTTTCTTCTTGCCTTTCTCGTTGCGATAATACTCGGATACAGTGTTAATAAACAAAAAAAAAAAAAAGTTCTAAAAAGTGGTTAGGGCCCGCCAGGATGTTTAGTTTTTAATTTTTTTTTTTTTTTTGTAAGCCTGGGCCCCAGACAAATTATTCGAGAAAAACGTTCTGAGTAGAGCCCCGGTAGTACCTACCGTCCACGTCGCCGCCTTTATAATATGATAATTAAATAAAATCGGGAATTTAAAATATTTCAGCCATTTCGTCACGGTGTTTGTAGCGCGCATCGGGTATATCGGGGTATATATCACCAAACAAAATCTGAGAAAAGCTGGCACGTAAAAGCGCAGAGAATACGAGGATAACACAAAGATGATAGCATACGTCTACTATACCTGTATCTATTTTAACGTGTGTGTGTGTGTGTGGTATGACGTTCTCTTAAAAACAAAGTCGTATGAATAGAACGAACACGTGATAGTGTTGTAAACGATACAAAACGTGTAACGGTATATTTATAATCCAGGGGCGAACGTAGGGAAAAGTTTCGGGGGAGGCTTTTGAAAAAAATGTAAAATGTTTATAAATATCATGCTTTATTACTCTTTAGGTACTTTAGGTATATATATACTTATATTAATCTATTTCATTTGTAAATCTCATGGGGAATTTTGAATAACTATTCAATTTTTAGGTCAATTAATATATTTTTTAAACATTTTCCCGATATTTCGGGGTGCGTTTATACCCCCGAAATCTCGCCCTTCGTTCGTCCCTGTTATAAACGTTAAATGTCACATCATCGTTGATTCCATTGGTACGTACAAATTACATATTTCATTAAAAAAAAAAAAAAAAACATAAACTATTTTAATAAATTGCAAAAAAAACGCGAAGAAAAAAATGAAGTATTATAACATCGGTTGTGTTTATTTACGACCGGTTTCGATTTTAAAAATCGTCGTGTTCATCGGATATGTGCCCGGCATATAGAACAATAAATTATATAAATAAATACGAGCTTATCTACTTTGCGCCTATTACACCGACACGCTGTATAACACTTAATAGGTAGTGCGGAAATTTGTTTTAATCTAATTGCATCACATCTATTTAATATCAATACGAAAACAAAAAAAAACTATTATGACGACGGTCATGCGTTTGTCAAGACTGTATTATAATATATGCGGTTTTAACTTTTTGGACATGTGGCATGATGAATGAAGCGGAGGCAACGGGCAAACTGAGTGTGATGCATGCGATTTAAAGAGGTTAAAATAATAATAAATCGATGTACAATGTCAAGAGATAAAGCAAAATGTAAAGGTAAGATATTGTGGAAGGGACGGGATTTATATATCGAATAGATGGCCGGAAGAAAAACAAACAACTCCATTGTGATTTTTGTCCATTGTTCATTTTAATCCATCACTCTACCCTTCGCTTCTCGAGTCCACTATCAGATCCATCTCTACTGCTATTGCTAATACAATTCGACTAAAAAAGCTTTTATAAATTAGTTGCCTTCTATTAAGATTGCCACTCCAATAAACGTATTATAATGCATACCAACAAAACGGTTATTAAAATACTTTCTTCTTTTTTTTTTTTTTTTTCTTTTGAAAACCTACAACATTGTAAAAGCACAGCTATTAAAATGTTGACGACTACCCCATTAGCATCTAAAAAATGTAAAAAATATTTTAGTTTTTTACGATTCTCTCAAAAAAAAAAAACAATTATGATAACATTTAACGAGATACAGTGTAAACTGTATTACTAAAACGTTTTGACATCCATGTAGTAACTTAAAGAAATACTAGGGACAGATATATCTACAGATTTTTTTTTTTTTTTTTTAGTAACACACGTTTTACATAAAGTATACGATAAAAAAAACCATTCATTTAGTACGCTTACCACGTGATTAAACACCTTACATTCATTATAGTGCTCTATTACTATTTCTTTATAAACTAATTGAATCGCGAGACATCACTTGTAATGTATTGATATAGTTCACTATAATTTATTTCTAACTGAAATTTATAATGCCTATCTAAGTAGACATACCAACACCATAAACATATCTTCAGCAAGAGGATTTCATATTCTATTTTGGATTTGTTTTTTTTTTTTTTTTTTTATTTATTATTATTATTATTTAGCAATTTAAAACGTGAAATACTATCCCGTTGAATTTTTATTATACCAATTTAAATACGGATCCCGTCACCAAATTCAGCACTAAAATAAATCCCCGGAGTTTATGGGTCATTCGTATATTTGATCACTTGAACCATGTACGACATCAAACCAATAAGAAAAATATTTTATCGTTGCACATAATGGTTGTAATCTGCGGCGGGGGGTTATTGCAAAATGATAATATATCAGTTAATAAAACAAGACAAAATAAGAAACAAAATCATAGCTACGTTTAATATAATAATAATGATTGTAATTGTCGATCCATTACTGAACGGGCTTTGCTACGAAAATAAATAGGCAAAAATGCAGCGGTTCTCAAAATGTACGCCGCGGCGCCGTCGACCGTAGATGACTCCGGTTTACAAATATATACGATTATTATAAAATAAATATTACCGAATTTTTTCTTTTTTTCTTTTTAAATATTTTTATTTAAAAAAACAAAAATAATAAAAAAGGGTCATTAGTTTTATCGAGAGCGCGATGAGACCGTGGGACAATCTCAATACCAAAAAGGCCGGCCCGTGAGACGGAAAGTTTGGAAAGCGGAGGTCTAATGAAAATAATAATTTAATTTGTTTTATATTCTAATTAAACTACAGGCTTACTATACGCTTACATAAAAATGTTTTAGTATAACAGTTCGTTAAAACGTTTGATAGAGTTATAAATTCAGAGATTAATATCCGTGCTTGATTGCACGGGTGTGTCATTTTTGGTATTTTATGGTTTGACCCCCTACTTTTTCAATAGATCACGCGACCATAGTTAATAATAGTAAAGAATTGTTTCGATTCGGATGTATTGTTCTCTTTTTCTTTTTCTTTTTTTTTTTGACGCTACTCGTGTCTCATTTAGTAACCTATATATATATATATATATAATCCCGTTTGTTCCAAATTTTCCGTTTGTACATTTATTAGCATTATGAATTACTAGTATGTTACGTTTAACGACGGCATTCCTATCAGAAATCGAAAATTGTACTCGAGTAGGGAGAATCTCAATTGATTTCGGGTGTTTGGCGCGGTTCAAACGGTAGACCGTTAACTCTGTAACTCTTCAACGCCGGAGAATACGCGGACAATTCGATTTTATTCGTAATTTGTCCGTTGACCATCGTATCAATTGTTATTATTATTATTTTTTTTTTCTAGTCGTCGGTAATTTATATAACTGCGGCCGAGTATTGCAAAGGCAACGGAGAAGATAGATCGTGATTAATCGTCACTATAGATCAGTGTTTCCCAACCGTTTTACCACCACGGACCACTTCGACAATATTTTATAAGTCGCGGACCACCTGAATTTTTTTTGCTCATTAACAAGAATACACAAAATGTTAACTTTCATTATTTTACTTTACATTTTATACTTCACTAATATATAATTATACTTTAATTTATTACTCTGGTACCTCCTAGGCACTTGTAAAAGTGGAAAATGCTTATCGGTCTACAGCAGCAACAACGATCGGATAACCGTATAATGTTATACGGTTCCGCAATAAGTCGTAATTTTTTGTCGCTATTTAAAAAAAAAAAATAATAATTAATTTGTAATGGAAATCGAAGGGAAAACCTACGGGACCGCTGCTTATAGACGGTGACGATTAATTCTAGTACGGCTTACACAGCCGACTACTGGGCCGTGTACGGTACCGTAATTTAATTTACTGATTTACTTATTTAATTCACTCGCCGTTTACCGCACGGCCAATGTACAATAGTACGAGTAACAATAATATTGTTTTAATAAACGTGTAAATAACCGGACGACGGCGTTGTGTCACTACAGGTGTGCGTGTCCTGCTGCGACGGCATGTACTGCAACATGACCGTGCCGACGAACCAGACGAACGCGGTCGTAACAATCACGCGCAAACACCACAAGAGCCCGGGCGGGGCCAACGAGCCGAAGACGAAATCGGCCGGCGGCGTGCCGTGCAGCCAACCGGCGGTTACCGCGTACGCGCTCCTGTTTCTGCTGCCGTTAATCGTTTTCCAATGTTAGACCGTTATAAATTTATATAAATTATTATTATTATCCTAACCGTTACCCTCGATAATATCATTACGCGTAGTCGAGTTTAGATTTAGACCCGGCACGGGCCGTACCGCGAAACAAACCGAAAATCGCGTTCGTACGCGTACGGCCCTGTCGACGGTCCACACATAATATCGTTAAATATCAGTTGGACGATTATGAATATTATAAATCGTAGGTGGGCAGAGCAAAGCCGGGCGATAAAAGTTTACTTATTCAATTCTCCCAACGGTAAAACGTGCCGCGTCGCATTTGCCAATGGCCCTAGAGACATTTCTGCTCGTAGAGTTTTAAGTTTGATAATCTTAACGAATAACGATAAACGTCGAGTAATAATAGTTATAGAATTTTAGGTGAATTGCGTGTACAACGCAGATGTAACATATAACGAAGACGATTTGTCCCCGTTAAAAACGGCGGTGTGATCAACAATAACGACGTCTGTTAAATTACCGTAGAGAATCGATAGAAAAAAATTAATTAAATTAAGAATTGTTTCATTAAGTTTTCGATTAAAAAAAAAATAATCTTAAGGCTTATTATTCTTGCTCTGCCCATACGTATTCGGTATGAATACCCGAGTTTATCGTTTCATTTTACTTGTTTGAAAACTATAAGGTTTTTCAATCAAACTAAGTTTTATGTTTGTGTTTTTAAAACCCTTCTTGTTATAATGTAAAATAAATGATAAGATATTAAAACGAATATATTTTTTTTTTTTTTTGTTATTACATGTATTATTGATAAAATTGTAACAACGCGTCCGACAATTGTAGGTATTACCAATCTATTGTTATTTGTTACAAATCCGTTTTTATCGCATTTATAACGAATATTAGGTACCGGCGCCTATAGACCCAGGGACCGGCAAGGTGGGCGCCTGCCAGGGGCGCAAAATATCGAGCGGGAATCGGAGTGCGAAATTTGACGGAGTCATTAAACTAGAGTGCGGAAATCGAAATATTTTACTATGTTAAAATCTGTTGTTGGATTAGATATAATTTCGTGTGTTCCAATTGGACAAATTAAATGAAAAGTAACTTTCGAACTATAGTTAGCTGGCCCGCCCGCCTTTGATTCTACGTAAACTTTGCGCCTACTACGAAAATGTCGCAATGAAAAGACATTAAGTACGAAGACGGATGCACGATGTGTACGGGGTGTGTTCGATAAATACCCGGACAAAATCTATTCGAAATTATATTTCACACTAGTAACTATTTAAATGGATCGCCTACAAAATAGTATCCGTTAGCTTCTATACAACGCTGTCAACGGTCTTGCCAATTTTGAAAACACCTTAGAATTTCCACCAAGGTTATGTTAGTGAAAACCTTAGGTCTTCTGTCCTTCTGACTCCTTTGATGGTGGTTATTAGTTCCGGAAACAGGAAAACAATCACAGAGACCTGTGAGTCGGGTGAATACGACGTCTGTTCAAAAAGTACCAGGATTTTATTTTTAACAATTACGAAAATGAAGTTACATATTATTTAAAGATATCTCCTTCAAAATACTCTCCTCCGGACGATATGCAGTGATCCTCAGTTTCTCGAAACAAATAGCAATATAGTTATGATTTTTTATTAATTATTATTTTTAAACCTAACCGCAAAACGCATAAAGTCGCGCTGGTCACAGAACCACGGCCGCAATGGATGAAATATAGTCGGGTACTAAAAGTGTCCCACAATGAGTTCCGAGAGGTTTTTTTTGAAAACCTTTTACAGATTTTAAGTTTTTCTTTAAAAACATTTCAGGATAAACTTTCCGACGGATTGATCATTCGTCCACCTAGCACCACGTAATCCTTTTGGCGAAATCCGTCTTTACAATGTAGTACATATAATATGTCCATATGTGATTACGTACGAAATCTTTATGAGGACGTCACAGTAACATTTGCCGTCTCCGTCTTTACTATATACGACATAGCGAACGTGTGTTTTCGGAGTTTCGAAAATACTCTGCGTCGACTAAAACACACTTTTAACACAGTTAAAAAAAAAAAAAAAAAACCACAAATATTTTCTCTAAATTAAATACGACAAAATGTACTGTTTTTTAGTATACGAATATATATATATATATATATATATATATATATAGATTATAAAACATTTTTTTCGTCTTTTTTTTATGTCAATTCTAACAGTTATTATTTAATAAATTGCAAATTTTTCAAATTTTTACTGCAAATTATGATGGGTTTTTAACGTCTATTTGAGTACATTTTAGCGCATAAAGTTCCTTTGTCATTAGCTTATAATCTCGCTTATGATCTTTTTTGGTCATAAACTATTGATTTTGTAGCTAATTTTTTTTTATATTTAAAATTTTTTTTAACCATTTTATTCAACACAGAACTGTAAAGATAACGTATTCTAATAACTTGGATATGCACGGCACTAATTTTGGATGAGTATTCTATTTATGAGTTTTCATGGTTTAAAATGTAGACCAGTGACGAAGGGATAATTATAGATCATAAAAGCAAATGTCTCATTGTTTCAACATCAATGATAAATCATTCAAGTGCAAAAAAACATTATATTATATTT
The DNA here is from genome assembly GCA_956483605.1 of Tuberolachnus salignus. Classification (NCBI taxonomy): domain Eukaryota; kingdom Metazoa; phylum Arthropoda; class Insecta; order Hemiptera; family Aphididae; genus Tuberolachnus; species Tuberolachnus salignus. The sequence continues at coordinate 37,051,457 of OY101434.1, forward strand.
AACAGTATATAGGTAACAATATCAAATGTCATAGCATTACTTACTAATTCAAATCTGTTATTTATATAATTATTCCCATTTCAACTAAAGTTGTTACATTTTTCTGTATGATTTAAAATATGTGATTTCCATTAATAAACTGTACATATTTATCATGTGGTTTTATATATATATATAAATAAATAATTTTAAATATTCACAACATAATAATACAAAAAAAAAAAAAAAATAATAATAATATGTATATCAATAACAAAATAAAATAAAAAATACATTTTAATAATTCATATGCCATTTAGAAACATTTTTAAGAATTATATAAAATGTAAAAAAAGGGCATAGAGGAATAGATAAAAATGGTACAATAATTTTGTTTATAAATAATAGTATGTTAATTACATCAAAATATATATCGTAAATTCAATGCAGCCTTTTATTTGCGCGTGAATAGTAAAAATATAACTAGCTAATCTTTGGTTTATAAAAAAAAGTTAATAAATAACTCCCAAAATGTCCAGTGTCCATTCCTGAATAGGAATAGGCAAGCATAAATAGATTATTAAAAAAAAAAAAAAAAAAAAAAAAATGATTTATCATGTAAAATAAAATAGTCTTTGTTTTCTTTTAATAAATAATTTTAGTACGTTAAAATAATGATAAATTGTTGATTCCAATGGAATGGTATTTTTTTTTTTTTTTAAACTTTTAATTTCCATTTACATAGTCCTATGCAAGATCTTCCCTTCTAACAGCATCCTCTTCACGCGCTATCGCTATCATACGTAGCATGAGTACTGAGAGAACTTTGTCTAATGGGTCCATGAACCCTCTTTGCATCCATTTTGGTATCGTTGTCCGTGCATGTGAGAATCCAAGCTTCTGTAAAATATAATCTACGCCATAAGGCTCAATACTTTTGCCTCCCCATGACAATAACCTAAAACAAATACAAATTTAAAACTTCTAAAAATACAAAATGTACTTTAGTACATTTCCTTACCTGACAGTCGGCTCTAAATGCCAAGTAGTACAATTGTAGTCTCTCCAATCATTAGTGAACGACTGAGGTGATTCCGTGGCAGGTTGACTTGTATGACTAGTGTTCGATGTGTCTGGACTTTGAGGTCGATTCGTCATTGAAGACTATAGCAGGAGTTAAAATAAATTAATAAAATACTATAACAGTGCACTACTCAATAATCTGTAACTTACTACTTTATCTTTTTCTAAAATGTAAGATGTAATGAGATCATGAAGGAAGAAAAAAGCTTCTGCATCTACCGTAACAAATATATGGTCCTCAAATTCGGTGATAAAACTGCACTCGACTATCGGTTTAATATCACAGGGCGAAGGTAACTTAACGGGTTGAGTGTGATTAGTTTTGATGTTCAATTGTAGTGTAGGTAATGCAAATATGACTTCTCGTGTATGGGTGAGATTATCTTTGGGTTTTGGAGTACGCGAGCGTGGAGCTGACTCAGACGTATCTTGTTTCTCGCGCTCCAAAACCGGGAAACGATCCACTTCTACAAATTTTAAATTAAATACATTACCAATATTTGAAGTATAAACTATAAATAATTTACCATCTATTTCGCTCATTGCAAAAGCATAATTGAACCATTCTTGGATAGTTTTAAATTGCGGCGGAAATAATACATTGCGACTAAATTTGCATACAGTTGCCATACTGTGTTGAGGTCGTACAGTACCGTCCATGCCCAAACTAAATGTGAGATTTTGAATAATATGAATGTCTAAATCGTCTCTACACAACGGCCCAGAATCTATTTATACCAAAATAATATAATGTTAAAGAAAATATAGGTAAATATTTTGTCATAAAGACTCCTATTGGTGTTCATGTAGTCTGTACACCAAGGCTGCACACCTCCAAAGTTGAATACTTCATGAGCTTCAGTGGCAAATGATATGCAAGGTTCTTTCAAGGAGAACAGTGCCCAAGACTTAGATTTGAAATTAATACCATGGAAACACGCTAAAGATATATTAACACCGTGCAGATCCATTTTCCCACCTAAAACAGTACCCCAATGTGGCAAAGGGTACTTCAATGTAGATAATCTTAGTCCAGACACTGCTTCTAATGCACGCTGCCAATGCCGATGATGATGTTTACATTCATCTGGACTTAGATCTAAAGACAAAATAAATGTTATAATTGAATTTAAATCAATGAATAATTTGAATCAAACGTACTGTCTGGACTTAAAGTCGAACTCAATATACGTCTTCTAACTGGTCTTTTTTTGGAACTTTTCTCAGTTCCACTAATAGAATCTCTGGGATCTTGTAAACTTGAGAAAACACGTTTGCTTGATTTAAACTGCTGCGAGAAGAATTCCTCCAGTTTAGAGTACATTTTTATGATATCTGAAGATGTGCTTTTAGATATCATCAACTGCAGTTGGTCCCAACCAAGATCACCATGCATAAACACAATACCGGGTCGTTTATTGGTTTCGTGTACGCCGTCGTTAGATATTGCCTTACTCAACACTTTCCACTCATCTTTCAAAAGTACTTCTAGTAAGCTTACTCGAGACATTAGTACTGCGGTGCCCATATAATCTAAACGAAGTTCAAGTGCATATAGTTTTAAACCAACGGTATGACGAGGTTCCGATCCGGGATCTTCTCTGATCAGCACTAAAAAAAAAAAACAATAACAACATTAATATAATAATTAAAAAAAAAAAAAAAGATAACTTTCATTATATATACCATATGTGTTAATTTTGTTCAACTCAATTGTGCCACCCACAATACCACCTTTAGCATCAAGTCCAGAACCACCAAGACCTAATCCAATGTGCATATTTTTATGACCTGTACTGCCAATAGATAATCGACCTTCCGAATGAAATTGTTTTGATAACCACCTGGATAAAAATAAGTGGAATAGAAAAATATATACATACAAATTTAATATACCTACGTTACATTGCCCATGACATTGCCCATATTCATATGTACATTAAGTCTTTTAAAATTCACTGCAAATATCACCAATGTTTCCCATGCAGCTGCACCAACACTACTAGATTTCTGATCTGGACTCGAATCAAGACTTGAATTATTTTTTTTCTTTTCAACAGGCAATTGTTTGTCCCCTTTAATGTTCAAATGAAGTTTGTCACGATTGGGTTTCACTTTAGCATCAGTTACAAAATTTCCATATCTACAAAGAAAAAGATAAAATTAAAAAATATTTTTAAAACCAATTAAAATTTCACTAACGAGTCTTCTGGGTCTACGCTGTTACTATGGTCGTTATAGACACTGCTTGGCACAGTTCTGGTGAGATCGCCTAAGAACAGTCTGCGCACTATGCTACGTCTATACCAAGCACGAGGAAATGCTAATATTTCAGTCAAACGCCTCATATCATATTTAAAAGAAGCAGATCCAATATCGACAATGGCTAAAGTAATAAAAACAGTTTAGATTATAAAATTAGAAAAACAATAATAAACATAAAATATTAAAATCAAATATACATACTAGAAAATCTAATAGTGGCATGACTTTGATCTGATGTGCTCTTAGGCCCAGGAACAGATTCAAAATTCAATTTTCGACTTCTGGATAGGTTAAATTTAATGAACTCAACATTAACACTTAAAGAATCTTTACGTTCACCATCAGCTAACGGTGACCATATATTTGCATGTGACTCTTTGAGATTGGCAGCTATTCGTAAAACAATTTAATTTAATTAATTAATATATATATATAAATGGAATGAATAATTATTTTACATGATTTTTTTCCTCCATAAGGATGAAAAATATACATGGAAAAATCAGCCATTACTCCAGTGATGCTTAAACCTCCAACTGCAACTGGTAAGCTATTGGTGTCTTCATAGTAATCTTCAAGTCTAATAATCACAAATAAATAAATAAATAAAAAATTACTAACAATTTGTTTAAATTAATTTTGTATTTAAATATTACTCATTAGAAGAATCAGTTCTTTTGGAAGAAAACACAATATCCAATGATGGCAATTTTAGCATACACTCAACTCGAGACACTGGCAAACATGAAAATCGGAATGTTGAAGTTTGTACATGAAGGTAGACAATTACATCCACGGGGAAAGAAGTATAAGCATATTGTCCAGGTGTCAAATATGGTGCAAACAAATCATCATCGGTGTCTATAGCAAACATTGTATCAAAAGTACCTAAAATATACAATAGAAAATGAGTTAAAAAACAATTAATTTAATACAATAATGAAAATATAATTAATATACCCGTATCGGCAAATTGTTGTGCTGGTATAGGTGCCAAAGTCTGTTCAAGAAACTCAAGTATGTGCGGAGATATAATAGTCTCTTCTGGTATGCTCTGAAGAGTAGCCCAACAATAAAGACTAGCTTTTTTAGTACTAGTTTTTCTACTGATTACACCACTTGAGTCAATTGAATACATAAGAGATTGACCTTCATCAGATACCATTTTCGATTCATAATGTACTTTGAAATCCAAACCAGGAATATGAAATATTGTTAATTCTGATAACTGAGAGAGTGTGTTGGTGACTGTTTGATGGTGTCTGAATCTAGAACTCGATGTACTATTTGCACCCAATTTATCTTTATAAGAACGTCTGGGCAAATTTGGACTACCAGGAACATATTCAAATACACCACCAGAACAACTACGCTCTTTTTTCATTCTTGTCATTCTAAAAATTCAATTACAATTATAACTATGTCTTTTAAATTCATAAAAACTTAACACAAAATACTCACAATTTTATGTCATCATCCTTAGCAGAATCTTTAGTGTGCAACACACATTTTCCACTGTTAATGAATACTTTTACATCTAGCTCAAAATCAATATTAGGCTCTTGTGGTTTTTGAGAAGTACCCGATAGAAACAGTGGATTGAGCAAAAAGTCATCCCTACCAAGACAATTATTAGTTAAAATAAAAAATATTATTTTAAAATAAAATTTACCTTGAATCCACTTACCTGTTATAATCTGTATTTGGCCAACTATCATCACCTTCTGTAGTTAAACTTTGTTCAGAACTAGCACTAGGCAATGAACTTTGTCGAAATATTTCTTTAGTATTACTGAATGTAACATGGCCAGGATTTGTCGCTCTAAATGACGTTGAACGTTGTGGTCCAGATTGAGGAGAATGTTCTACACTACTTAAGCTAGTCACTTCATCAGGACTAAGCACAATTTATAGGTAAATTAGAATGACTAGTAAGGTAAAATCCTTAAAGTTTACATTACCTTTGAGTTCCTTTAAATTCTGTTGCTACTTCTTGAGTAGGTGAGACAATAAATGACTTTGACCTATATGTAGAACTCTTGTTGCTTAGTCCAAATTTGCCCTTTAAGCTTGACTTGCCTTTTACACTTTGCCTTCTTAATTTCTGTATCATATCCCTGAAAATGTATTTATTTAGTACTAGCAAATAATCATTAATTTTGAATCATATCTTACCTTCTGAAACCTTTGAAAACCATTGCTTCTAATTCACGTAAACGTTTCACTTCGTGTTCAATGGTACCTTGAGACGCTCCCAATGAACGTAAATCATTTATGGCCTTTGCTTGTTCGTACATTTCTTTCTCAATGATTTTTGATCTAGTCTTAGCACTCATATTGGGATCAATAGCTAAAGATGCTAATATATCACCTTCCATGTTCGATTTGTGTCTAATTATATCACTGTCTTGTGATATAGGATCACTGTCTGATAATGGATCATCACTATCTTGTACTCCGGTCAAAGCGGTTAATGTGTGTCCCAACGCACTAAGTTGTTTGCCTATATTTACGTCTAAATGCATGTCTACACCTTCCATTTGCCATTTTACGTTTAAGAACCATTTTGCATTTTCTAAAAAACAGAAAAAAATTAAGTTAAAAAAAGAACTAAATTAATTATGGTATTTATCACATCAATATTACTTTTTTATATTATAATTTGTTTTATATATATAAATATATAAATAGATTTTCTAAAGCTGATGACAACAAATATAATATTATGTCAACAACCCAACGAATGATTTATACATAAATTTCTATAATACCATTATGATTCTAAAAATACTTATTACGGTTTAATAATGAGACGTGTGATTCACCATGCCACATTACCCCTTAGATTTTACAAAATATGATGTATATACCTGTAATGGAATCCAATTTCTGTGAAGTTGTACGACTGCATACTTCATATGTTCCTTCTGACACAATACACAAATTCATAGCAGTTGATACTAGTTCATTGGTTATATCAGGTTTCCAATCATCCAGAGATGAATCAAAATCATCAGCAAATCTCAAGCATAAGCCAATGAAGCGACCCTTACTGACTAATGATCCAGAACTGCATGCTGATATACTAGTTGATTCTAATGTAACCACTACTGCTGAACATGACTCAAAATCCGTAAAAATTGAACGGTTTAAACCCCATGTGGTCTTAAAACCAAGCAAATTATAATCGAACAAAGAACTTTTATAATTAAATATAATAACTTACCTGGGGAAGTGGATTCAGAGGTACACAAATGCCCATGTCCTCCACGGTCAATTGTAAGAAAATAGTTCCTAGATTTGGCGATACAGGTATTTTATCAGATGGTAATTTTTCTGAAGATGGCTGTGTAGCTGTCAAAACCTCTTTATTTAAACTTGCCCTTTGTTCGTTCCAATATTCATATGCATTTTTATAATTTAGCCATACTAATATTGCCTTATCCACAGCCATAGGTTGTATATAAATCAAAGGTCTCCGCAGTGTAATTAATATTACTTCTTTGTCTTCACCTTCACCAACCATTTCTCCTTGAAAAGCATTCCTTAACTCTAAAAATGAATAAAGTTTAAATTCAGAACTTAATTTAAAATCTTATCTTAGGATTACCTATTCTAGTTTTGAAAAAAGCAAAACTTTGAAATTCAGGATCAGCCTCTTCAAACAATGGGTTTCGTATCACTTGTCCAAGAGATAAATTTACATCAATATGGGCTTTAACAAATATTTTAACTTGCTCAGATGTCTGATAAGATGAACCTGATACATTTTGTACCCGATTAGACAGTTGGAAATCTGCGGAACCTGTCTCTAAACGAACAGCACAGTTTGTTGGGGTAGTAGCTGTAAGTTCTATACGCTGAAATCATACATTTGTTTTGTATTCATTTCATATCAAACATTTTAGCTAACTTACTCTCATTTTTATAGTCAATGAAAATAAAATCCGTTTCACTGGAGCAGAACGATCAGTATCATTATCCTCTAACCATATAGGTACAGGCTTTTCACCTCCATAAACTTTTTGAACAACTTCATTGACTTCCTAAAAATTTTAGATTATTGTTATGTTTTATGCAAACATATAAGATAGATACGAAACTAAATAACGAAATAACTTACTTTCATAAACACTTTTTGGACAAAAACTAAATGATTTAACAAATCTGTTGTGAGTGATTGTTCGAATACTCCAATATCAGCGACAGCACTTAAATAATTTCCTTGGCGTAATACAGCGCCATCTAAGCAAAGGAACAACAAATTGAAACAAATAAAAATATACCTTATGTCTAGAAGTAATAATAAATGTTTACCAGTTCCAGAAAATTGATTTTCTCCCGTTTTTAAACCTCCATCGAGTATATATTCAGCTGACACGTGTACTTTTGGAAGTTCCAAACTAGCCTCCGATGGTAAATTTGTCTCAGTCACCTAACATTATATAAAAATATGAAAACAAAAATATTAACTAAATATTAATTTCCAAATCAAACCGGGATTCTAGTTGAAAATGATAAAGTGTGTTGAGGTAAATCAATTATGAATTTTGCTTTATTTCCTGTATACCCAGTGCTAGTCACTTGATCCATTTTGTATTGTGCACGTAAGGAAGGCAATAAAGCTGCAGTAACAGTTAAACACTGAAAATAAAATAATTATTTAAAACAATAATAACCATTAATTAATGTATTACTTATATTACTTGAATAACTGCAGTAAAATGCATAACTAATGGCTGAAGCAAAACATTGGGTTCGGGAATAGGTGCTTTGTTAATTTCTTCTTTGTGCACTCTTTGTACCATTGGACTTTGTTGAGCACCCATACTTGATGGGCCTACAGATCCTTGCACATCACTTTCATCAATTGTTGGAACACGACCCATTCGACTAGAAGTACGTGCTACCCGAAGTTCCTACACAATATTATAAATGTGTTCAAATAATTATAGCATTTGTGTTTTGTAGCAATTTAAATTTACTTGTAATGTGGATGAAAGCTGCTTGCTTCCCCTTGTCATCATTCCATGGAGGGCAACCGGATGCTGAGGGATATCAATATTCACAACTCCAATTGTGAGTAGACCAGAATTTTGATCTTTTGTCCGACGACTCATACTCGAATATAGTGTCTGTGATTTGCCTACAGTAACTTTTACAACAGTCTGTTGATTGGGTGCAACACCTTCTAAGAGTACTATCATAGTACGGCCAATATGTCCAGTCAAAGAACATTCTAAACTTGGAGGTCGAGTTTTTTTGCGAAATGTTGAACTAGTATGTAGGTTAGTAATTTCTGCTTCTAATTTTAATCCACTCAAAGTAGCTAAAAGTCTAGTTCGATGAATCCGAACTACAACAAACACCATGAGTCTTGTACGTTCTTCTTTTGTTACTCCTTAGGTACATTCATTTTAAATATAAAGAAAGAATAAATAAATAAATTAAAAAAAAAAAAAAAAAAGCAGTAATTAAACATTAAGACAAAAAAATTACTTGTATTTAGTTGTGAAATTGGTGGTACTAGGGTACCTATTGATCCATCTTTATCAATTTCATCACAAGATTTGGTATCTGGTAATATATCATTTTTTTTGGTACCCTTGTATCCCTCTGATACATCAACACCCAATGATATTCTTTGAGTTACTGTTTTAGTTTCAGGCATTGTAGCGTATAACTCTAACAAATGGTAGACAGTTTTCCAACACCTCGGTGTCATTGACACAATATTAGAATCCACTTCATCAATGGGTTTCATTGGTGTAATACGCTCAAACTCAGATAAACTTGGAGTTAAACATTCACTAACTACTTGAGTTTCACTCAAATTCATGTAGCCTTTAACACTTTTACCAGTAGATCTTAGTTTTTGTGCTAAAGTTTGATGTTTTGAACGTATTGATGGGGAAGGTGATACAATTGGTTTCAGTTCACTGGCTGAACGAGGCAAGAAACGTTTTATAGGTGGTGGTGTTGGAACTGGTACTTCCGATTGATCTGAAATTGTTTGCATTAAAATAAATTGTAGATTAAATAAATATAAATTTACCTGATTGTGATGTGGGCGGCTTGGCATTAGTACGTGACAAATATGGATGAGGTTGTTGTTCACGGAGCTCAGTTTGTGTATCTTTCACATTTTGGTACATATTGGTTATTTGATTGAGAAGCCTTAACAGAGGCATATTAACCTACAAATAATATTGTATTAACATTTAATTGTCAAAAGTAATAATATTGTTAAGTTAATATTACATTTTTTTTACAGTTTATATATATATATATATAAATACAATTTTTATTAATGTTACCTGTTGTGATATATATCTAATAGAAACACAAATATTAAATGATGTGTTTGAATGTTTCTTTAACTGGCCTCGCGATAAATACAACATATTGCGTCTCTGTCGTCTAATGTCATCAACAACTGTCATATCAGCAGAACGCCGTACATCACATTCAATACTAACACGATCACATAAAAATGCAGGTACTTCAGGTAATAAATCTAACCATGGAGTTTCTAAAATAGTGGATTAAAAGTGTTATATTATAAGTTTAAAAAAAATGCACATTTAGACTTCTGGAGGGTTTTACCTTGTTTTGATTTATTTTTAAATGATTTTGTTTTCTTTGCAGTTTCAGGAAGTTTTCCATATTCACTGACGACAATGTCTATACGCATAGTTTCAAGACTTCCAACAAGAGATAAATTGGATCCCCATGAATCAAGTGCAGCTATACCATTGTTACCTTATATTTAAAAGTAGAATACAGAATTTAAATGATTATAAAATATGCAAAAACAAAAATTAGCATGTTTCCTCCATTATAACTGCGCCAATATTTGCCAGACTCCACATTAAACCAGAAATCAGCAACCTTTGCGTGTAAGGCTTTCTATATTGAAGTATTAAATATACTTGAATTGTTATGTGTTTAATTCGAATTCTCAAATAAAAAAAATAAAAAAAACATTTTGGTTTTTAATAGTGTTGTTATAAAATTAAATACAACTTGTAAATATACTTGAGTTTTATTACAAATGATAATATTATATTTTAAAAAATAGTTCCTTAATATTTAGTTTAATAAGACTTTATTATGAAAAGTTAAATAACAATGTAGCCTTGGTTGTACAAGCAAAAAGATTGCTAGTTCCTGGGATTAAATGTCATACTCTAAAATTAATTATTAATTATTATAAAATATATTTATTTTAAAAAGATCACCGCCATGGATTATATATAATCACTGTCACTATTTTAAAAAAATTAATCTTCAATGAGTTATCATATTTTTCAAAATATTATATATATAA